>JAOSBN010000179.1:34568938-34626255 GCA_027563595.1 Erythroxylum suave
GGTTCCTTGAGAGTCGACCCGAGGTTGCATCCTGTATTGCAATTCTTGGTATAAATTGATTTTGACCGGTTTCCAAGGATCAATCTTAGGATTGTACGATAAGCCGCGATCAGCATAATTTGCAAGTTAAAGGAGGACTTGTCTAAGTTTTTTGACATGAATGATTTGGGTTCTACAAAACAAAATTAGGTCATGAAGATCATTTGTGATAGGAAGGCCAGAAAGTGGTGGTTATCATATAAAAAGTATATTAAATGGGTGCTTAAGAGGTTCAATATGAAAAATCTCAAGCCTATTAGTACGCCACTAATAGCTCATTTTAAGTTGAGCAAGAGATTCTGTACGGGCACTTAAAAGGGGAAAGATGGTATGTCCTCAATTCCACATTCCTTTGCCACTGACTTCTTGCTGTATGTCAAGGCATATATTAGATCAAATATTACACACATTGTTGGGTTAGTAAGCAAATTTTTATCTAAGCTTGGAAAGGTATACTGAGAAGTAATGAAGTGGATTTTAAGTACTTGCAGGCCACTTCAATGTGTGTTTTAGAGGTAGTGAACTGAATCTAGAAGGATAAACTGATGCGAACATGACTAGTAATCTCAATAATAGAAAATTGACCTTAAGTTACTTGCTCAAATTTGTTGATAGAGTCATTTCATGGAAATCTAAGTTGCATAAGTGTATATCAGTATCCATTATTGAAACATAATATGTTCCAGTTATGGAAGAAGGTAAGGAGATGCTTTGATTGAAGCAAATTCTCTAAGAATTATACGTGGAACAAGATAAGTGCATCGTTCTATGTGACAATCAAAGTACAATATATTTGAGCAAAAAATTTACATATTATTCCATCACCAGCATGTTGAATGTAAGGTATCATTAATTGTGGTATGTTTCAAAGAGCAACCAATGAAATTAAAGAAGAATCACACAAACAAGAATGGTGTTGACATAACAAAAGTGGTCCCTAGGAGTAAAGCTTTGAGAAGGATTTTTAATGATCAATGGATTGGTTGATTTATCCTCGAAAATAGGTTGGTAAGGGAGATTATTGTTTGTCCAACACTAGTTTAGGCGTATTTGCTAGACCATTTCTACTAAATTTAGGCTCTGGGAGTGTTAGCTTTCTTCTTAAATCAAAAGAAAAGAAGATCAAATGAATTCAAAACAAAGATTAATGATTGATAGCTATTTCCAAAGCACATGCTCATGTCAATAGTGGACATGATCATGTAAATGATTATTTATGTCCTTATAACCGTATATGAGTTTAATCATGACACTTTAAGAACAAACACGTTAGTGTAGAGTCAAACATGCCTATGTTGTTGACGCGACTGTGATCACTGATCGTGTAAGTCACTCAAATTGTGTATCTCTATAATGACAAGTTGTGAGGCTTAGAAGTCAAACATAATTACCAAACACGACTAGATAAGCGACCATATGTAGTATAAAAATATTATCAATGCTTAATAAGAGAGAAATTGCACGGGACAAGAACATACGATGGAAAAAAAAGTTTTTAAAGTCCAAATGTCATTCTTCATCTATAGTGTTATTGGAGTTTAATTTCTAAGATTATTTTGATGATATTAATTTAAATCTTAAAAGTATAAAGAAAACTAATTGTGATTATTTATGAAGTGTTCTTGAGTTAAAAGTCAAAAGATTGAAACCTTAAATGCTTGAATTTTGTTGTTCAATTTAGTAAATTTCAATTTAGTTAACTTATTATCAATTTGAAAGTTTTTAATGTGTGTTCTAAAATTCAACAGTATTAAATAAGTGAAACACCTCTTCTCCTAGAGAATAAGATATCACCTTATAATTGATTAATCAAGTTGAGGACTGTGGGCCCGATCTGAGTTATGCCAAAGATTATCATCGTCGCTATCAGGTCTGTGAGATGCGTTCCAAGGCCAGCAAGGCCCTTGTTGGTAATATGATGTAGCAGTTTTGTCAGCAGTGGAGCAATTCATGATTTTATGGATCACGATTCATGTTTGTTCCATCATCTTCAACAACAACAATCTTTTCTCCATCTATTGAACAGCTAAACAAGGAAGCTTCTTCTTACTTTTCTTGTTTTTTTATTTTTCTTTTTGGTTCATGTTTCATATCTTCGTTATTTCTATTTTTATTTTGTTTATTTATTTACCTATTGAATTATTATTAATTATTAATTATTATTATCATTAGTATTATTATTTGTTTGTTTTTTATGCATTTAAATATTTAAATTTATTTTTTAAATTTATTTTAGTTTTATTTGTTTACTCTTTTAACATACATTACTTATTTGTATTTTTTGCATTAATACTATATTATTTTTCATGCCATAATTGCATATGGATTTATCAGAAACAACCTCTATTATGTGTAAGAGTAAAGCTACATATCATCAGACGTTCCAAAATTCTATTTTATTACGAAATTTCAAACTAATTAATGATAACGACGACGATGAAAAGATCCTAATTCAAGGATTTATTCGGAAAGCTAAAAGGAAACCTGCCACTGTGAACTCCCACTCCTCCAAACTCTTGACAGGTGGAGTAGAAAACACGCTAGCTCTTTAAGAATAAATAGTTTCCAAACAATCCAGAACATTTGAAAGTTTGGCATGAAAACATCTACTGAACACGTGGATCAAACTTTTCTCTCTTTAAGCCTGGCCTGACAATTGAAAAGTAGTAATTTCTTAATTATTAATAATGATAGAACAAAAACATAAACTATAATTTTTTTTAAAATTTTCATAATCTTTAAAATTCTCTTATAAAAAGCTCTCTCTAGTACTCAACTTTCCGAAAAAAAAAAGAAAAATCCTTCTCTACAACGAAATCTATATATATGATCCTCTCCTTTCAAACTGCATCTCATTCACATATCTCCGTATATTTACAGGCAAATTGTAGTCAAAGGTTGTCATCATGTTTAATAGAATTGTTCTTGTGCTTGAAAAGATGGCATCATTTTTCTTTAATTACTTAGATGAACGCAACACTTCCAATCAGTTTATACAACAAAAAGTACGAGAATTAGACAGCTGTATTCATTTGCAAGTGCAACTCATAAAAGCACTAGTATATTACATTCAATCTAAACACACCCTACGTAACCGTTTATCCACTTTTATTCCCATCTCTTATTTCCAGATTAGCTAATCAAAGTAAACAGGCATATATAACTAGTTATGCGACCCCCAAGAGTTTCTTCACGTTTTTCTGCAAAGAATTAGTAATAGTATTAGTCAATCACATGTCTGGAGCCAAAGAGTAAAGACAAATATCGCCATGTGAAAATGTGAAGAAGATATACCTCCATGCTAAGAGGCGACGTAGTTGGGGCATAGCGGTCAACAACGTTGCCATCTTTATCAACTAGGAATTTGGTAAAGTTCCACTTAACACCATCTCCAAAGAGTCCACCTTTGCTGGACTTCAAGAACTTATAAATGGGAGCAGCTTTATCACCATTCACATCAATCTATCAAGGAACAGAAACCGAATTAATAAAACACACTTAATCATAACCAAGATTTTCATCTAGTTGCTCTCAACTCCAAAACAATGTAGGCCAAGTCCTAAATTTCTTTCAAGTTATCCTATCATGAGACAAAAAGAAAAGTTATAACAAAAACAGGAACTAAAAGGAAAGGGAGAAATGCTATTGTTAAATTGTGTTTTAAGCCAGGCAAGTTGTGCACTTTAGATCTACCTTATCAAATATGGGATACTCAGCCTTAAAGCGAGTACAAGCAAACTCCATGATCTGTTCATTGTTTCCTGGCTCCTGAGCACCAAACTGATTGCACGGAAATGCCAGAATCTCCAGCCCTGCATTAATATGTTAGTGAATAAAGAATAACTTGAAAGAAATGTGTCCTCAGCAAAATGAAAATTGTAGGATTGACGAATTTATTGGACTTTGTGTCATAGGGGAACACCAATCTCTACGCAATCTAAAATTATCATAAAATTCAAGGAGTGAAGTTCAGTCCATGATTTGTATGCTCTGGTGCACGATACTAAACATCAAAATGCCATAGTTGTCAAATGGTACATGAAAGGCAAACCTTGATCCTTGTATTTCTGGTACAGCTGAGTTAGCTCTGTGTAGTTAGAATTGGTCAAACCACTGCAACAAAATCAAAGGTTTAAGTAAGGATTTCAAGAATTAAAAATTATGAAACCTGGAGAAAAAGGTTCATCCAGTGATTGGAATAGTCCGGTCTGGTTTTTTGTTTTTTTTTTCCCAACAATTTTAAAAGTAATATGCGTCAAAGTCAATAAGTTCCATTCAATAAACTAAAAGCGATTGTCCAGTTTTAACAGCAAGCTTGTTCCGAGGCTTCAAAGAAATATCACCAAGCAGGTACTACTACAGTAAAACAAATACTAGATTAAAGGAAAACAAGTTAGGAAAATGGATATACTTCAAATGTCTAATCACTAAAATCTATCTTGGCATAAACTAACCGGCAAACACATGAACCAAGATAAAAAGGGGAAGAAGAAAAACCAAGTACCATTGTGAAGCAACATTAACGATCAAGAGTACTTTTCCCTTGTATATGCCAAGATCAACGTCATTTCCCTTTGCATCCTACAAGTAACAGGATAAGAATCTCGTTAATAAACAAGGCAACAAGCAGACCCAACAACGCAAAGGCATGGACGAAAAGAGAGGTCTATAAAATTGACAAATTCAAGCATCTCTCATCCATATTCAGTAAAATGGAGAAATGAATACTAGACGGCAGAATACGAACCCCTCTTGAAAAAAATATCCATAAAGAGTTTAGCTACTCCACTTGATTCACGTCAGCCTTTCAAACCCAGCATATATCTTTTAACCTTAATTAAAAACTTCAAAAGACGTTCATTACAAAAATCTATATAAACGAGTTGTCGATTAGAGCCAATTAGGGTAAACTTTTTCGAATTTTTATTACGTCCTCCTAGTTATAAAATCTTCGGAAAACATGGAAGCGGTTAAAGGCTTCATTTTCAAACTAAAGAACAATTTAATTTTCTCAATTGATAGCAATTAAACACAATATTTTACAGAAATCAAACTTCAACCGAACTGCATAAAGCCGAAAAACCCATTTCCTAATATTGCAAAACAAGCTGGGAAAGGCTTTACCAACAATAGAATCCAGCATCAAACGAATGATTTCATTAACAGAAACCTAGGAAAAATTTCATACCTTGACAGTGAAGTCATAGATGGAAGAATTATTGGACTGGCTAGCCATTGTATGTTCGAATCTGAAAGAACACAACACAGGTATTGGACACTCCGCTAGAATGGACCGAGAAACAAGAACAACAGGCGTGATTTGCGAAGACGGTAAAAGGTTTTGTTTTCCTCTAAGAAGAGAAGCAGATAAAGGAATGAAGTTGAGAACTTTTCTACGCACAGTTCGAGTTGAAGAACAGAGCATTGGTGAGTGCAAAAGCAAGGGCGTTGCTCATAATATGTAAACGTGGATTGTGATGACACGTGGTTGATAGATAATACGAGCACGTAGACATGGACTAATGGTGTGTCCGCCTTTGGTTAAAAATGACGAGACGGTCTGATTTGATGCATCGGAGAATTTAAAAGGCAAATATATTTTAGTTTTCAGCTTAGTCAGTCAGTTAATTTCGATAAACTACATTAAAAAAAGGTATGAGCGGTTAAGAAAATTATACATATAAATTAAAATGGGCAATTTAATTAGACAAATGTTTTTCATAAGATTACAATTCAGGTACTATGATCTAAAGTGATGTTTTTTTTTTAATGTAAATCATCCGTTAATGCTTAGTTGGTGGTTTAGTTAACTTAGTACCTATTTTTTCAATATCTTCTAGAATGCAATTAACGGGGGTTACAGAATTTCACGCCATTTTACGCAAGTGATTATTAAATGTTTTTTAGATCAAATATTTAGTTCCGATTATCGTGTTTCAATTACGAGATATTAAATTTTATTTATATATTTACATATAAATTAAAGTAATGTTAGCTCCTTCGACAAAGAGACAAGCCAATTTTGGAAAAAGCATCTCTGGCCGACGTAAGGAATGACGCCTCTTTGTTTTTGTTATTTTACATTTTTGGATTTGTCTGTTGATGAAAAGGTGAGGATGGTTCCCACGAGGACACCGTTCCGTTCCGCTTGGTCATGCTGCACCGCTGAACATTTGTAGTTTCACATTGAGTTTCTCATAATAATGGGATCTAGTGTAATCCACGACTTTCTTGACTATGGCCCAAGATAAAAATTGACATGTTAGAGAGGATTCTCAATTCTGTTGGGATCAGCGTGTGGAAAGACTTCACACATCGAAGAGGCATGTTGACAGTTCAAACGCCGGTGTGAGGATGTTGCCTTCAAACGCAAGACTTTTGAGTTTTCCACCGTGATCATACTGTTGGTTTATACAATTAAAGCTTGATTACAATTTTATGTGCAAATATTTTCATTTATATAACAAAAAATCTTTATTTTTATAATTTTTATTTAGAATAAATTATACAAAATTTCAATTTTGTAATAGTGATGATAAAATATTTAAAATTTTAATTTTTGTAAAATTAATTGTTATAGAGTTAATGGTATTAACATGTCATGCCTTTTAAGGAGTGACCGAGTTGGTGCAGTGGGGGGTATGAACTTAAAAAATCATGTATTCAAATTATCCTACTTACATTCTCTCAATTGAGCCTGTCATATAGAACTTGCCTAGTGCCAAATACTCGGTTGGCATGATTTACAGACTCATACATTCATCTGGAGGTTTATCCAGTGTGCATGTAAAAGATAGCGACTACGGGTTCCTCTGTTATGAATAAAAGGTATTAACTTGTCACGTTATGTTAATTGATTCATTAAACAAGTGACTATCATGTCATTTATCATATATTAAAATTTAAAAATTTTAAATACAAAATCAAAATAGGAAAAAAAAAAAAGAAAAAGAAGGACGAGGCATGACGGTGATATCAGTAACAACATAGCTTGTATCAAATCCTATTAGTATAATGGCTAATACTTTTAATCTTCCTAGGTTGTAACTAATAACAATGAAGCTTAAATCAATGTTATGAATATTGTATTAGTAGCGGTACCGAATTCAGTTTTAATATAGTATTGTACAACTGTCGGTTAATATTAAGTACTATTTCAGGTAATTTTTCAAATTTATAAAATAGCTTTTGGATTTTTTTAAATTACAAATAGTCCTTAAATATATTATACTATATAATTTATAATTCTACATCAACCCTTTCTCAAAAATCATAAAAATAGAAATTTAAAATAATAACAATTTATTTATTTTTATTAATATTATTTTCATATATTTTATATATAAATAATAACCACAATTAATATAAAAAATGATCATTTAATCATCATGCAAATATAAAATTAAAAATAATACAAAGTATATAAAATATTACATGTTATCATATAATAAATAATAATTATATCGAAATTTCAAACAAAAAATAATTTTTGACACGTTTATTATTAACAATAACTCTATATTGGAGTTTAACGATTTCGACTCTATTATTGGATAAAAGTTTATCATATACTCAAGAGGCGAAATTGGACTTAAGATGTAACACTAATTATTCAAATTATTTATTAAATTCCAAATTATTTAATTTTGTTACTTAAACTTATAGAGTAAATAAGTTGGTTAATTTATATATGTTTAGTCAATATAACTTCAAAATTGAAGAAAAAGAAAAAAATTACCTTAACTTTTGTATATAAACTTTATTAATCTAATTGATTTAATCAAATTTGATTGTTTTATGCAAGTTTTATATTCAATATTACCCACTGTAATTATATATTATTGAGTAAATTATATTTTAAATTTAGACATTTATCTAATTTTACAAAAATAGATATAAATTATATCAATCAAATATTTAAAGTTTCAATTTATTGTAATTTATAAAAATTAAATATCAAATAAATAAATTGTTTTTGTCTTTTACTCCCTTTACCATGTTCTCTCTCCTTGGATCATTTTGACTCACCACTATCATCGCATGCCTTCTATCGACTTTCTTCTATTCACCTTTTTCTTTTGTGTTTTTTCTTTTCATTACTTTTTGTTCTCTAGTCAGTTTTAAAGAAGAGGGTTGATTCTGGGTATCAAATTTAGATTTATAGCAATAGGAACAACCAACAGTTATGGAGGCTTATGCGGTTAGCTTGGGCGTTGGACATGTAGGCGATCTGGGGAAGAGACGATCATAAAAGAGTGGTCGGCGACAGCAATAGGTGAGATAGTGAAGGAGAGATAACAGTGATAAAATTTTATCATTAATTTTGTGGCCTAGCATAACAAACAATAAACATAATTTTGTACAAGCCCCAATTATTTAGATGTCAAGATCTCGCACATGTCATTAGACCTGTATTCATGGGCTTGCTATAATGGGTAGGGTTAGCCCATGTTTAAAGTGCACAGGAGGCCCTACTGCTGGCTAACCTTAAATACAGTCACCCCAATGAGAATTGTATAGTGGATTTTTGTCACTCTGTTTCACAGAAAACAATAATAAACTTAATTGTTCTTTAGTTTTCAGGTATTTGTCCATCCAATTCTTGAATCTAGCATGTTGCAATCGTAAGGTTAGTTTAATTGTATTGATTAATCATGACATTAATCAATAATTTTGTTTTAATTATTCTTTTAATTGGTATCAGAGCATGTTAACCTTAATTGTGACTACTAATTATTTTTGGGTAATTTTCGAGATTAGCTGTTGAAATCTGTTTGGGTAATTTTGGGTAATTTGTTTTTTTGTGCAATATGTTTTGTTCTTATTGGTTTGTTTTGGTTTGGTGTCAAAATGTGTGGTAAGTTTGTCGAATTTTCTGTTTGTTTGTTTTAAAACTCAGTGCTT
Source organism: Erythroxylum suave (assembly GCA_027563595.1). NCBI lineage: Eukaryota > Viridiplantae > Streptophyta > Magnoliopsida > Malpighiales > Erythroxylaceae > Erythroxylum > Erythroxylum suave. The sequence continues at coordinate 34,577,882 of JAOSBN010000179.1, forward strand.
GAAAACACAAAACATTCCTTTTTTTGAATTTTTCAAAATTTTCTTTAAGTAGCTTTTTTTTTGTGAAATTGATTAAGGGCTTTGATAGATCATTAAATTCTAAATCTAATGACACCAATTTTGTTGAAAACTGATCAAAATTGAGCAAGTTATGGTCATTTTTTGAATTGAGTTTTGAACCGGGTCGAACGACCCGAATTCTAGGGTTACGACTGAAGAAGATGCAACCCGACCCGCCTGACATGTCCCCACACGTGGTGGTGGCGTGCGTGGCTTGCTCCCTTGAGTGTTTTGTCCTAAATTTTGCCTGTGTGTTCCATTTGCCCAGTTCTAATTTATTGTATTTTATTGGAATTTTTTGAATAATAGAAATATTTATTTTGCTTTTCTCAAATTTTAAAATTAATAAATATATAACGTACTCTTTGAATTTTATCTTCAAATTTTTTTTAACTTGTTTCTGGTATGTTTTGGGCTTTTGGGGTCTTGTGTACTCTCAATGGTAATATAGTTCGTGCATAAAATTAATTTTGGATATAGTTTATGCATTTACCTGTGCACCAAAATTAATTTTGGATATAGTTTATGCATTGCATATAATGTTAGATTATATGATTAATATGGTTAATTTTGTAACTGTGGTGCTAACTGAAACCTATGGGGCAATCTTGGAATGTGTTCTTGGACTCTTGTCATTCATTTTGTGTAATTGTGTGCTCGCCTATTGTGAGACCAATTATTACAAAATTTTATTGTGATGTTGTTATTGGGTATACATTAGATACTATATTAATGATACAATTACCCTATTGGTATGTCTTTATCAATATGGTTTCTAATGCTTTGTTTAATTCATTAAATTATGTCTTTAAGTTTTCAATATCCTATCGATATTAGCTTTAGGGCATAATTTAATATTCTGGGTGATCTGTGTTGAAATCGAGGAGACTTAGGTAGGACTGCAATTGTATGAGAACCTAATTGTGTTGTTTGCCTAATTTTACTATATGTAAATACATTTGCTAAATCTCCTTGCATTGTATCGATTTCCATCTTTGAATTCTTTAGTTAAGCTAAATGGGACCAACTATGAGGACTGGCTTGAATCTTTGAATCTGTTTTTGGCTATTTCTAATGTTGATGTTGTTGTCCTTAAGGATGAGTCTGCATAACCCACTGCTAAAACTTCCATTGCAGATAAAGCTAAATATGATAAGTGGGCTTGTTCTAACAAGTTCTGTCTGATTGCCATCAAGTACACAATGGAGAAAACTATTAAACAGAGCATCACTGAAATTGATAATTCCAAAAATTATCTCAAGGTTGTTGGTGAAAATTTCCAAAAGTTTGATAAGACTGAAAAGTCTAATTACTTGTCTTTTCTGTCTAAGACCAAGTATGATGGTGTGGGTGGTGTTCATGGGCATTGAATGAAGCTTGTGAACTGGTATAACAAGTTGAAGTCCATAAAAGTTGTGCTGAGAGAGGATTATCTAATCTGGCAAGTGTTTAAATCTCTTCCGTCCGTGTTTGATGTTCTTAAGACTACTTACTATGCTCAGAAAGATGAATGGAGCATTGATGAATTAATTTCCATTCTTATTTAAAAGGAGCATACTATGAAGAAAGGAAAGTCCCACAATATTCATAACACTTCTCACAAGAGTGGTGATAAGAAGAAATTTTATAGAAACAAACAAGGTAAGCCTTAATTTAAGAAGAAGGGGAATGATAAACCTGCATTACTTTCAGGGCTTGGTGAGAGTTCTGGTGCTAAGCCCAAGCCTATTTTTAATGGAAACTGTAACATTTGTCATGAAGATGGGCATAGGCAGCGTGACTGTGTGAAGCTTAAGAATTGGTTAGCAAAGAAGAAAGGTATACCTAAACTTTTTTTCTGTTTTGAATCAAATCTTGTTGATGTTCCTCCTAATTCATAGTGGTTCGACACCGGTGTCATTATTCATATAACGAACTCATTACAGGAGTTCAAAAGCAAGCGGAGACCAAATAAAGGGGAGTTGATGGTGCAATTAGGAGATGGATTTAATGTTAATGTTAAGCACATAGGAGTAGTTTCCTTGAAGTTGAGTAGTGGATATGATTTGCTTTTAAAAGATATTGTTTATATGCCTTCTATGCGAAGGAATTTGATTTTAGTTTCTGTTTTACACAATCGTGGATACATTTTCCATACAATCAATAATGGTGTTGTTTTGCACTATGATTCTATTATTGTTGGTTCTGCAATTATGCATGATGGATTGTTTATGCTAATTGTTAATTCTTCTTATTTTGACCGGCCACATGATGATGTTAATGCTATTATTGGAAAGAAAAATGGGAGAGTTACTAAAAAATCTTCTATGTTGTGGCATAAATGGTTAGGACATATCTCTAAGGAGAGAATGGAGAGATTGATTAAGGAAACTATTTTACATGATTTGGATTTATCTGATTTTGACACTTATGTTGATTGCATAAAAGGGAAGTTTACAGCTAAATAAGAATAGAGAAAATTATTAGGAAGGAGGAACCATTATAGCCAATTCACACAGACATCTGTGGGCCCGTTACTCCTATTGCAATGGGAGGCTATAGGTACTTCATCACCTTTATTGATGATTTTTTTAGTATGGTTGGATTGAATTATTGCATGAGAAATCTGAATCCTCGAATGCTTTTAAATCACTGAAAATAACTATTGAATTGCAACTTGGGAAGCAGATCAAATGTGTAAGATCAGATAAAGGTGGTGAGTATTATGGTCGGTATCATGAAACTGGACGAAACCCTGGCCCTTTTGCTAAATACTTGCAGTATTATGGAATTGAAGCACAATATACCATACCTGGCACTCCTCAACAAAATGGGATTGCAGAGAAACGAAATCGTACTCTTATGGACATAATCAAGAGGATGCTTAGTCACTCGACCTTACCAGAGTTTTTATGGGGAGACGCTTTGAGGACTGCTGTTTATGTTCTCAATCATGTGCCTAGTAAATCTATACCAAAGACTCCTTTTGAGCTTATATCAAGAAAGAAGCCCAGTTTGAAGCATTTTTGTGTTTGGGGTTGTAAGGCTGAGGTAAGGATTTATAATCCTCAACTGAGGAAGCTTGATCTTAGAACTATTTCAGGTTACTTTATTGGTTATTGTATTGGCTCAAGAGGTTCAAGATTCTATTATCCCAATCACACTAATAGAGTCATTGAATTAGATCGGGTTGTCTATTTTGAAGGGGACATCAAACATAATGAAAGACATGAGTCTTGTTTTGTTGATTTCATAGAGGATTGTGTTATTGTTCCTACACCTATTTTATTTCATCTTGAGCTATTTTAGTCTCCTTTGATTCATAATGATGTTGTTGATCCAGGTAATGATGTTGAAATTCCTTAACAGGTTGGCATTGATACTCAAGTCCCTGATGTGATTGTAGTTCCACCTAGGAGATATAAAAGGATTCATAAGTCCACTGAGTCTTCTAAGTTTTGAGACCATTATATTTACTTGGAGGAGCATGAATTCAATCTAGTTGAAGACTCAAATCCTATTTCTTTTCAGGATACCATTTCTTATCCTCATAGTTCACAATGGTTAGAAGCCATGGAAGATAAGTTGGCTTTTACGAGTATGAATGGCGTTTGGGATTTGGTAGAATTACCCAGTGGTTGTAAAAATGTTGGCTATAAATGGGTCTTTAAGACTAAATGTGATGCTAGAGGTGAGATAGAAAGGTAAAAAGCTAGACTTGATGCAAATGGGTGTAACCAAAGGGAAGGTATAAACTATAATGAGACTTTTTTTCCCAGTCTCTACTAAAGATTCATTACATATTGTGATGGGTTTGGTTGCTCATTTTGATTTGAAGCTTCATTAAATGGATGTGAAAACTGCTTTCTTAAATGGCAATTTGTATAAAGTTGTATTCATGAATCAACCATCTGGTTTTGTTGGGAAAGGTAAGGAACACATGGTATGTAAATTGAGAAAATCCATTTAAGGGCTGAAACAAGCCTCCAGACGATGGTACTTGAAGTTTGACCCTGACCAAATAGTTTGCTCCATTGGCTTTAAGGAAAATGTTATTGATCAATGCATTTACTTGAAAAATAGTGGGAGAAAATTCATTATTCTTGTCTTATATGTTGATGATATTCTTTTAGCCAGTAATGATATGGAATTTCTTTCTAAGACTAAACAAATGTTGACAACTCATTTTGATATGAAAGATCTTCACAATGCTTCTCTTGTTCTGAGCATTGAAATTCATCATAATAGATCTCGTGGTGTTCTTGGTTTGTCTCAGAAAAGGTATACTGAAAGGATCTTGAATAGATTCAACATGAAGACTTATAATCCTTGCAATGCACCCATCCAAAAGGGTGACAAACGCTCGAATAACTAGTTTCCTCAAAATGATAAAGATAACTCAGAGATGGAAAAGATCCCATATGCTTCTGCTGTTGGCAGTCTTATGTATGCTTAAGTTTGTACACTTCCTGATATTGCTTTTGTCGTTGGTGTACTTAGGAGACACTTGAGCAACCCTGGTGTGGGTCATTGGGAAGCTGTGAAACAAGTTCTAAGGTATCTATAAGGTACTAAATATTATATGCTCACTTATAGGATGTCTAATCACCTTGAGGTGATAGGTTATTCTGATTCTGATTATGGTGGCTGCCTTGATGATCACAAATCCACATCAAGATATATCTTTATGCTTTCTAGAGTTGTATCTTGGAAAAGTGTTAAACAAACACTTAAAACAACTTTAACTATGGAGGCAAAGTATGTGGTTTGTTATGAAGCTACTCAACAAGCAATATGGTTAAGGAATTTCATTTATGAGCTTCTTCTTTTAGAGAGTGTTTATAGACCTCTAACCATATATTGTGATAACTCTGCTGTGGTAGGCTTCTCTCAAATATGCAAGAACTCCAAGCATTAGAAGCATTTTGATACAAAGTATATGTTTGTTAGAGAGAAGGTTAAGGAATATCAGACTCATGTAGAGAATATACCCACCGATCTTATGATGGTAGACCCTCTAACTAAAGGCTTGACTGTTAAGGTTTTTGTAAATCATGTAATCCCTATGGGCTTATTTAAATCTTTTGATGCCTTGGATTACTGGGAGTTTGTCTTTTATTTTGTTATTCAATTTAGAGACTTTTGTTTATAATTCTTGCTAGTATTGTTATTGCCATATACTTTCTGGATATACTGCGCAGATACGTTTAAATATTTATATATGTATGGCATTTTATTGGAGACATTTTGTACCCAGTCTCATTTTTTTGTTTTGAGATATTTTGTTAAATCTCTGTTGGCATCTTGGGTGGATGCTTTGACCATTTTGTTTGGACTTGCACATACGAATCACCATTTTGTGTGCATTTTCTTATGACACATTCTGTTTTAGTCATCGAGGTATGGGTATCTTGCACATATGTTTTCAATACTCCTATCGAGTTTGATTTCTATACTGTTGAGGTATTACTTGTAACTTTATTTTGGTCTTATTATTTAGAGATTATTGACTCTATTTTGACATCCTATTATGGCCAAATATTGTTATATTAATCTAGGGACTTGTTTCTCTTATTCATTGATGTTGGTTACGTTGTCTAAGTGGAGAATGATAGAATTTTATCATTAATTTTGTGGCCTAGCATAATAAACAATAAACATAATTTTATTCAAATTCCAGTTATTTATATGTCAAAATCTCATAATTGTCATTAGACTTGTATTTATGGGCATGCTATAATGGGTAGGATTGGCCCATGTTTGAAGTGCATAGGAGGCCCTACTGCTAGTCAACCTTAAATACAGTCGCCCCATTAAGAGCTTTATAGTAGATTTTTAAGGATTTGGAATAACAATAGTTAATCCTCTGCATCTATATCGCTCCGCTTCACAGAAAACAATAATGGACTTAATTGCTCCTCAGTTTCCAAGTATTTGTCCATCCAATTCTTGAATCTAGCATATTGCAATCATAGGGTTAGTCTAATTGTATTGATTAATCATAACATTAATCAATAATTTTGTTTTAGTTATTCTTTCAGACGGTGGCTAGAGCTGGGTCGAGAACTGTGAGACGTCGAAGACAGAGAGGATAAAGAGAGAGAAAAACTAAAAAAGTGAGTAAGAGAGATAGGTTACAGAAGTGGTAAATTCTTTTTTTTTTGGTGCAAAAAGGTTCTTCAATCTTTTGAAGTTTACAACACCAGACGATTTGGCTCGTTAAATACCAACCGGTTTTAAGGATCTAAGTTTTGTATCATTTTTTTGACCAATAAAGTACCTTCTAATAGGTACCAACCAGTACATACAAAACTCTTAACACTAGCTTAAATTTCTAGTGAAGATAGTCTTCCCCAATAATTTGTTAGGAATACAAATCCTGGAGGACAAAGTAATGATGGTAACAATAATGAAAAAGAACTATATTTGAAGTTTGGGTAGAGATTTTATGACGATTCATAGTTTGGGAAGACCTTCTAAGCTCAATCATGCCCATTCATAGTTTGTATTTTGTTTCTACTCATTATTTTTTAATATTTAATCTGATTTGAAATTAATAGGTCACGATTCAATGTCACATTAGCACTGGAGTTAACAACAAGTTATTTTTACAAAAAAATTAAAAATTTGAACATTAATTTTAAAAGCTTGAACTAGTATTATAAATTGAGTTAATTTAATATTTAAACCCTTTTATTTAATATTTAATAAAGAAGAAAGATCCTTTAATTAATTTTATATATTTAATATAATATGATCAAAATTGTCAAATATACTTAAAATTATTTAAGATCACTGAATAAGGAACATAATTCTATTCTTGTTGTGAATTTTAACAAGGCTAAGAAAAAAGCCTTCAAAACTACACAAGAATCCTTTAAAATGAAATTGATTATGTTCTTCTTATGATTTTTATTAATAAAAAAGGGCTTCAGAAGAATAAAAATAAGAAGTAGAAGATTTTTGTTAAAATAGCAAAGTCAAAGATAGTGTTAAGAAAAATAACGATAAAGGCGTGTTTTTATTGTAGAGTCGATGGATACCAAAATCATATAGCAAACTTTATCTTGTCAACTTAAAAGATAAGAACTTTAAGCAAGTATAATCTTCATATATTTTTATGATTAAAATCAATCTTTCTTCATTTGTTATATTATCTTGGGTATTAAATAATAGATATAGTTCTTACACAATAAGATGTAGGAAAGGTGAAATAGGCCTACGAGTTAATAAGAGAGCAAGAGTTATTATATTAGCTATAAAAACTTGTAGTTTACATTTATTATATGACCCAATGCTGTAATTATATTATTTTTATTATAGCTAGGTTATAACTGTAAACATTATAATCATTTCTTATTTATATTTGAATTGATTTTTCTTTATTATTAAAAATTATTCTTTTTATAAAGATGATGTTTATTATAGATTGTATTACTTATAAATTGTTTCTATAACTTAGAATATGAAAGATCAATATATAATATACAAGAAAAGAAAAGAAAATTAAGTATAATCCATCTCATTTATGGCATTACATATTAGGCCTTATCATAAAACTACAATCATAAAGTTGTTTAAAGAAGGATATTTAGATCTTTTCAATTATAAATCATATGAAAATTGTGGGTTTTTTTTCTTAGAAATGATGATCAAATTACTCTTTAATGGAAGGGGAGAACTTGTGAGTTATTAGAGCATTTATGTTTGGATGTTTAAGAGTCCTACCTACATGCACTAAATGTAGACATATTTTATTACATTATAAGTGACCGTTTCAGATGTAGTATGTATATTTAATGAAACAAAAGCTTAAATCATTTGAAAAGTTTAAAGAATTTAACTTTAGAAAAAAAACTTGGGAAAAGTATCAAGTCACTTAGATTGAAGGATGGCAATGGGTTAGGCTTGGGCCTCGACCCAGGAAAAAAGTTTGAATCATTTGAAAAGTTCGAAAAATTTAACTTGAGGTTAAGAAAAAAATTGGTAGAAGTATTAAGTCACTTAGATATAGGGATGACAATAGGTTGGGTCACGCACAAGTTCGAGCCTTACCTAACTGCTGCTGCTAAGACCCAGGCCTACTCGAAGCCTGATTGGGCATGGGATAGTTGGCCTAAGTCTAAGCCTAAGCCTGACTAGGCCCATCCTAAACTATTTTTATTTAAAATACAAATACGAAATCATTTTGCTTATAAGTGTTGGGCCTCAAGGTTGGATAATTAACCCCTAAGCTCGATTAGAGGCTCAATCAATCCGAACCAAGCTAGAGCCTAATTGCCATCTTTACTTGGATCTAATCAAGATGATGGATACTAAGACCAAGAGTTACTTGGTTATTTAAAAGCGAATGAGATTCTCTTACATTAGACTCCATATAAAACTTTATTAGTTAATGCCTAAACTATGAGTCTCTTAGTTACTTAAAAGGCTCTTATAATGCACACCACATAGAAATTCGTATCTTAATGAAGTATATGAGAAGAGAAATCATATAATATTAGATATAACATATTCTATAATGAGTATCTTGTTAAGGTTATTCCCTTAAAATTGCTTCTTGCACCCAAATTGGTAAATACGACTTTATGTGAGATATAGACTATTAGTATAACAATGTTTTCATATATTAAAAATTATTAATGTGATGCTTATGTTAAGCATATAATATCTTGCAAGCTTCAAGGTAAACGAGATAAAGGAAAATATATAAATGATAGTATTTGATATTATTCTTACTATCCATATGAAAAAAAAAATTATTTTTCTCAAGATATGCCACATTTCTAAAAAATAAATTATTTTCAAAGAAAATAGTTGGAGTAAGGTACAACTTAAAGAAGTTTAAAAACCACAAATTCACATTTCATTGGAATAAAAATCCTAAGTTGATATATATGACATACAAATAATGTTAAAGAGACGTATAGTCCACAACATACTAGTAAGAAAAATCATGTCTCAAATTTGATCTACTTATTGAAAAGGTGAAAGATCATATATTTCTTATCGATGATAAGCTTACTCTATTTGACAAAGCAATGCTTGACATTGATTCTTCACAATGGCATGCAGTGATAAGATTCAAATAGAATCAAATTTCACTAACTAAGTATGGACTTTGGTATATGCAGTTGACATGATTAAACTTATTGGATAAAATTGATTTTTTAAGAGAAAAACTAATATGGATAAAGCAAGCTAGTGTCCAATAGTTATAAATAACAAATAAAGAGTTTATTTTGATGAAACTTTTTTACTAATAGCAATGGTTAAATCCATAAGGATCTTTTTGGCTATAGTTGCATATTTTGATTATGAAATTTGACAAATAGATTTTAAAATAAAAATCTGTAATAATTATTTTCTTGAGGATGTATATAAGATAGAATTTGAAGGTTTTGAATTCAAAGAATTTCATAATTAGGTATGTAAGGTAAAAAAGTCAATTTTATGGACTTAAGTAGGTGTCAAGAAGTTGGAAAATATGTTTTAATAAGACAAAAAAGGAGTTTAACATTATCAAAAATATTAGTAAACTTTATGTTTATAAGAAAGTTATTAGGAGGACAGTTATTTTCTTGGTTCTATATATGAATGGTACATTGATAATTAGAAATGATATACTAATTCTTCAATCCATAAAAATTTGGTTATCTAATAAGTTCTTCATGAAGGATATAAAAAAGCAGCCTAATTATATGAATTAAGATTTGTAAAGATAAATCAAAGAAATTGCTTCATTTAAGTCAATCCCAAAACCATTGGTCAAAGGGCTACGAGGATAACCAAAACTATTAAAGTAAGTATATGGCATTGTTAGACACATGAATCAAGAAAGAATCTTCTCATTGTGACACTTAAGCTAGTGGAATTTTCCACTAATAATTCTCAGTGGAACTGCATCATGAGTTTCCAGCCTATATAATGTTTAAGTGATTTTGAGAATAGAATCTCTATTAAAGATTAAGTCATACAAAGATTACTATAGTTGAGACCCTAGTTATGCTACACAAGCCTTCTTCTCTTAATAGGCGTTAACTCTCAAATCCTACCTCTTAGGGATTTAAATTAACCAATCATTCCCTATATAACCTAGACCCTAAATAGGATCTATAGTTTAAGACTTTCTAATACACAGGATCCTTATAAAGAGGTAAGTGTAGAGTATGCTTGTCTTTTTGTGTTAATGTAACTAAATTACTTAATAATCAAGTTTAATGAAACTATAAGATAGAAAGAACACTTGATATTATTGATAGAAAACTAGCTTGTTTATAACTGAAAAAAAAACCTTGCTTTTATAAGCCAAACAAGGAGGAACATGACAAACAACTTTTAAATAAAGATATAAGCAACCCCACATAATACAGTAATGCAAACTAAAATAAAAGGAAATTGATTAAAGTGAAAATTATTGGAAAACACTAGTCTTAACAATATTCCTTAAAGATAAGAAGGAATTTCTCAACATGGGGGTGTTGACAAGGATTGGGATCCACCAATATTGTCATCATTAGAAGTATCTTCATCTATCCTTTTCATTTGTTTAACAAGATTGGCAATTTTAGCACCTATCTAAACTAGAGGCCATAGATCTTCAGAGTTTTAGAAGTAATTTGGAAGGTCTTTAGGCTTGGGCTTATGAATAGTAAAACTTTCTCCAATTTTAAAAGTATTTTTGGAGTTAATTCCAGGTGGATATGGTAATTCTCCTACCATGAAACTGAAATCCATATGAGCAAATTGGTCAATTGAAAACTAGTAAACATCACTTGGTGAAATAGGCTCAGGTAGAGCAAAATGACCTAAAAATATGTAGGTGGTAGGTCTATTGATTTTCAGATGATGGTTTAGGTGTTCAAGAAAATGTTAAAGATCACTTACTATTTCTCTCTAATTTTTAGGCCAAGCTATAGAGGCTCTTCAATATTGAAAATTATTTACAATATAGATATAAAGATAATATAAACACAATGATTGTTAGTCATACTATAAGGGTGATGGATGATTGACCAATTTTGTGATAGTCAAAATTATAATAAACCATAAGTGCATAGCGTAGTTGTAGCTAGTACTGGCAAGTACGGGTTGATCGTATGAAAACAATGAATACTAATAATTACCCTCCCCCTATTATCTAGCCTACGGATTAATTTTATATTTTTAATAAAAAGAAAATAAAAACTAAAACAATTGAAAAAAAATAGGAATCTATATGAATGCAAAGACAATGGAATTCGCTTAAAAAATCATTATCAGAAATTAGTATCTAGGTTCAAATCCCCTTAAAACCCTTAACAGATTGTTCTTTTAACACAAAATTGTTTTGTTGATGTATTAGAGCGTGGAAACTCCTATGGTATGAATGCAATTTCAAACTCCTATGGAAAATTATTTACAATATAGACATAAAGAGAATATAGACATAATGATTGTTAGTCATATTGTATGGGTGATGGATGATTCACCTATTTTGTGATAGTTAAAATTATAATAAATCAAAAGTGCACGATGTAGCTGTAGCTAATACCGACAAGTACGGGTTGATCTTACAAAAACGATGTATATTAGTAATTACCTTCCCCTATTATCTAGTGTACAGATTGATTTTATATTTTAATAAAAAGAAAATAAAAACTAAACAATTGAAAAAATAGGAATCTATATGAATACAAAGACAATGGAATTCACTTTAAAAACTATCATTTTTAGAAATTAATATCTAGGTTCGAATCCCCTTAAACCCTTAACATATTGATCTTTTAACATGCAATTGTTTTGTTGATGTATTAGACCTTGAGTCTACTATCAACTATGGTATGCTAATAGTTGACCTTGAGTCTACTAACAACTAATCCTAAGGTGTCTAAACGAATAACTTAAGTTAAATCATATAAGATTGCGTTATAGATTTATGAGTCCCTTTATTAGGTTTGATCCTAATTTAGAAGGTTTATGTTATCTTATCTCTAGTGTTGCAATCAACTCCTAATTACGGTAGATCTATTCACAGTAGGATTTCTCAATCTTTACTTATGAAATCAGATTATGATGTAATATTCTTCGTTTAATGGAACATAAATAAAACACATAATCAACTCACAATATATCAAACAACCAATTGCATTAATAAAACGATCAAATCATATCAAGTATTAATATAAGATTCATCTAACTTGAATACTAACTGGATGTTTAGTTATATGTTATCGAACACAAAATCAAATATAAACCAAAAGAAAAACGAATTGAAAATAATGAGTTCATAATTCTTAATCTACCTGACTGTCTTTTATTGAATGTTCCTGCGATATAGAAGTTTGATCTTGTATTTTGATGGATCTTTTAATGATTTCTTTGCATTTTCCACTTTTTAGGATCAAAATCGCACCTAGAGAACTATTTCCATGTCTGTAATCGCTTCTCCACATCTGCCCTTTAAATCCTATCGATTGCCTCTCTTTCACCTCCTAAAATGTCTTTTTATCACAAATTTTAGGTTTTTGACAGATGCATGGTAACTTGCACGACCATGCATAACCAAAATTCTCTTAATATCATGAAAATGTATGGTCACGATAAAGTGCACCAGTATATGCACGACTGTGCATTACTTTAAATTGTTGATTATTCGTTTTTTTCCATATTTTCAAATGAATTTTCTCCTTTAAGTTCGTGAAGGCAATTATCATTTGCATACACGCTTGAGACAAATAAGTTCCCATTATATGACAAAAGCATAAAATAATAATCAAAATACAGTAAATATAGTTATAAAAATATAGTCAAATATCCATCTATCAAACATCCCCACACTTAAGCTTTTGCGTGTCCTCAAGCAAACTATAATCAAAATTATAAATTTTACAACATCAATCCATCATCAATCTTAATATGTCCATTCATACTATACATCATTATATTCTATTGGGTCAAATTAACATACAATTAGAGTCAAGTTGTGCTAAAATCAATTTTCTAAGCAATATTAATAGTAATTATATCAACAATCGCATTGAAACCAAATGCATATCTCTTTAGACCCTCACTAAGATTTCATTCAATGCGCTTAAGTTTTTAAGGTGAAAAGTATCAAAACTCTCAATCAGTGCATAGCAGATCTCTTACCATATGCTTGTAATAAAATCACATCTCTGCCACTTATGTATAAAGTAGAAACAAAAGTCAAAAGCTCTTTATACAAGTTGTAATGGAAATTTATAAGTTAAGGAAATTTACTCAAAGAAATAGTACAAGACTTGTTTACAAGTATACATAGGTCCTTTCATTATAAGTCTATTAGCAACAAAAACTTATTATTTTTTCCCTTTCTTTTCTTTCTTTTTCTTTTATTATTATTATTATTATTATTATTATTATTATTATTAGTATTAGTATTATTATTATTATTATTATTATTATTATTATTATCTTTTCTTTTTTTCTCAATATTCCAATTAATAACACAATTCAAAAAATGTTGGACCTTTCACAAATTTCAAGTCTCATTAAGTAAATAATGTAAATAACTGAAAGGACTCATCCCGGGTTCCCCTTATGGAGCCTGAGTAGAGGCCTGCTAACGACCCAACGGTAGCCTTCCAATCAATATCTAACTTAACTGAAGGATTCCTGTAAAACCAAGTCGTTCAACTATTTAAAACCTTTTATACTTTAATAATTAAAAGTGTAGAAAATAGTGGGAACTTTTTTCTATCATTTTATTGAAAATTTCGGCAACATAACGACTGCATTTTGACATTCTCAAAATTTTTAAAAGCCTTGTATAATTTGAAAACACTTCTATATTCACACCAATTAAACTAAAAATTTTGGACTTTAAGTTCACTCACAAGCAACCCAAATAAATAATTCTCAACAATCACTATCATAAACTTTTAAAAGCTAAAACATATTCATGCATTCATTTAAAAGCTTTTATAAACATCCGTTCTTTATACAAACATACATAGCAAAATAACACAAGCAAAATAGCACTTGACAATATAACTAATCTTAAGGCAAAGTCTCAATTACTGCAGCACCTATTTGCATACCTGGGGTGATTTGTTTAAAAATATAAAAAATAAGGGTAAGTTAAACGAGCTTAGTGCGTGAAATCATTTTATAAGAAAATTGAACTTTTCATAACAATATAACTGCAGTATTCCATACAATTATAAAGCTCATGGTAAAACATTTTTTTAGAACAATTTATTCGTGCAACTTCAAATCTGATAATAACATAATATTTTGTAAACACACAATTTCAATTTTTTTGAAAAATTAGTTCTGAATGCATTTCAAAATTAAACTCATCATATAAAATTTTCCATTTCTCATTTTCCTAAATTAATAAACAGTGGTGGCAGTAAGTTTTTTGAAAGCTTTAATGTTGAAAAATAAGTCAACCACTAACATTGGTACTGTATGGTACCTCTCAAATCACTTTTAACATAAATAGTCGCAACATTACTATTTTCATGACTTTTTTTACTCATCATAGCCCATCACAAGTTTCTTTACTATATGGTACACTAGGCCTAAAGTCACTGAGCTAGTTCTACATCGCTTACCCGTGGTTGGTAAACCATTATTTACAGAGCTAGGTTAACCTCTATAAATATACCTGTATAATAAAATGTATAAAGCCTAGAGTGTACCGTAAGCAAAAGCAACTCTCAATCATATAAAATTTAACTTTCACGTTAAAACTCATATATTGCTAAAACAAAATCTTATGCTAGCAATACTCACTTGTAAAATATCATTTGCACAAAACTCAATATAGGTATTCATTTCATGATTAAATGAAAACCATTTGCATAAACTCAATTTAAAGAAAGCTCACATGTCATCAATTCTTTTATAAAGAATTAAGTCTTATAAAATAGTTAAATATACTTAAATGTCAGCAATTCTTTTATAGAGAAATAAGTTATATAAAATAGTCAGAATACACTCACAACTTCCTAGTCTCCATAAATAGAAATTTGCATAAAATGTATTATCTAACAAAATACAAAAAACAAATTTTAACACCTAGAAAACGTCCTATAATTTATACTTATCAACATCTTCACACTTAAATATTTGCTTATCCCCAATAAAAACTAAACCATAAAACAAAAAAGCATACAATCACACAAACAAACAATTATACAACAGTGTAATAATGATTCAATGGCATAAAATTACATGAAATCAACTTAGCCGTAAACATTAATCACTTAAAAATTTCCAACACACTAACTTATTCCATTCATGTTCAGCTGCTTTGATTTGAATACATATATTAACCAAAATATCAACACCTATTCAAGCACCTATAATACTTGTATGCAAGCACTTATTCTTAGATACCAATTAAAGAGATAATCCATCACTAAATATCCATTTATGAAATTTGTTTTGACATTTAAGAAGAATATCCATAAGTTCTCTTTTATTGACAACATCATATTTATCATGCTCGTTTGTAGTATCATTATAACCTTTTTACATAAAGAAAAATATTTTATCGTGAGTACCCCAAGTTACATAACTATATTATAACTCACAACTAGCTACTAGCTCTATTCTTAACCTATTTTTTAAGGGGTAACTAGAATAAGAAGTTTTTTCACACATTATTCAACACATTTGTTGTTTTTTTTTTTCATATTTTACCTACCTCACTTCTTCCTAATCAATCCCTTCCATGAAAGGATAATAATAATGTCTACAAATTTAAATGAATTTAGTTATAAGTGTGTATCCAAATAAGTGTCATAAATTGATATAATAAGTACAATATTCTAATCTAAAATGCATATTCACCTTAAAAACATTTTAAACAAAAACTTCGCAAAATAATGCTTCTCCACAAATTAAATAATATATTTATAGATAAGCTAATTCCTTTCAATTTTATGCCATTAACTTATTCACACAATGTACACTTCATACAGGAAAATACATACCCAATGCTAACCTAATCAAAAACTAACACAATGTAAATGGAATTTCACACAAAAAATGATATGCAAGTACACATAAGGTAGAAACTTCTTCAAGGTTTGAATTAAAAAAGCTTTCTTAACTGCAAGTATATAGATCATAACTTATAATATAAAAGATATCGTCCTACAAGGATTGTACTAATCACATAAAACATTTTAAACTTTTTTAAAGTAAACAATAAGATGAATAACTAATAACTAAAATCGAAACAAAGAATTAATAACTACGTAATAAACTAAATAGCAATAAAATTGATTAATTATGAAAACTAAGATTTACTTATATCCTCATTTGTTTTCACTTTACCTTCTTGATTTAATTATAATTCAGCCTAGATATCCTATAGTTAAGATAACCCTCTCTTGATAATCAAATTGTAAACTCTCAATATATTATAACTCTTTCTAACTATGTAGTTGGATTTGAAGCAATCTTATGGATAACTAATAAAACATTAAGATCTATCTTAAATTGCCTTTTAATTTGATGTTTATAGGTTTAAAGAGGTACTAATTCTCACTGTGCAACACAATAAAAGTGATTTAATGAAATCTCTCAATTCAAATTAAATATAAAATAATAAACATAACAAGTATATTTCATTAAATCAAGAACGTAAAATTTGACAAATAAATCAGAGTAATTCCTCAAAGAGAATTTAGAAATCCATAGATGTAACTAAATATCCAAGTCTAATCATTATTAATATCTAACAATAACAAGGAAATAAGAAAAGTTTGGAGAATTAAAACTAGAAGTCTTCTCTTCTTTGCCTTAGGCTAGAAAATCTATAGCCTTATTATTGAGAATTTTCCTTTGTTGATCTTCTTTAAATATGTTTATGTAGCCATCAAGTGGAGTTTTTCTCTTCTATATATACTCTTAGGCCTTCTAAGGATTGGTCTAGGTTTTTTCCATGTGCACATCTTCCAAAACAACCACAAAAGGTCAAAATTATAAAAGAAACTTGCATTTTGAAAAATACCTTGCATGATTGTGTATGGTGAGGCACCATCTGCTCCAACCCCTTTGGCATAATTGTGACGAAGTTGCATAATTGTGCCAAAGATTTCCAACCTATTGCTTCCTTGTGTATGATTATGTATGGCCATGCACGATCTTACCAGACTTATTTCTTAAGCTTTTTCTTCATTTTTTCTTCTCTTTTTCCGTTCTCCACTCATCATCTAACACATCAAAGAATCTTTAAAATATATAATTAAGATCAAAATCTTGCCTTAAACAATAATTAATCCAACAAAACGCATAAAACACTAACAAGAACATAAATTTAAGTTTTAAATGCATTATTATCATCTAACAAAGTACTAAAAACGCACTCTAACACTGAGAAAATATGTTATAATTTACACCTGTCAACATCTCTACACTTAAATATTTGCTTACCTAAGAAAAATTAAACCGCAAAATAAACAAAACATACAAACGCATAATTAAGCAAAAATGCAATAATGATCAAATGTCATCAGATTTCATGAAATCAACTTTGCCATAAGCATCAATAGATTAGAAAGTTCCTAACTAACTCATTCAATTCATGTTTAAATGCTTTGATTTAAATGCACATATCAACAAAAATATCAACACCTATTCAAACATCTATGAGATTTATAAGTATGCACTCATTCTTAGATACTAATTAAAGACATAATCCATCACTATATATCCATTTATGAAATTTATTTTGACATTTAAGAAGAAGATCCATAGGTTCTCTTTTATTGATAACATAATATTTATTATGCTTGGTTGGAGTATCATTATAGCCTTTTAAGTGAAGAAAAATGTTTTTTCGTAAATACCCACAATTACTCAGCTATATCACAACTCAAAACTAGCTACTAGTGCTTTTCTTAACCCATTTTTTTAACAGTTCAGTGGAATTCAACACACTTGTTGTCTTTCTTTTCCCCTTATTTTACCTACATGACTTCTTCCTTATTAATCGCTCCTACGAAAGGCTACTAATAATGTATACCAATTTAAATGAATTTAATTATAAGTGTATCCAAATAAGTGTCATAAATTGATATAATAAGTACAATATTCTATTCAACAAGCATATTGACCTAAAAGACACTTAAAACACAAACTTCACAAGCAAGTACTTCTTCAAAAATTAAAGGATCACGTTCACAAATAAGCTACTTTGTTTAAATTTATGCTATTGAGATATTCACACAATGCACACATCACGCAACAAAATTTTTATATGATGCCAACTTAATAAAAAACTAACATAATACAAATGCAAGTTCACACACAAATGATATGTAAGTGCGTATATGTCCCCGCACTTAAACAACATGTTGTATGTAATATAACAAAAAAAAATAAAAGTAATAAAATAAATGATGACATGAATGCTTACGGGGATTGTGGTGGTGATGGCATCAGAGAAGGAATAACTCACTAGAAAATCATAAAAATAAGATAACAAACACACACAAAATTTTATAAAAATACTATTTAGAATATAACATGATAATTTTAAGGTCATTAGCTTGACCATTTCAGATTAATTTTTTTAACCAACTCCTCTTTTGAATATTAAGGTCCTATTTATTGTCACATTAAGACTTATACTTCTTATATCCAAAGTTTTCCTTCCTATGGCTCTCAATCTCTTTCTAATTGTCTCCATGACCTTCCTTTCTTAAAAATTCCCCTTTGGTTTTCAACTATAGAATGTGTGGCTTCTCAATAGAGGGTATCATGGGTGCTTTCATTCTTACTAAGATCTCTACCTTCAATGGAGCACCCAACTCTTCCTTTCCTAGTTCTCCTTCATCTACTACTTCCCAACAACCACTTCTTCATTATAGCTCTCCTCTTGCTCTTTTATACACTCATCCATTATATCTAACTTTATGCAAGAGCTACTTTTCTTTAGATTCTTCAATACTTCATTCACATTAAATTTAGCTTGGTCATCACAAATATGATAATGAGTTTCCTTTTATAAACATCCACCAAAGCTCTTCCTGTATTCTTAAACGGTCTACTAAGAATTAATGGAAAAGTTTGATCTTTTTCAAAGTCCAACACTTTGAAATCCACAAGAATAATAGACTTATCATCTTTTACTAGCACATCCTCAGCTACGCTAAGTGGTTTCTTTATAAATTGATCCACCAACGAAATAAGCATGGATAATGGCTTCACACCTCCCAGCCTCAATTTCCTGAAAATTGACTAATGTATAAGATTAATACTTACACTTAAAGTCATATAAACATTTAGCAAATTCTAAATTACTAATAACACTAGGTATATTAAAACTCCCTAGGTCTTTCAATTTTGAAGGCATATGGTTGGCAATTATCGAGCTACAACTTTTAGTCAAAGAAACCATTTGATTGTCCTCCCAAGTTCATTTATTTGATAAAATGTCTTTTAGAAACTTGACGTACTTGGGTATGCTCTCCAAAGCTTCCATAAAGATAATTTAAGTTGTAACTTCTTTAACTTCTCTGTGAACTTGGAAAATTATGCATCTAATTGGTTCTTCTACAGCCTCTTTGGAAATGGAATCTTTGATACGTATGAAGGGGAAGGGACATAAGGAGTTTCCTCCTTCTGCTCTTCTTTCTTTTCCTTTTTCTCTTAGTCTTCTAATTTGTGGGATTCTTCTAACTTGCTCTTACTTATATAAGAGATGGCCTTTAATTACTCTATTGGATTAGATTCCATATTGCTTGGTAGACTCCCCACACTTTAGGTAGAAAATGCATTAGCTAATTTGCCCATTTAAAACTCTAAATTATGGATAGAAGAAGCATGATTCTTCACAATCTGGTCGAATTTAGTTACCATCCTCTTTTGGTTCTTATCTTGGTTCGTGAGTTTAGAATTTGGCACTTCCATTAATTTATCCGTCTTCGAATATAATGAACTAATCTATCTTGCTGAAATCCTAATAGGATTTGAGCTCTCATTGGATTACCTGCATTATTAGCCCAAGAAAAATTATGGTGGTTCTTCCACCCAGGATTGTAAGTATTGGAATAAGGATTATTACCTCTTCAACCATATTATGCTTGTAACACCCCATTCTTAACTGATATATGCACGTGTGTTCATCGGATACATGTATACATGCCTGTCAGAAATGACATGTTAACTTTCTCACCTTCACTATACATAACATGGCATCATACACTAAACCATCAATCACACATTTTCCAAACCCAAAATGTTATCAAATTATATCAAAACCATAATTTACATTGTTTCATATAGTACAACATCATCCATGTTTATACAACATTGTCCTATGAACATAAACAACTCAGAATACACTAACTACTATAAACTCGAAAGAAACAGCTATGTCCTCAATCCTAGCTGACCGATTTTTAAGCCAAATCTGACTGTAACAGCTACACAAAATATGCTTCTATAGAGTCTTAGAAGCTAGGTCATCTCACTCTCAAACCTGAAAAGCAGCGGTGCAATTTTGATGAGTTTTGTGAACTCAGCAGAGTAACCATCCTCGATGGTTCACTCATGTCATAACACAAGATCAATTCTAATATGTAATCATATAGTTCAAATCCATATGACAAATATTAAATACTTTAATAGATAAATCATTTCTAAGTTAAACAGTTCAATCATATAACGACATTCACATAGCTTTGAAAATTGTTCAACGAATTCAAATTATATGCGGATGTGATATGTATGAGACTCACATTCATTTTTATATTGTTGTGATTGTGTCCTTTTATAGTATCCCGAATTATCGGGCTCAGTCAGTTAGTCTGTGACTCATTGATCATAGTGAGCCATAGGCTCGAACCACATATGTGAGAGCTTAAAGCTCTTATCGGTAACAGTATCAGTAGAAACACCAGTCACAACTCCTTTATATTACATGCATCGGAATGAAGTTCATGTCACAATTTAGTCATCAAATTCAATCACTTTCATTTGTATGTAATATAACACTATATCAGTCATAATATCATTTACAGTAACAGTCACAATAGCAGTGATCATCGGACTAGGTCCAATATTCAACTTTTCAGTTGAGAATCATAAAATCATTTAGGCAGACGCATTCACATTTAATTAGCACTTCCAATATTATTGTCACGCATCAAAACACCTCGGACAAATATTGTCCAGAATCTAGTACACATTCAGCACAATTCAGTACGGTTCAATAAGATAGCAATACAATTCAATAATGTACAAAAAAATAGGGTGAGACCATCTTAGGTTACTCACAGTATGCTCCAAACAGCTATTGCCTTGAAGTACCGGCAATGTCTAGATGCTTTCATTCAATGCGTTCCTCTATACAGACAATACATTCACATATCACAATATTGCACAATTATGTATCCATTTATGCACATTCATGTATAATCAATATGTACAATGCATCTTCATGACAATTCGTTTCTTATCATCAATCTAGTCATAATAATCATTTGGATATCCATATTCAATTTATTAACTTAGATTTGTTTAAAGGTACACTTTTGGGTCCATTTTACACAAGTAACTTCATAAGGAAAATGAAGGAATTTGGTAACACTTCCTTCTAACAAATTATTCTCCTATGTCTTAAGTCTCTATTGATACGAAGATCATTCAATTTGGTTCATTATTCTATGAGTTATGCTTAAAATACTGTAAAATAAACACATTTGAAAATCAGCTAATACATGATCATGCTGTCAAGTTGTACAACTCATATCTTTCAATTCCAATATCCAAAAATTACAAACTTTATATCAATTGAAATCTAATAGATTAAGATACAACTCTTGTGAAGACATTTTTATCTAATTTTGTCTAATTTCTGTCTTGGGTAGTGTTATAGCCTAAACCAACACTCAATTTTAAGCCAGGTTTTGAAATTCTAGGAGACAGAAATCAAATTAGATTCCTTCAGAAAATTTGTAGCCCTATATCTCTGGTTTACTCAAAATAAAAAATCATTATATTTGGATACATACAGGTCAAGATATTAGCAAAATACTGAAAAATGTTTTGTAAAAATACTTCAGTTATAAAATTCCAGAACTCCTCATCAATTTCATCCCAAATTTATCAATCAATCTCTCTAAAATAATTTCACATGGTTATAATTTTTGGTGGAGATGTAAAACAATGTGTTTGTTTCAAGTCTAATGGTTTAAATCCCATGTCATTTGGAGGTTGGGTGAAGAAGTTATGGTCAAAAGATCAAAGGATGTTTAAACCATTCAAAGTTTCATGCACGATCGCGACTTCCATCTTTCAACAGACTTCCTTCATTTCTCATCAGAGTCACGATCATGCCTTCCTCTGTCTTTTAACAGATTCGTGATTGTGCTGCAGTGTTTTCTTCTTTCTTTTCTTCCTTTTGTGCCATTTTTGACGCTCAACTAGCCATTTTTAGACAATACTTCCCTCTAATAAAATGTTCCTCTATGTCTTAAGTTTCTAACGTCATTAAATTCACTCATTTTGGTCCAGTATCATGCAAGTTATGATCAAAATACTCTATACTACTTCTTATATCTCCACAGATTTCTACTCTCAACTTCTAGCTAACTTTCAAATCTCTTATGGACAGAATTTCAATTTGAGTTCTCAATAAAGTTGTAAACATATGTTTCTAGTTTCATATGAACTAAAAATCAACTCATTTGAAGATCTATATCTCAAGATAAAATCAAAATATAGAAGCATGATTCATGAAATTTCTCCAGTTTAAGATTCCAGCACAATTCCTCACTTTGATTCAATCACTCTTTTTTTGTCAAATCAATTCAGATGGTTCTGATTTGTCATAGGGAGGAAAAAAATGCCTTAAAAGTGTAATGGTTCAATTAGCAAGTCATTTGGAGTTTAAAATAAAAAGTTATCACCAAAAGTATCAAGTTGTTCGTATATAGACTTAAACACTAAAACCATACACGTATACTTCTTCTTCTCTCTTTTGTAACTTTTGTTTTCATGAACAATAACAATCCAAAATCCAAAATTCAAACATAACCCCTCTTAAACACGACTACGCATTGCTCTATGTTCCATTTCTCACTACACTAATTTCTCAGTTAACTCATTTAGAACACCATCAAAATTACTCTTCTTACACACTCAAAACTAGAACAGAGTGTATATATATATATATATATATATATTCATCTGATACATTTTTCCACTTCCTTCTACACTTTCATTTCACTAAAAACTTTTCATTTCTATACCATAACTAACTTACATACTCCCCTTTAAGCTTAATAACACACAACAAACCAAATTTGAAATTCAAACATATTCATCCCTTAATCGCATATTACTATTCACACAAATTCTATTTTTCTGCACTTCTTTATATTTCTAGTTAATTCCAATTTAGTTCAGATCATCATAACAAATCAAAATCCATAAAATTCAGAACATAACTTACTTGGTTCAGCAAATTTTCTAATATTGTCAGTAAAGAACAGGGCTTCGGTGGTTGGGACAGAAAAAACAATAAACCACTGAATGCTTTCTTCTCTTCCTTAAAAGATACATCACTACGTGTATCCCTTACATGAGAGCCATGTGTCAACATGCAAGGCTGCCACATGTCAATGTTTCATTGGTCCAAAATTCAATATTTTTCCTAATTAAAAATACTCCAAATTTCTAGAAATTCTCTAAAATTCACCAAAATTTCAAAACAATCTAGATGTTCTCCAAATAAATTCTTACCTCAATTAATTCACAATTCACATTTTAATTTCATTTTTAACAGTTAAAAAAACTCAGAAAATGTCAATGAATGCATGTATAGATAATTGTAATGTACAAGATCAATAATATCATGTATGTGTATGCCATATTATACATAAAAATGAGTTATGCTTCCTAATTTCTCATTATTCTTTAATAATCACCGTTTTAACCCTAATTCAAGTGACAATATTTTACAATGCTTTCATAAAGTTGAGATGCTCCATTTTGTTTTTTTTCCACTAGGAAGCAATCGGTTGAGATATGACTTTACTATCTATATATTTTATATCCACACTAAATTACCTTGAGTTGGCTGGAAGAAGTGGCTTTCAGGTTGTTCAATTTTGTTAAGTTTGCTACTTCCGTTTGTAACGTTGTAACTGAATCTATAATAAGCACCCTTTTGATTTATAAAGGTTGGTTGTTGCTTACTTCTTTCTAACATCTGCAAATAACTAGTGTTTGTCATCTCTTCTAACAAATCATATGCTCCTTCAACTATTTTCATCTTTAAATAGCCACTAGCTATTGCATCTGTGGTGTCTCATTCAAGTGTATTCACAGTATTGTAAAATGTCTACAAAAGAAACTCCTTGGGCAAGTTATGATATGGGTAGCTCTGTTGCAACTCTTTGAATCGCTCCCATGCTTCGTATAATGACTCCACTTTAATTTATTAGAACCTTTTGATCTCCTTTATGAGTCTGGAGGTCTTTGTTAAGGGGAATTATTTAGCTAAAAAAGGCTTACATAAGTTGTTCATATGTGGTGACATTCTCAGGGTCTCGATCTTTAAGTGTAATAGGGAACAACTTCATATTGGCTGCATCTTTGGATAACCCATTATATTGGAATATGTCATATATCTTTTAGAAGTTGGCTAAATGAGCATTAGGAACCTTATAAGCTAGTCCATAAAACTGGATGTTGGTTTGCAGCATATTTAACAATGCTAGTTTGATTTCAAGCATAGTAGTTTGTACTGATGGTCTCATTATTCCTTATTAATTTACATTGAACTATTACCTCATGAAGATTGTAAAGTTTCTTTACTGTTCTCCTTGATTCCATTCCTTCACCATTGTTCTTTATATTCCTTCTTATGTCTCACTTTTCGAATCTCCCTCTTTTATTTGGAGATATAAGAGACTTGTGTATCTTTTTACTTTGCTCAAACTCCTTGCAAATCTTGTGTTTATACACCTACAATATCACAAGAATGGTGGTAAAATCCTTAAAGAAAAGTAGCATGAACTATAGTAGATTCTATAACAATCCCTACAAACAGAGCCAAAAACTTTTTCAAGTTTTAAATTAAAGAACTTTTGTTAACTGCAAGTATACAATTAGTAACTTACAATATAAAAGATATCATCCAACAAGGATTGAAGTAGCCTCTTAAAAGTTCTTGTAAACTTTGTTCAAGCTAATCAATAAGATGAATAACTAACAATTAAACTAAAATAAATAATTAATAACTAAGCAATAAACT
This sequence comes from Erythroxylum suave, assembly GCA_027563595.1. Classification (NCBI taxonomy): domain Eukaryota; kingdom Viridiplantae; phylum Streptophyta; class Magnoliopsida; order Malpighiales; family Erythroxylaceae; genus Erythroxylum; species Erythroxylum suave. The sequence goes on from JAOSBN010000179.1 coordinate 34,603,167, forward strand.
AAACAATAGTAGAATTGATTTCATTGATTAATGATGAAAAAAAGAATTACTTTTTTCTTTATTTATTTTCACTTTACCTTATTCATTTAATCATACTTTATCTTAGATATCCTATAGTCATGATTGCCCTCTCTTGTTATCTAGTCAACTAATCCCAATTAAAATTTGTAGAAATTGAATTATGATCTCTCAATCTCTCAAAACTCTTTCTAACTATGTAATTGGATTTGAAACAATCCTATAGATAACCAATAAATAATTAAGATCTCTCTTCAATTACCTATTAGTTTGATGTTTATAGGTTTACTGAGTTACTAGCTCTCACTATTGATCGTGGTTTTTTGATGTGTGTAAGTTCTAATTAATAACCTTGATAACCCACAAACGTACAAGTTATTTGCATAGTACTTAAAATGTCGACCCCTTAAGATGGGATAATCTAATCCTAAAATTTAAGGCCAAAACAATTCGCAGCAATTCAAAATGTAACAAAACTAAGGTAAGAATTTATGTCAATCACGCAACTCAATTCCAAGAATCAATTATGAAAATATTAATAAAGTAGCAGCTGCAACCCACACTCAAGAATCAACTTAAAGGAACTATCAATTGAGAGAAAGGGGAATTTTTACCTATCTTTAACACTAACCTAATCGATTATGAATTATCGTATTATTGGGCCTAGATGATCTTAGGGTTGATTATTCTCTTTCGAGATATAACCATTAACCCTAAATTATAAACACTAATCAGATTATGGAAAATTGCAATCTCTCAATTAACAATCTATCCAAAACCCTAATTAGATCTGAAGTTGTCAAATAAACTATCGGCAATCTATGGGAAATCTCTCTTTACACAATTATCGCTTTGATTAATTTCTTGTTCTTATTAAATCACCTAACTCTCATTATCCCAATTAAATTATTTTTCATTCGGTTTACCCTCTCAGTCTATTACTGAATTATAAAATCACTTAAATCAATCACAATAAATCCAATAAACATAAAACAATCAGATTTTATTAAATCAAAGATTAAAAAAAAACCCAAAGTTGAGTATGGAATATCTCAACATTAAAAAATCCTATCATCAAACTGCTATTCCCAATTCTATACAATAATAAAAGTGGAAAATAACAAGAAATATGATCTTGGTTAGAGACGGGAGGCAACGACGTTGGGAAACTCCAAATCTAGGAAGTACGTCAATTTCGGCTTCTTTTCTACTTCTCTTTCTGAATCTTTAAACAGTCCTCTCTAGGGTTTTCTTTCTCAAAAATGGTTGATGCAAAAGCTCCTTCCCTTCTTTTGTCTTATTCTTTATATATTTTTTGTATTATGGGCAGCCTTAGGGTTTTTTTGAGGTTAGAAAGGTCTAAAATTCTCTTGAAACTTGAAGTTTTTAAGTGTCTGTGCATTTGTCTGACGCAAGCTATGACCATAACCTTGAAGGCCATGATCGTGGCAAGCAAGACATGATCATGGGTCGTATCCTAGACATTTGTCAAAATCGTGGCATATGGGACACAATTGTGGGTTGACTCTAGTATCACAATCGTGGGCTATTATTCTAGCTCGAGTGTCTCTAAAACTTCTTCTTCCTTTGATGTTGACCCTGAAATATTATGATATTAACGAACATATCAAGGAACCTCAAAAATATAATAATTAAGCTCAAAGACTTGTACTAACCTATAAAAACACTTAAGCACAATTAATTAACAAAATAACACAATTCTAATATGAACACATACTAAAAGATTAAGTTAACAATTAAATATATATCAAACTAAGCCCTAAAACATGATGCAATTCATACTTATCAATTATGCAACACAATGTAAGTGATTCAATTTAAATTGACAAAATTCGATCTAATCTTTCGATTTAAATTGAATATAAAGTAATAAACATCACAAGTATATTTCATTGAATCAAGAATATAAGATTCAACAAACAAATAAGAGTAATTCCTCAAAAAGAATTTAGAAATCCATATCTATAACTAAACATCAAATTTTAATCATCATTAACATCTACCAACAATAAGGAAATAAGAAAAAGAGTAAAGAATTGAACCTGGAAGTCTTCTTTTATTTTAATGTTTATAGGTCTATTGAGTTACTAGCTCTCTCTATGCAACACAAAGCAAGCAATTCAATCTAATCTCTTGATTCAAATTGAATATAAAACAATAAACATCACAAGTACATTTCATTAAATCAAGAATTTAAGTTTAACAAATAAATAAAAGTAATTCCTACAAAAGAATCTAGAAATTCATATATATATAACTAAATATCCAAATTTAATCATCATTAATATCTAACAACAATAAGGAAATAAGAAAAGAGTAGATAAATGAACCTGGAAATCTTCTCTTCTTTGCCTTGAGTTGTAAAATCTGAAGCTTTGTTTTTGAGAAATTTTCTCTTTTGATCTTCTTTAATTATGCTTACATAGCAATTAAGTGATGTTTATCTCTTTTATATATACTCTTAAGTCTTGTGGGATTTTTCTAGTTATATATATATATATATATTGTGTAGAGACTTCCAACCTATTGCTTTCTTGTGCATGATCGTGTATGGCAATCGTGCCAGACTTATTACTATGTATTTATCTTCATCTTTTCTTCTCTTTTTCATATATCCACTCATCACCAAACACATCAAACAATCCTTGGAATAAATAATTATGATCAACCTCCCTTAAACAACAATTATTCAAACAAAATACACAAAACACTAACACTAACACTAACAAGAACATAAATCTAGTTACTAAAAATGTGATTATCGATAAAGAAAACATTAAAAACTCACTATAAATCCCCAAAAAATACTATAATTTACCCTTATCATAATCTCCTTAGTACTTTTCTCCTTATCTTGATGTGCATTCCTGAAAATTTCGTAGTTTCTTTCTTTCCAAATAGTGCAGGGATTAGTGCCAAATGCCATCATAATTATAACTTTATCCCCTCTATACTGGCTTTTGTATCCCAGTCTAAGAAATCCTTCTAGTTGTAGAGACAATTGTGATAAATGTTTTGTCAATTATGTATTTCTGGATTGCTCTGAAAAAACAGGATTGAAGTATATATGATTTAGGGATTCTATAGCCTTATTACAAAGCCTACATACAGAATGACTAGTTAGGAAAGTAATATTGTCAAGGGTCAGTAAGTCAAAGTGACATGTTTATCCTAGAATAACGCACTCTAACCTATTTTATGCCCCTAAGATAACCTAGCTCATTAGGGTAATTGCTCCGTAGGCTTCTAATCCATTCCTTCACTCTTTTTTCTTTAGATAAGGTAGCATTGATGCCCTGAATGGATTCACATTTATTTAGGGGCTTGAATTTTGTCCAATTATCAAATAAAAGTGAAGTCCTATATAGCTCTATCGCCCTCCATGCACACCACTTTCCTCAGGACGTCCCCTCTTAATTTTAGAAGTTGGGAAATGAAGATAGTTTGATTCTTAGTTTCTTTTAGCTCCCATATACCCTTATCCTTCAGATAGATTGCATTCACCCACTTTGTCCATAAATATTATTTATCTGTTATCAATCTCCACACTCTTTTCCTAATTAATAACTTATTGGTTCTACTTATATCATGTATTCCAATACCTTCTCTCTCTTTAGGCATGGTTACTTCACTCCAAACAGACTTTGGCCATGAATCTGTCATTCTTCCCACCACTTTAAAGGAATTTTCTCATCATTTTCTCCACGGAGTTCATCATTCCTTTAACCAACAATATAAGTGAACTATAATATACATACATTAAGTTGAGTATGGCCTTTATTAGTGTCATTCTTCTCATAAAAGAAATGTACCTGTTAGCCCAATAAGATATTCCTTTCTGCATCCTTTCTATTAAAGGCATGCACCGAAATAATCTTTTGGAAGATATTGGTAAACCTAGGTATTTAATGGTATTTGTTTTATCTTCAATCCAATAATTATTTCAAGCTAAAGTCCTATTGATTCTATGCTTTTAGAGATTATCAGAAAGTTCATTTGATCATTTAACTTCAACCCTCGAAACCATTAGGGGACCTTAGGAGCGTCAAATCATCCACAAACATTTGACTGAGATATTCTCAATTACTTACATCTATAATGATATTTAAAGCTTGACTCCATCCAAATATTGTACTCTAAAAGCCTAGATAGAACCTCCATGTATAATGTAAAAGTGTACGGGTAGAGTGCATCACCCTGCCTCCCTCCTTTCTTTCCTTTAAGTACCTTTGTAGGTTTTCCATTGATTAGTAATGCATAAGATAGGGAAGTAAGGCACACTAGTAACCACTTGCTAAATTTCTTTGGGAAGTTAAAATTCTTTGTTGACGTTCCTCTTAGTTAGGATATTACTGTGAAATACGTTGTATTCAAATCCCCATCTTTTAGCCATTCTATTCTTGTTCTCTGTTTAAGTAAGGAATTGTGATCCCTCGTATCATTCGAATATCCCTTGAGAGCCTGTTTTCTTGTATCCTTCACCATTCATCCGTAGTGTGATTATAAACCTCGAGTGTCTATTCTCGAATATCCCTTTTGTTTGCTCAACTTGGAACCAAGTACTCCTATTTGTTCCCTTCCAACATTTCTTTGGCTCTTCCTGAATGAACTTCAATTTCTGCATAACATATAATTATTTCCAAGAAATCATCACGTTCTGCCATAAAATCATTAAATTTGAAGGGGATAACCTTTTGGTATGCTCAAGGGACTTCTGAATCACAATCGAGGAGTGATTAGAAACGTTAGGGACTAAGAAATCTACTTTATTTTTTGGACATTCATTCAACCACTTACCATCAACCAAAATCACAACCGGGGAGTACTGATTAAAAACGCCGGGGACTAAGAAGTCTGCTTTGCTTTTTGGACTTTCATTCAACCACTTACTATCAACCAAAGCCCTTTGAATTTTCTTCCTTTTCAATCATCTTGAAGTTTGTTTGTTATTCCTATTATAGAATCAACCCTTGTATTTTAGATTAGCAAGCCCTAGCTTCGCAAAACATTCACGGAATTCTAAGTTATGATTCCACTTTTTTTATATACAATAAGAAAACACTAAAATTAGCTTACTCTATGAATTTCTCAATAGATAATTTTGTGGTTGACTTTTCAACTAAAAAACAGTATATAATTAAGTTTGTTATTAACCTTCTTACTGTAAATCGATTCATCAAACTATTTTACTGTGACAGTAATTCGATTTGATTTTGCGTCTATTTATCCTCCTCCTGTAATGGATGGAAACTGTGTGCAATTACAAACAAACTTGAACAACAAAGTAGAGCAGTGTATAGATCAATCGAAACTGGCAATTGGGTTCACTCTGTCAACTTAACAAAAAACTGTTCGTAGTTTATGAATTTAAGAAATTTAGTCTGTGAGCTAAATAGAAAATAAAAATTGTTAAAGCAAAAGATCCAAGGAATTTGTACTTAAAATCAAAACTTCTGCGAGCACTTGTACAACTATGTTCTATGCGTTTTACAAGCGAAAGGAATTCAATAACAAAGCAAAGATCTGGTGATCCATTCACAATTACAGAATTGTTCATAACATGTTGACCCTCTCAAGCAGATTGTTCACCGTAATGGAAAATGCATCCTTAAACTTCTCAAGCTGAGAATTTAAACCTCCATACACCATCCCAGGCAATAGTTCAAATACTATGTACCTTCTCATGTCATCTCGCTCCTTCACAGAGACATTCATTAACCTTTCTATCACATTCACCTTTCTACGTCTCACTTCTTCTTGATCTATACGTACCGAGTATCTGCCGTGATCCTCAGGTAAATGCCAGGGGTATTGATAGTACGCAGTGAAAGGATCGAAAAGTACTGGTATGCAACCAGAAATCAGAGAATCGAAAACAGATTTTCTAGTTGGACTATCACCAGAAGGCTGTAAGCAGAACTCAGAACCGACAAACAGCTCAAGAACCTTCTCAGGTCGACCACATCCACCTGAACTGCAGTTCAAAAACTGACATTTATCACTTGCTGAAGTGCACTGATCAATCAATATTGTTCTTATGCTCTCGGGTTGATAAGGCCGTGCTGCCCCTGCAAAACTCACAAGACTGTTTCGGGCTGCTCTTATAACCTTTAGCTGCCATGAAACAATATCATCATCAGAATCTGGATGAAAGAAGGTTGGATGTGGAATTCCGATCTCGTTAACTTCCCAGGGTTGCCTTTCTAGCAGGAGTTTTATTGGGTTTTGCATTTGCTCTAGACGTAAAAGCCTAGTACCCCAAGGAGAATCAATCCTTCTTCTAAAGTCCCATGAAACTTTTCCCAGCACAAACACATGATCCTTACCAGAATTCTGAATCCAAGTTTTTCTGGGTTCAAGCCACTTTATAAGTTCAAGTGCCAATATGTCTTTTACATCATTGGACACATTCTGGAAATGCCACCTCAGGATGTCTAATCCACCATAATATGGGACATAAAAGAGCTTTGCTTCATTTTCATTGTAAACCCTGCATGGATGCTTCAAAATTTTCGCATGAAATATTGGCTCCAATAGGTACTGATGAGTATTATACCAGCCCTTTCCAAATTCTGTCGACAACGGCTCACCCAATCCTTCATTAGTGAAATATTTACAGAAATCTGCCCATGGAATCATATCTCCACATTGGCCTATCAAGTCCTTATTGAACTTGGATGGTAGATCATAGACATATAAACCCCTTCCCTCACAGGGTGGGAAAGTTCTGTTCGATTGCCAGGATCGATGAAGCTGCATTTGGTCCTCAACAACCTTATTGGCAATTGCAATTTCTTCATCGTACTTCCCTTTGATAATTTCATCCGTCACAATATATTGTGGATTCTCCCGGACAACCTTTTCAATCCCCTTGACATCATCGTTAACAGTATTGTCAGGACTGACATCAGTATTGTCTTTGACACTTCCAACACCGCCGCTGGAACTAACATCGATTTCTTTGTTATTGGTAATGTTGGTGTCAGGACTAGTTAAACTGTTGTTAAGAACTGCAATTGGGACTTCAAAGTTAGGCCTGGTACCCGCAGAGAGGCAATAAAGATTGTTGAGCTTCCGAGAGGAGATGCAAACATGAAAACCGTTGGCGGAGATAATAGTAGTGGATGATGCCCATAGAAAAATGAGAATGAAAAGAAGAATTACAGCAGGGACTCGCAGCAGAAGCTTAAGCAAAAAAGTAAAAAAGAAACATACTTCTTTCGGTTCAGCCTTTTTTGATGGTCTAGATTTTCTCTTGGTCGCATAAATTGCCATTTTCAGAAAAACACTGTTTTTGCTTTCACAATTTTCCTTCTGGTTTTCTAGTAGCAGATTGTCACCAAACACAGTAGTTGTCTTTGAACTTGGCTGCACGTATCAGGGTCAACACCTGATTTGCTTGCACGTTTGTGTCCATGTTTTGTGAGAATTGATGATTTGAAACTAAAAAAGGAAAAAGAAAAAATGATTAGTGAGACTCGACGACAGACCTTTCTGTCGCTTATAAAATGCCATGTTTATGCATCATCCACTCCAGGTCAATTAATAAACATATTCAAACATGAGTTGACACTGCTCGTTTAAGAATAGTTATTGGAGTCAAACAATATAATTGGATACTTCTTTTGCAACCCAAATAATGCATAGGCTACTTATCTACTAGTCTATGTCAGGCAGACCTTGAACCATCAATATAAATGCATCTGAAAGCAGAAAATGCTGCTTTGTTCAGCAACGTAGCACTTTGCTAAGCGACCGTGCCTATCATAGTCATTTGCTCCAAAAATTGAAATTAAAAGAATTCTACAATAGTTATTTTTTGAAGTTCATCAGTTGAATCGTCCTATATTAAAAGGAAAAAAAAAACAACATTAAAAACGTACAATTCATTATTCTAAAATTTGAGGACACCATGTTTAACTGTTTTAAACAAATAATACTGTCGTTCTTTATTTAATGTATTTAACGTTAAAAATATCAAACGAATCGAGGAAGGAAAAGTGGGAAATATTTTTGTAAACACTTGCTAAACAATTTAATTGTTCCATCCACAACAGATTTGTCTAATATGTTTGAGAGCTTATTCTATTAGGTCTAATTTGTAATCAGTAATAAAGGATTCAGAATAAAAAATGAGAATGAGAATAAAAGTGGGAATCATAATAAGAATAATTTGTAATAAGTAATAAAGGATTCAGAAAAAAAAACGAGAATGAGAATAAAAGTGGGAATCATAATAAGAATAAAATTAATGATTATGCGTATTTAGTATGAGATCATTAAACAACAATAACAACACCAAGTGAAAGTCCCGTTGAAATGTAAGGTTTAGAGAAATTTAATAGTACGCAGCCTTATCCATACCAAGTAGAAAGACTATTTTCGATAGATCCATTTATAACTTCAAATAATGATAGTACGAAATATATATAAATACATATAAAAATATATAAAAATATATAATGTAATACATAATATATAACATATAGAACTTGATAACGAATAAAAATAAAAGATAAATAAGTTAATAAATACACCAACCAGAGAGAAGACAAGTACAAGAATAAATCAAAGCAGTCATTATAAGAAAGTAATTAGATTAAACAAGAAACTGCTTAGGCAAAAAAAGAAAAAACTAGGAGGGAAGTATAATGTAATTTAAAAAAGGCTAATTATAAAGCGAAAGACTCAAAGGAAAATGTTTATAAGATTTAAGAAAATGAAAAAGACCTCCCTAAGTGAGATCCCTTGTACACCTGAATCCTAGTACATCAAAATTTTCTATTACAGATCATTTCCTTAATAAGTTTCAGCAAAGTCATATCATTCTAAATCACTTACCCCAATTGTTCTTAGACATTCCTTTTTTCTTCTTATAGTCTTTGAGTACTATTTTCTCGCATCTTCTCACTAAAGCATCAGGGTGTCTCTTTTTAAAATGTATAAACCACTTAAGCTTCGTCTCTCTTAATTTGTCGTTAATACTAACTACCTTTAATTTGTCTTTTACCAATACATTATTAACTTTTTGTCTTTTAGTAAGATTACATATATAACAGAGCATCCTCTTCTTTTCCACTTTTAACTTATGACCATACACTTATTTGATAAGCCAACATTCTAAAATAATAACGCATGGCTGGCCTAATCTCTAAATGATAGAATTTACCTTAAGGTTGAGTGATATCTTCTTGTTGCATAAAACTCCTGATGCACTTCTCCATTTAAGCCATCCTGATTTGATATAGTGAACTATATATTCATAGATCTCTCCATTACTGTGGATGATAAACCTTAGATATTTAAAATGCTCCTTTCGTGTATAAATTCTGAACCAATCTTTACCTCCACATCAAAAGTCACCCTTTCACCTAAAAAGTTACACTCTAAGTACTCAGTCTTAGTCCTACTTAATTTAAAACCCTTCGACTCTAACGTATTTCTCTAACTTTCTAACTTGACATTGACACTCTCTTTTGTCTCATCTACTAAGACAATATTGTAAGAAAACAACATACATCAAGGCAATTCTCCTTAAATATTATTGGCAAGCTCATCCATCACTATTGCAAACAAAAAAGAGCTCAAAGAGGAGCCTTGGTGTAGCTCAATATCAAAAGAAAATTTTTTATATCTCCTTCTATTTTTCTTATTTCTTTACCTCTTTAAACATTTCCCTACTAACTTGTATATAAGCCAAAGGAACTTCCTCAACCTCTAAACCCCTCTACATCATTCCTTAGGTATCTTATCATAAGCCTTATTCAAATCAATAAAAACTAAATGCAGATTACTCTGTCTTTCGTTGTAATATTCCATTAATTTTTTAGGAGACGTAAAGCCTCTACCATGGATCCTCCTAATATGAAGCCAAATTGGTTCTATGAGATAGCCTCATCCTTTCTCGCTCTTTTCTCAATTACCTTCTCCCACAAGTTCATAGTGTAACTAAGTATTTTGGTACCTTTATAGTTAATACAACCTTGGATGTCCCCTTTATTTTTTATATTGGAATTATCATACTCCACTCATATGACATTTTGGAAAACTTAAAGATCACTTTGAAAAGCTTGGATAGCCTAGTAACACACTCTTTGCCTAGGTTCTTCTACACCTTTATGGGTAACTCGTCAAGCCTTACAACCTTTCCACTTTTTATCTCCCTTAAAGCGCTTCAAAAATTTCCCTTATAATCTACCTATAATGAGTTAGGTTATGAAACCTCTCGGACATCCTAAGATCACCCAAAGAGATGTTTTTCTATATACCTTCATTAAAAAGGATACAGAAGTAAATTTGTTATCTTCTTTTGATGCCATTCTCAGCTAGGAGCACTTGTTCTACTTCATCTCTTATACAATGAAGTTGATATAAGTCTCTCATTTTCCTTTCCTTAGCTCTCGCCAACATAAAAGTATCCTTTTCTCCCTCTTTAGGTTCCAATCGTTGGTATAATTTCTCGTAAGCTCAACTTTTGACTATTGAGTTTTTCTTCTTAGCCTCTTTTTTAGCTAGTTTGTATATTAGTTATTAGCTTCTCTCTGCCTCTATGGTCTTATCTAATAGAGCTTTATATGTGTCCTTCTTAATCTTTAACTTTTCTTGTACGTCTTCATTCCACCACTAAGACTCCATCTTACTACTCTTAGGCCCTTTAAAAATCCCCCAAGATCTCTTTAGTTGTATTCCTTAAAAGAGTTACTACTCTCCCACATTTTTTCATCATCTCCTTCCAATTTTCATTTAGCTCTAAATATTACTTTATCCCTAAGCTGCTTCATTGTGTCCCCTTTCAAATTCCACCATCTAAATCTATTACACCTCCTAAGACATCTCCTCTTCCTCCATACCTTAATTATCATATCCAAAACTAATAGTCTATACTGAGTTGACAAGCAAATTCTCAATATCACCTTATAATCATTGCACCTAGGTCAATCGCTCTATCTTACAAGGAAGAGTCAATTTAAGTTTTAGTGATTCTACTCTTAAAAGTCACTAAGTGTTCTTTATTTACCTTACAAATAATCGTATATTGATTGATTTTTTATGAGTTACTCAGTTATGAATTAATTGCAAGTGCATGACATAGTTGTAGCTAATACTAACAGGTACAAGTTGATCCTACAAGGACTATAAGTATTGGTAATTACCGTTATCTTATTTTCTAGTCTACATAATTAGTTTTATTTTTAATTTAAAAAAACTAAGCAAGTAAAATAAATGGCAAAAAAATTGACTTAGGGAATTAAGACAACACTTAGTAAACTATCAATATCATAAAAACAATATAGAGGTTTTGAGTCCCCCTAAAACCCTTAATAGATTGATCTTTTATTATGCAATTGTTTTATTGATTTATTAGACCAAGAGATTCTTATGGTATATTAATAGTTGACCTTGAGTATAGTAACTAATCCTACAGTTTTCAACCAAATTACTCACGTTAAATTTTATAGGAATAAAAAAAATTTCTTTCCAACATCTCTCTACCTAGCTTTCCTTTGCCTTCTTTCCATTGATTTTCCCATTCTACCCCCTTTTCCTTTTTTAGAAACACTTTTTTACCACTAGAGTCTTCTTCCTCCCTTTTGGGCTCTTCGAAAGGCTCTCTGCCATTCCAGGCTACCATAGAGCACGAAGAGTCCTCTTTTTTTAAGTAAGATTTTCCTGTTCTCTCTTGGTATACACTTGTTGTGGGAAATGCTGTCTTGGCTTATAACAATAAGCATATTATTGAAGATCAACAATTGGACAACCAATTTGTTGCTGTGTGGAAAAATAAGGTTCACATTTAACATTACAAAGGACATCTCACTTACCATTAGAATGTGGTTAAGGATGGAGAAGTTAGCCCTCTTACTGAATTATTGAAAACAAGTGTGCAAGCTTAATCAATTACTTTAGTTGCTTTATTTTGATCTAACAGAACAACCTTCTCTGTTCTGGAAGCTTAGGCCAAAGCTCGGTGGAATAAGAAGGGATAAGACAAAGTGATGCTCATGGTAGATGGATCCATTCTCTTTAAATTTATGGATGATACCAACTTAACAAAACTTATTGAGTAGGGGCCTTGGCATTATTGGGAATCAACCCCTCTTTGTTCAGAGGTGGAAACTAGGAATGACTATTAATAAAAGCTCAATTGATGTGTTGTATCTGTGGGTGAAATTTTACAACTTACCCATAGAGTTTTGGACAATTTCTAGACTTAGCTTTCTAGTTAGTTCCACAAGGAAGCCCATTTCTATAAATACACAAACAAAAACAATGTTGAAACTTTATTATGCTAGGATATGCATAGAAGTCCAGAAATCTACCTCTCTTCATAATAAGCTTTCTTTCATGAGACTGAACGAATTGGGTAAGGTTGAATAGGTTGAGATTTTAGTTAGGAGGCCTAGCAATACTGCCAAACAATGGAGACCAACTGGCAAGACATTTATATCCAATTGGTATGATGAACTTATGGTAACTGAGAGGGATACTTATGCTCATAAACAAGTTACTACAGCACTTAAAAAATATGAGGATATGGAGAATTAGGGCAATGGGAATTCTCCTTCAGGTAAAACTTCTGAGAAAGTGACCCATCAAATTACTTTAATAGAAGTTACTACTGCACTTGAAAAATCTGAGCATATGGAGAATCAAGGTAATGGAAATTCTCCTTCAGATAAGACATTTGAGGAAGTTACTCAACAGATTACTTTTATAAAGGAAACTGGCAAGGAACCTAGGGTGATTGCTGATACAAGACAGGTGGAGAATAGTGTCACAGAGGGAGCTACTCCTCTGCAAGTGAAACTACTAGTTTATGATCCAGATATACCAGATACTACTACAAATGATAATGTACTAGAGGAACCATTGGAAGCTACAAGTCCTGATGTACTTATTGTCAATACAACTTTCCAAGCTAACACTATAATTTTGAACAACACAATTCGAAGGAGATCAATACAGAAAGAGGGTAAGAAGGCATTAATAGGGGACTCCCCTTTACATGTCAATCTTGATAAGGAACACTAGAGGGCTGAATGACCCTCTTTAAAAACTAGTTATGAAAGAGATGGTAAGAGAGATGAAACCTGTTTTCATTAGTTTTCTTGAAGCTAAAATAAAAAACCTCATAACCTTTTTAGATCAAGTTTTTAGGTGCTCATTGGGAGATGATATCTAACCTTAACTCTCATTTCACTGGTAGGATTATCTGTCTTTTTAACTCTTGTCTAATGGCAGTATAGGCTATAAAAGAAAATGATCAGTTGATTCATCTTTCACGTCTCACTTTTATACGCTTCTAATTTTAGCTTCTAATAAGATAAACTATTGAGGGACCTAAAATGCATTCAACTCACAATTTAACTACCTTGGCTGGTGGTAGGTGATTTCAACTGCTCCCTTACCTTGACAAAAATTGAGGGGGGGTTGGGATGTGAATCCAGGACTTATAAAGGAATTAGCTACCTTCCTCATGCATATGAATTTGATAGATCTCAATCACATCATACGATTCCTTACTTGGTCAAATAACCATTAGGGTAGATGGTTACCTAGAAAGAAGCTTGATCGTGCTCTTGCTAAATCCTTATGGCTGATAAAATTTAATAACTCTTTTGTTCATTTTGGTAAGAACTTGACGTCAAATCACTCTTTTATGCTTATACAAAATGTTGCTTCTTTCAACATACAAGGCTCTACCTTCAGATTTTTTCATGCACTTACTAGTTTGGAGGGATTCTAGGAAGCTGTCGCTAACTATTAGGTATCTGAAGTAGAAGGTTACAATTCTAATATATTCATAACTAAACTTAAATTGATGAAAACTATGCTGAATTTTTTTTTTGTTGCAAAAGAATCTCAATTTCTTGCTTCTCAAGGAGCATCTTTCATTGGCTCAAGAAAATTATTATTTGTCTCCATATAACTCTGAATAAAAACAGTTACAACAAACTTGTTTACATCAATATCATGATGCTCTTCAGTTTCGAAATTTTGTGATGCAAAAGAAGGAAAGGTTAAATTGATTAAAGGATGGGGATGCAAATACAGAATTTCTTCATTCTTCTTTACTTGTAAGAAGGAATATCAACAAAATAGCTATATTACACAATCATATGGGGCAAGCACATATTAAACAAAATTCAATCTTGAAAATTGCCAGGAACTACTTTCTTAACTTGATAGATTCTGCTTCGTCTTTTTCTCTAAATTCTCTCCTTTAGTTGCTATTTGATTGTTAGTAGGATTAAATAACCAAAGAGATATTAGTCTCACCTATCACTACACACGATGTGAAGAAAATGCTCTTTAGTTTGCATCTCTTCAAGTCCCATAGTCTAGATGGCTTTAATACCATATTTTTCCAATCTAATTGGGACATCACAGGACTGCTATTTACAGCCACTATTTTGGAATTTTTTGAATCTCAAGATTGCTTTAGGAAATCAATTCTACATATATTTGTCTAGTCCCAAAAAAAATCAAATCCTAGTAGCATATGTGACTTCCACCCTATTTTATGTTGTAATACATTCTATAAAATGATATATAAGATCATTGTTGATTGCCTTAAACTGGTTGTCTCCAGCATAGTTGATGAAGCATATAGTGCTTTTCTCTCAGACTATTCTATTGGTGATAATGTTCTATTACTTCAAGAGCTAATTAAAGATTATAAATTTGGTAAAAAGATCAATAGTTGCTTTTTAAAAACCAATTTATAAAAAGCTTTTAACATTATTAGCTAGAAGTATATTCAGTTTTGCCTAGAATCGTTACATATGCTGCAACAGTTCACAATATAGATTATGATATACATCCAATCTCCAACATTTAGTGTCCTAGTGAATGGTGTTCCTTCAAAGTGGTTAAAAACAACTAAAGTAATCAGACATGGGGACCTATTGTCCCCTTATTTGTTTACCCTTGCAATACAAGGACTCTCTAGGCTATTATGTAAACCTATTAGCTATAATCATGCCTTTAAGTTTCATTATACATATAGACAGGTAAACCTTACTCATCTTATGTATACTAATGATTTGATCTTTTTTTGTATAACTGATTCACCCTTAATCACAATGTTGATGCATGTACTAGATTTGTTTGTGTGATGGTCTAGCCTAAAATTAAATTCGGATAAAAGTTATATATACCACTAAGCTTATATGAGAAACATTAATGCTCTTAATGGTCTTATGGGTCTGAATATCTAGCCTCTACCTTTTTACTATTTGGGCATTCCTATAACAACCTATAAACTGAAGTTTGCTTATTGTTTACCAATTATTGAAAGGATGAAATCCAAGGTGTTAGCATGGTAGAATTGATTTTTTTCCTATGCTACCCAATTTACTTTGATCATTCCAGTTCTTAGTAGTATGCACATGCACTAGACTGCTCATATTGTTATCCTTAAGAAGGCTATGAAGGAAATGGATCGAATTATGAAGTCCTTCCTATGGTTTGACAGACCTGATGACTCAAGAAAAGCAGAGATCAAATGGTCTGAAGTGACAGTCCCTACGAAGTTTGGTGGACTTGGAATCATCTCCAGTTCTAAAATGAAATATATCTTAATATGCAAAAGGATTTGACGGGTCATAACTGATCATAAAGTTATTTGGATTAAATTATTACATGAATTCTATTCGAGGTGCACGAACATTTGGATAACTGATTTTACTAAGGATGGTTCTTGGATACTTAAAAAAATGTTAGAACTTAGACATATCATCTATCATTGTATCAAACATACAATCAGAAATGGTGAAAGGACATGGATTTGGTATGATAATTGGCTGGACATTAATCCTCTAGTTCAATCAACATAATTTTCTCACCTTAGAAACTGAATGCCATTACAGCTTAGAGTCTCATCCCTGATTATGGAACAGACATGGCATGGTAACTTTAGGGGATTCCAAATCCTAGCTGCTCATTTTCCTACTGTGTGGACAGGTCCAAATGAAGATACACTAATTTGGACATTGACTTCAAATAGTTAGTACACAAATCAATCTTGTCATAAATTGCTCACTAACACTAATATGGAAGTCCCTTGGTTCTATGTTATTTGGAAACAATCTTATACCCCAAAACTTCTTTTATTTCTTGACTTGTGATCTAAAATAGACTCCAAACTAATAATTAATGGCATGGAAGTGATGATGTTTATGTTTGCTATGAAACATAGAGGTTAAGGATAGAGAACATTTTCTTTCAATGTAGCTTTTCTAAATTTATTTAGAGTAGTCTGATACACATGTTACCAAGTAATAATAGTGGCTACATATGGGAGCAGGTTTTGAATTGGGCTATAAAAAATTCTAGGAAAGGGCACATCAATTTAATACTGTACAAAGGATTTTTCATCATCACCATTTACAACATTTGGAGGGAAAGAAATCAAAGGAGATTCACAGATGAAAAGCAAGAGAAATACCAGCTGACCAGTAGAATAGTGAACCATGTTCAAGCATGTTGGTTGGCACAACATGCTCAGCAAAATCTTTCTATGGAGATGAAATGTTGGTGGAATTTATAACTATCTTTTTTCTATTTGTTGATTGTTGTACTACTTTAAGTTAGCTCCTTTTGATTTGTTATACATATAAGGTTAGCATTATGCCTTAAACTCTCTATTATGTAGTTTTAGTTTTCAACTATAGTAACACCGTTTTCATTGTTAAAAAAAGGTTTATAGGATTGCTTTACCGATTTATGAATCTCTTTATTAGGTTTGATCCTAATCCAGAAGATTTATATCATCCTATCTATAGAGTTGTAATCAACTCCTTCCAATTAGATCTATTCATATACAAGATTTCTCAATCTCTATGTAGGAAATTAGATTATGATCTAATATTCTAGATCCATCAGAACATAAATAAAATAGGTAATCGGATCACAATATATCAATCAATCCAATTGCATTAACAAAAAAATCAAAACATTGTTAAAGTATCAACATAGAATTCATCTAGCCTAAACACTAACAAGACATTTAGTTATACATGATAGAACATGAAATCAAACATAAATGAATAGAAAATAGAGGTTTTATAATTCTAAATCTCCCTTTCAATTATATTGAATGTTTTTGCAAGGTATAGTTTTAATCTTGTATTCTGATGGATCTTTTGATGACTTCTTCACAATTTCTACTTCTTTGGACTAAAATCATCCCTTAAGAATGATTTCCAAGTTTGAAATCACCTCCTCCTGTCTGCGTCCCCATTTAAGACTGAAACATAGTTTTATATTGAAATTTAAGGGTTTGAGGAGATGCATGAGTTGATGCATGGCCATACATCAAACTATACATAACCCTCAAATTATACATAACCCAAAATCTCTAGAATTCACGAATCTACATGTCTTGAGAGAAGTACATTGGCTGTTGCATGCTCGTGCATCCCTTTTGTGCTTCGAATCTTCATTTTATTCTGTGTTTAGTTCATAAAAGGTCATAAAAGGAATTGTAGTCTATAAACACACTTAGAGTGAACTAAGTACCAAATATACGATAAAAGTATAAAATATCAAGTAAAAATGCATCATATGTAAGGTATAAATATAATCAATTATGCATCTATCAAGTATCCCCATACTTAAGCTTTTGTTTGTCCTTAATCAAACCATAATCAAAATTATAAATCTTATAACAACAATCCCTCATCAATCTTAAGCTATCCATTCCCACTATAAATCATCATATCACATTAAATCAAATTACAAGACAATTAGATTCAAGTTATCCTCAAATTAGCTTTTTAAGTAAATATTAATAATAATCACATTGAAAGCAAATGCATAAATGTTTATGTCCTTATGTACCACTTATGCTCAACTTCATCATGGATCAATAATGAGTGGCTTGCTTCCACTCGTTTCCTTATATAAAGGTTTTGTAGTTTGTAAGTAAGCTATATGTTGACTGCTAATAGCGAGGACAAAATTTATAAAATGTATTACTCTAATCATATCTATTAGTGCCCATTACAATGACAAACTATTAATAAAAACTAAATAACAAAATTCCCTACATCATCAACTGACTTAAAAAATTTTCTTAGAGGAAGTGGAACCCTCCGTACTTAAGGTTACTATCAACGCCTTATTAGTTATTTCCTTACTTGGTTCCTCCATTAGTTCTTCCTCAACTACTACTATTAACTCTTCTTCTTCTTCCTAGATAGGGTTTCTAGCTTATCTTCTTCAATTATTTCCTGACACTTCTCTACTTTCTTTTCTTGGATGGAGGATTGTTCGCCTTCTTCTTTAGGAATCTCTTCTTGAAATGTCCCTCCATTTGTGAAGTCAATCTTTGTCTTTTCTTTACTTTCAATTCTTATCGATTAGCTCTCATTTTAGTAAGGAGTTTCATTATTTTTCTATAATACTCTCTTCCTCTTCCTCTTTTGTTAGGAGCTCTTTTTTGCTACTAAGGGTGATTGCCATTCCACATTCGGTAGGGTCTATTTCAGTAGTATTATGCAAACTCCCTTACAGTTCATCAGATAATATCTTTGCTAGCTGGTCCATTTGATTAACCAAATTTTGTAAATAAGCCTCTATTTCTTCATACCTTAAGATTGATTCTTGTATGAAACCGGTCATCATATCTTCTAGAGCTGGCTCGTTAACAGGATGTTCTTGGTGTTGTAAATATTCAGCTGGAGGTGTAATCATTCTATCTATAGTGTAGGAGTTGCTCTATTTTGAATTATAGCTATTCATGTATAGTTCACCTTAAGGTTGATTGTACATGTTCAGTCACTCCTATATATAAGTCGATGCTCGACATTCATGATTGTAGTAAGTACTCCCACAAATGTTTCAATATGGAGTAAACATCGATTGAGCCACTGAAAATGTTTGAGAACACCTCTCCCTCCTATATGGTGATGTTTCGTATTGTGAAGACATATAGTAGCTCCCATAAAAGTAGTGCTTTCTCCATCATTCCATTGTGAATTGTCGTGATGAAAATAAATCTTAAATCCTACAATAAACCACAAACTCAAGATCAAGTAGAGAAGTTTAAAAGATATTTAAATGAATAAGCCATAAATAAAATAAGATAAAATATAAAGAAACAAAAATAAAATATAATATAATATAAAATAATGACTAAAGTAATAGCATTTTGATGTTCCTAATATCAAAGTCCCCAACAACAACACCAAAAACTTGATTGACTTTTTTTGAGTGAGTCAATTGTGAATTAATTGCAAGTACCTAATATAACTGTAACTAGTACCAACAAATACGAGTCGATCCCATAAGGATTATGAGTACTAAGAATTATTGTTATCCTATTATCTAGTCTATGAAATTAGTTTTGATTTTTAATTTAAAAGAAAATAAAACTAAGTCAGTAAAATAAATGGCAACAAGACTAACTCAAAAAATTAAGGATGCATTTAGTAAACTATCGATATTAGAAAATTAGTATCTAGGTTTTGAATCTCCCTAAAGCCCTTAATAGATTGATATTTTATTATATAATTGTTTTATTAATTTATTAGATTGTGGAGATTCCTATGGTATGCTAATTGCTAACCTTGAGTCTAATAGCAACTAATCCTAAGGTTTTCAATTGAATTACCTATGTTAAAATTTATAGGATTGCTTTACTGATTTATGAATCCCTTTATTAGGTTTGACCCTAACATGAAAGATTTATGTCATTTTATCTCTAGGGTTGCAATCAACTCAATTGTAGTAGATCTTTTCACAAACAGGATTTCTTAATCTCTATGTACGAAATCAAATTATGATCTAATATTTAGAATCTATTAGAACATAAATACAACATATAATTGGATCATAATATAGCAATCAACACAATTTCATTAATAAAAGAATCAAAACATTGTTAAAGTATCAACATAGGATTCATCTAGCCTAAACACTAACAAGATGTTTAGTTACACTTGATAAAACATAAAATCAAACGTAAACTGAAAGAAAAATGAATAAAAAATAGAGGTTTAAAATTCTAAATCTCCCTTTCAATTATATTGAACGTTCTTACAATATTAAATAAAAGTTGTATCTTATCCTCTTAACTTTCTAATGGTATAAAGTTTGGAATTTTTGGACATCATAATTGAAAGATATGTTGTTTACAAGTCTGAGTGCACATCAAGGGTGCACGATCATGCACTGGCCCTTCAACGATAGGAGGGTATGATCGTGCATAAACACCTTCACGATCGTGCATGACTGAATCATTTATTTCATTTCATTTAACGGGCCTAGTGATGGCCATGACTTAAGAACTCAATACTGTGACTCCTCTTCCTCTACACTACAGTGACTTTTTATTATTAGCGACACCCTATTATTTTGTCACGATTGTGACTACTTAAGTCACAACTATGACATCATTCATTTTTAAAGGTTTGTTTAATTGTTTTACTTCTAACTGTGACTTCTTGTATTATTAGATGTTAATTTTGACTTTTTTATTTCTTTAAAAGTCACCTAGCTTTAGCGTATTGTCTCCATGAAATTTTGTAACCGAGACCTGGGCCCAACAAGTTTTGGTATCAAAGCCTATAGTATTTAAGGATTCCTAGGCTTAGAATATGTTGTGATATGCATTATTATGTTGTGTGATAACTTGTTTGCATTGTTAAATTGATTGATTGCATTGAGTGACATACATATCATGCATACATGTAGGAAATAAAAATTAAAACAAAAAGTAAGCGAAATGTTAATGTTTTAATGAAGGAGTAAAATGCCAACTTGGAGAAGAACACAAGGATTTTTGCAAAGATCTACTGCACCTGATTCTCCACTAAGAGAGGAGGGTATTGATGAGTTGAGAGCTCCAACAATTGCTGAGGTGACTATAGGGCAAGATAGTGAGACCTTTTTCCTACAAATGCGTAAGTCACCTCTTCTTCAAAAGCAAATACCTAATCCCTTTGATCCTAGAGTGTTCCAAGCCTTTTCTCAGGCTTTCGTTCAAGCTATAGGGCAGATGCCATTAACTTCTACCCAACCCCAGCTAAGAAAGGAAGACAATTCAATAAGCTAAAAAAGTATGGAGTAGTAGATTTTTATGGGATTATTAACCCAAAAGAAGTTGAAACATGGTTTAGGAAGACGGAAAGAATATTGGAAGAGATGGATTGTGAAGATGATGAAAAGATTGTATATGTTGCGATCTTGCTACAACGAGATGCCCTACATTAGTAGGAAAGCGTGCCAGGGAGTCAGATAAAACCACCAGTGTTGACATGGAAGGATTTCCAAGCTGCCTATAAGAAGAAATATATGTCTAAGGTGTATATCCGGTAGAAGCAAAGGGAATTTTTGAGTCTCACTAAGAGGGAGATGACAGTGAATTAATATAAGCACATATTTACACAATTTCTAGATATGCGACTGAGCTGATGATGACTAAAGTAGCTAAGTGCCAAAATTTTGAAGCGGGATTGCGTTTGACCATCAGAAAAAAAGTGATGGCGCAAAATTTCTGCGACTTCCAATAGCTAGTAGAAGCTACTTTAAGGGTTTAGAATGTGGAAAATATAAAGAGCGCAGTGAATAGAAAGAAGAAAAGAAGAGAACAACTTAGAAGGGGCAGTAGTGCTCCTATGCCAGAAAGGAGTGTCAGGACTTTCCCCACACCGTTTGAGGTTAAGAGCAGTGGTGCAAATAGGCCCAACTGATGAGAACCATGACTCATCAAGCCTCAGCTATTGGAGGTAGTAAAAGAGGAGAGGGGGATAGGTCATCCATTCCAAAATTTGAACATTGTGGAAAAATCCATAAAAGGGAGTCCTATAAGCTGATTAAAGCTTATTTTAACTATAGAGAGAAAGGACGTATGGCTAGAGAGTGTCCGTAGTATGCAAGACAAGACGAAACTCAGATACATGCTTCAAAGAGGGCTGAGACTGTGGGAATCAAGTATGTAACTGAAATGAGTAGTTCCGGTGTAACCAAGAAAGTGAATCCTCCAAGAAGACTGAGGGAGTAAGCGCTAGCTAGGGTATTTGCAATGACGAGGGAGAAAGTAGAAGTAGATCCAGAGTTTATGACTGGTATGATTAAATTGTTTAATGATGATATTATTATTGTGATTGATCTGGGGTCTACCCACTCATTTATTTCATCAAGAATGATTATGCATGTTAGAAATTTAAGTTCATTAGGTAGCCATTTGATGGTTAGTACCCTAATTGGTCAATATGTCATTATTATCCATTTTTATCAAGAGTGTAAAATATACATTGAGGGAATAAATTAGTGGTGGATTTAATTCCATTGAAGATGGGAGGATTAGAAGTGATTTTGGATATGGATAACTTAGAAAAATATAATGCCAATTTGAATTGCAAATAAATGATAGTAGAGTTTGAGCTTGAATAAGGTAAAAAGGTGGTGTTTGTGGGAGACAGGAAAGCAGGCCCATCTAGAATTATTTCAGCTCTAACAGTAAACAAAATGATGAGGAAAGCATGTGATGCATTCTTGTCATATGTGGTAGACACGAAGGTAGATGGACGAAAATTTGAAGATATTCCTGTGGTCATGAATTTTTCAAATGTTTTTCCAAAGGAAGTACCAGGACTACCACCACGTAGAGAGATTGAATTTGTCATAGAGCTTCATCCAGGCACGATACCAAAATCAATTCCACCTTATAGATGGCTTAGTAGAATTGAAAAAGCTTAAAGAGTAGTTAGAAGAGTTGCTAGAGAAAGGTTATATTAGGCCTAGCTCTTCATCTTATGGAGCTCTGGTTCTTTTTGTAAGGAAAAAAGATGGATCCTTGAGAATGTGTGTAGACTGTTGGAAGCTCAATCATGTCACCATCAAGAATATATATCCTCTCCCACGCATAGACGATTTGTTTAATCAATTGCAAGGATCAAAAGTCTTCTCTAAGATGGAGCAGAGAATAAAAGAGTTTGATGTGTCAAATTCTACTTTCAGAACACAACATGGGCATTTTGAGTTCTTAGTTATGCCCTTTGGATTAACTAATGCTCCTACAGCCTTCATGGACTTGATGAAT
>JAOSBN010000179.1:34629433-34685695 GCA_027563595.1 Erythroxylum suave
GAGGGAACGATCCCTACTCTCATATACTACTTGTTATTTGTGTAGGGTTAATTTGCAAGGGTGACGACACCTTGCCACAGAGACTCAAGGTAGCTCAAGACAGGATGAAGAGCTATACAAATGCCCATAGAAAGGAGATGAAATTTGAAGTTGAAGACAAAGTATTTCTTAAAACCTCACCATAGAAAGGAGTCTTAAGATTTGGTAAAAATGGCACCCTTATGAACTTATTGAGAGTATTGGGCCTCTAGCCTATAAGTTAGCTTTGCTGCTAGAATTATCCAAGATTTATAATGTCTTTCATGTATCA
The DNA here is from genome assembly GCA_027563595.1 of Erythroxylum suave. Taxonomy (NCBI): domain Eukaryota; kingdom Viridiplantae; phylum Streptophyta; class Magnoliopsida; order Malpighiales; family Erythroxylaceae; genus Erythroxylum; species Erythroxylum suave. The sequence goes on from JAOSBN010000179.1 coordinate 34,629,744, forward strand.
ATGCGGAGGAGATATAGATCGGATCCTTCACACATCATCTAACCTTCAGAAGTTCAATTAAGGGAGGATTTGACTTATGAAGAACAACCAGTGGACATTTTAGATTCAAAGGAAAGGTATTAAGAAACAAAATTGTGAAGCTAGTTAAAGTCTTATGGAAGAATCATGCAAGAGAAGAAGCAACATGGGAACCTTTGGAAGCCATAAAGGAGAAGTATCCATACTTAATTATGAACTCAAGTAAGAATTTCGAGGACGAAATTCTTTAAAGGGGGAGAAATGTTAAGTCACAACCGTGACTTCTTCTACTTTGTACAGTTGTGACTATTTAAGTCATAACCGTGACTACTTACCCTATGCTTAGAAAATTTTTTAAATAAATTATGTGTTTGCAAGTATTAATGGAAATGTTAGAATTAAGTTAAGGAGTAAGTAAGCATTAGATTAATTATGGAAGTGTAAGCTCGGAAAGACAAAAAATTGTTGTAAATTAATAAAAAAGAAATGAGAAAGAGTGGAAAGTCGTGGTGGAGAAGTAAGAAAGAAAGAAAAACTTAGAAAAAACTAGAAGAAGAGAAGCAAGAACTGAAACAAAAAAAGAAGAAGAAGGAAAGAAAGAAAAAGGAGAAAGAAGAAGAAGGAAAAATTTAAGTTGATTTTTTAGGTAACCTCTATCTTTTCTTCTTATTTTGGTAGAAAAAGAAACTAGAGAAAGTAAAGTTTGTGTGATGAAAATGAAGGGAGAAAGAGGAGAACCAGGAAATCCATTTTCTTAGATTTTCATGTATTTTCAACTGGATCTTAGTTCTTCTAGCTTAGAAAAACCAAGATTAGACTAAGTCTAAGCTCATTTTGGATATTAGAGCTTTAGGGATTTGCTTTTTTGTATATTAGTTTGAATGAAAGTTTTTTTATTTGAAGGAAACCAAGAAAAATGAAGGAAAGAGCAAGAGGAGAGACAAACTTGAGTTTGCAGTTACAAGTAAATAGGTGGGAAATATGTTTATAGTTGTTATGATGATGGGCTTAATTCTTGTTTGTATGTTTAATTGCTTGAATTTGAATCATTGTGAAGGTGGGAAAAATGCAATGTGATTTGTTATCTTGTTATGCCTTGAAAGATTTTATTGCATTTTGTATTAATGAAAAGAAGAAAAGCACAAAAAGCATGAAAGTATGAATATGTTATGAAATGTGTGAGCATCTAAAATTTGCTTGTGTGGGTAAGAGAGATACCATTTCGTTTGTCATGTGTAGGTTGACTTAAAGCCTTCTCCCGGCTACCTGCTTATGGCATATGAACTCCGAAAAATGGACTTATTTTGTTCATGTTGTAAACTTCAATTTCTCCATTTCGTTTTATGGGATTCTCTCAAGCCATTATATGTGTGCAATTCACTTTGATTTGTTATGCATGATATACAATTGAATGCTATGTTTTGATGACTAAAAATACATGATAAGTTTTATGTGATAACTTATAAGTTCATTAAGCTAGAAGGTGGATAAATAAATCGTTAAATTAAAATGAGATGTGTGTATATATATCTATATGTGCTTGATCATATGTGACCTATTACTAATGGCTATAAACGCACTAGCCACTAAACTTCACAGCTTATCCCATTAATTTTCCACTTCTTAGGTGCAGACCAAGTAGATCATTGATCCTTACAAATTTTGGTAAACTCCAAGAAATTAATCTTTTGTAACTAAGTTAGTTCAATCACTTTTGGTAGCTTTGTAAGCATATTAAGCATGAGCGTTCACGATGTATTTTGGAATATACTTCTGTTTCGACTCTTGATATGTAATTAAAGTTATATACCAACTCTGCATTGTTTGAGAAATGAAACTCTGTTTTGTTTGAGAAATGAGAGTAAGAGTTGAAAATTTTCTCTTTTGTACATGTTCAAATTTTCTTCTCTGATAAATTGTCAATTTCAATTAGGAATACAATTGTGAGATGTTTGATGGCTTTTGGATAGATTTTCCTAAGCCATTTATTATCTTGGGAGTTTATTATATTGCAAGTTTTATATGTATGGCTTGTGTTGTTGGATTCTGGTCTTTGGATTATGTAAAATTCATAACAGGTAGTAAAGAAAAAAAAGTGGATAGAAATTGTGTCCTGAATTCATTGATTAAACTTTATTGATATAGGAAAAACTAGACAAAGTTGTCTTCATAAAAGTTATAGCTTGTTCTTTTAGCTTTCTAATGATATAAATTTTGTAAACTTTAAATAGTTGAATTGATAAATATGTTATTTACAAGTTTGAGTGCACATCAGGGGTGCACAATCATGCACATGCATGATCGTGATAGAACCCTTAAATCTCAAGAGTGCATGATTGATAAGTGTGCATTAGTACAAGCATTTATAGGTAATTGAAATGTGTTTTCTAGCATAATTGTTGTTGATTGTTATAGTTTAGGGTTTAGTTTGCATGTTTTCATTAAGTTTGATTTCCACTGTTGTTCTTGTGTGATTGATGGTAATTGAGGGTAAGAATTGACTATTTTATATGTAGGAAAGACGAGGAAGTAACTTGGAGGTTGAACCAAAGATCAAACAAGAGAAGAAAAGAAGAGTGAATTCGTGTCCAATTCCTATGCTTGTGGGAATCATTCAAATCCCCACGAACGTGGGAATTATAATTTGAGGCTTAATGCGGGGCTTCATTAAACTTAGAGTCTTTGGACTATTTAAGGATCATTAAGCCTCCATATTCAAAGAGTGATGACACCCATCTGTAGAAACACCATCCTTGAAGGATTGAAGATAATGATCATCATCAAGAGTGGGCAAAATATCACATCAACACCAAAATTCCAGATTTTGGCAAAGAAGAGAAGGAGTCCTCATATTCAATTTTCTGTCACTTTTATTTCTTCTAGTCTTTATAAAGATGGTTTATTTGAATGTTCATGATATTATAGAGACCATGTTAGGCTGATTTCATTTTAGGGATTACTTTTGAACCTATTGTGTTGAACTCTTATTTTATTGAATTGAATGAAGTGTCTTTGATGATTTTTTTAATTGTCATCTTGCAATAAATCAAGAGAAAGAGTGAGATGAAATATGTGTAGGATTGTACAGCGAGAGTTGGTGACCTATAGAAGTACAATTGTCATGTTAATTGAATAGTTAAAAGAGAGATCTAGGATAGTCAATTAATCGCTCGTAGGATAGTTTAATAACTAGTTGAATCGATAGTCATTGCGTAGGTTGAGAGATCGTCCAATTAATTCCTGTTAATTCAATTAAGGACAAATAGTTAAACCTTGAGAGAGGTTAATTAGTACATTCGGAAATCTAGGGTGAGACACAATTCAGTTGATAAATAGGAGGGAGACAAAACAAGAAACAAAGTAATCTCTAGTCTTCAAAATTCTTGAATTCCGATTTTTCTGCATTTTGGTATTGTCTGTTAATTTTTTGTTAGTCTTTTATTTTTAATTTAATTTTCTAGATTATTTTTATTAAACAATATTTTTTCTTAAACAAAGTTGTGTCTAAATTAAGCAGTGTCTAGGCATCAATCCTTATGAGATCGATATCTGCTCTATTTAACTACAAGTCACAACCTATTCACTTGCGATTTTTGAGAGTAAAATAAGTAAATAGGTTTTACTATTAACAAGTTTTTGACACCATTGCCAGGGATTGATTATTGAGCATCGTGTTTGATTTAGATTACTTTTATTTAAGAGTTTTTGATAATTTTTCTTGTGTATTTACAAGTGCATGAACACAAAAAGAACACGAAGGACGAAAGAAGAAATAGAAGATGAATTTCCCGACATTAAGAAGCACGAAAGAGAAACAAGAAGGGTGAAGTGTTTGAACTTTTCAAATGAAGATATGGCTAAAGCAGGAGAGCAAGGAGGACCAGAGCGAACACTAATGGATTTCATGAGGTCAGGATTTAGTCCTTAAGGAGTGGCTAGACCAGTAGTCCAGGCAAATAATTTTGAGATAAAATCGACGCTACTCAACATTCTACAAAATATTGTGTAGTTTTACGAGCCATCTAAAGAGGATCCGAATGCCCACGTTGTGAACTTCTTAGAGGTCTGTGACACTTTCAAATTTAACGAAATGTCCGATGATGAGATGAATCTGAGACTATTTTCATTCACGTCAAAGGATTAGGCTAAAACATCGTAAATTTTGTGAATTCAAACTAGATCACAACTTAGGAGTAGCTCACCCAAGCATTCCTTGCCATGTAGTTTCCATTGCCAAAGACGACAACGATTATCAAGAAAATAACAAATTTCCAGTAGAGCAATGGAGAATCTCTCTATGAAGCTTGGGAGAGATTTAAAGAACTTGAAAGAAGTTATCCACGTCATAACCTTTCAAAGGAGTTTCTACTTCAAACATTCTATAATGGAGTGAATCTGAGCATAAGAGTGACAATTAATGCAACATCTAGAGGTTTATTAATGAGGAAGATGGTGGAAGTAGCTCATGATCTGTCATAAGAGTTAGCAAGTAACAACAACATGTAGTCAAGCGAGAGGAGCAGGCGAGGCCAGAAGGAACAGAAAGGTATGATATCTATTGACTCAGTTACTGCCTTGCAGGGTCAGATCACGACATTTACAAAGCAACTAATCAATATGCAAGGAGCATTTACCTTAATAGTGAAGGCAATGCAAGCACAATATGAGTTGTATAGGGAGAACAACCATAACTCAACAGAATGTTTCTAGTGGGAGCTAGTGGCATCAAACAGGTAAGTTACCTAGGCCAGCGACAACAAGGTAATAATCCATATTCGAACACGTATAATCTGGGTTGGAAAAACCACTTGAACTTTTCATGGACTAACAACAATGCAGGTGGCCAAACAAGACCACAAGAACTGTCAAGATTCCAGCAAGATTGAATTGGAGCATTGGAAAATAAGTCAAACAAGTTCATGGAAATGTTTAGCTATAAATTGGAAACTTAAGAAAAGAGTCAGAAAAGAGTGCATGCAAGCCAGAAGGAAAGTCAACAGAGAATGGATGCAAAAATTGATCTGATTGTGAAAAATCATGCCTCGTTGATTCATAACTTGGAGGATCAGTAAGCTCAAGAGTGCATGTATGCTAGGAGGAAAGTCAACAAAGAATGGATGCAAAATTTGACCTGATTGCGAAAAATCATGCCTCGCTGATTCATAACTTGGAGGATCAGGTAAGTGAATTTACTGATGCTTTATTTTCTAGAAGTGCAGGCAGATCATCAAGCAACTGAGGTTATTCCAAGGGAGCAACTCAAAGCTATTATACTTCAAAGTGGCAAGCAAATGGAGGAACCAAGTGTGAACAAATACAGCCATGAGAAGGAGAAAAGGATAAAGATAGAAAAAGAAAAGGAAGAGGGCAAGTCGTATGTACCACCATCGTCATACAAGCATAAACTCCCATACCCATAAAGAGTGAAGCAACATCAAGTAGATACTCAGTTTTCCAAATTTCTAGAGAAATTGAAGAAGCTATAAATTAATTTGTCACTGGTGGAAGCTTTGGAGTGCATGCCCAAGTATGCAAAGTTTTTGAAGATATACTCACGTACAAACGCATTTGGGAAGACAATTAGACAGTTACATTAACGGAGAACTGTAGTTTTATTATTTCAACTCAAAAATTGCAAAACCCAGGGAGCTTCACTGTTCTATTTGTTGTTAGTGATTTTAAATTTTCCAAATGGTTATATGATTTAGGTATAAGTATTAATTTGATTCCATTGTCTATTTTCAGGAAAATAGGATTAGGAGAGGTCAAGCTGGTCTCCATATTAATTCAACTTGTCGATCAATCAATAAAAAGGTCATTTGTAGTCATGGAAGACACATTTAGTAAAAGTGGACAAATTTATGATTCCTACTGATTTTGTTGTGTTAGACTTTGAAGTCAATAAGAATTGTCCATTGATTTTGGGTAGGCCCTTTATGAATACTAGTAGGGCATTAGTTGATGTACATGAAGGGAAACTTGTGTGGAGAATTGGTAATAAGCAAGTTGAGTTTAACATAACAAAGTCTTTGCAGAAACTGATGGACGGAAATGTCTGTATGAAAATTGATGTTGTAGATGAGTGTGTGGAGGAGATTAAAGAAGGAGTTGATGAGGTGAATGAAATACATGAAAATGGAAGTGTAAAGGAAGAGGACGTACGTAAGGATGTAGAGTTAGAAAGGTTAGAGAGAGCTGGCGCACTTACGCCACCTTCTACTATCAAACATCCCACTTTAGAGCTTAAACCTTTACCTTCTTGTCTGAGATATACCTTTTTAGGGAAGAACCAAACTTTACCTATCATTATCTCCAATGAATTAAATTATGAGCAAGAAGACAAAGTGGTAGAGAATATTAGGAAAAGGATGAGAGCTGTAGGTTGGCAAATTTTTTATATCCAGGGGATTAGCCCAAATGTGGTAATGCATAGGATTAACCTAGAAGAAGGATGTAAAAAACGGTATGAGAAAGATAGAGGAGGTTAAATCCAAATATACAAGAGGTTGTAAAAAAGGAAGTGGTGAAACTTCTGGATGCAGGAATAATTTACCCCATTTTGGATAGTGAGTAGGTGAGTCCAATATAGTGTGTACCTAAGAAGGGTGGTATGACAATCATAGAAAATGAGAAAGGGGAAAAGATTTCTACAAGGACTGTCATAAGTTGGCGAGTGTGAATTGACTATAGGAAGCTAAATTTGGCCACCAAGAAGGATCGTTTCCTTTTATCTTTTGCAGACCAAATAATTGAGAGAGTAGCAAGTCGTTCTTTTTATTGCTTTCTAGATGGATATTCAGGGTACAATCAAATATTTATATACTCAAAAGATCAGGAAAAGACCACTTTCACAGGCCATATGGAACTTTTGCGTATAAAAGGATGTCTTTTGGGTTATGTAATATACCTGCCACATTCTAAAGATGCATGATGGCAATTTTCATAGACATGAATGAAAATTTTATGAAGGTATTTATGGATGATTTTTCTATTTTTAGAGAGTCTTTTGATCACTATTTGTTAAATTTAGACAAAGTGCTTCAAAGATGTGAGTCACATTTAGATTTAAACTGAGAAAAATGTCATCTCATGGTCCAAGAGGGAATTGTTCTAGGCCATAAGATTTCATGCAAAGGAATTGAAGTAGACTAGGCTAAAATAGAAGCAATTGAAAAGTTACCGCCTCCTTCTAACATCAAAGGTGTTCGAGCTTTTCTTGATCAGTAGGGTTCTATAGATGGTTTATTAAAGACTTTTCCCTTATTGCAAAACCTCTAACTCATTTATGGTAAAAGATGTGACTTTTGTTTTTGATGATGAATGTTTGAATTCTTTTAACAGGTTGAAGAAGGCACTCATAACAACCCCAATTCTGACATTGTTAGATTAGACTCTTCCATTTGAGATTATGTGTGATGCAAGTGACCATGCGGTTGGGTGTGTACTAGGTCAACAGAAGGAGAACATGTTGCACGCTATCTACTACGCAAGCAAGACATTGACAGGAGCACAATTGAATTACACAACTATTGAAAAAGAACTGCATGCGATGGTATTTGTTTGTGAAAAATTTTGTTCTTATTTGCTAGGCTCACAAGTTATTGTGTTTGCAGACCATGTAGCATTATGTTACCTTTTCATTAAAAAGAATGCTAAGGCTATACTTATTTATGGATACTTTTGCTCCAAGAATTCAATATTGAAATCAAAGACAAGAAAGGAGTAGAAAATGTCATAGCAAATCACTTATTGAGACTTGAAGTAGGACATCATGAATAGAAAGAGGAAATTAATGAAAGTTTTTCTGACGAGACATTGATGAGGGTAGATAACCCTTTCCTTCCCTAGTTTGCAAATTTGCAAACTATCTTTCAAGTGGTATTGTTCCATTCGAATGTCATATCAAAAAAGGAGGCGTTTCCTATTTCAATGCACTTGGTATATTTGGGATGAACCTGTACTTTATAAGATCTGTGCTGATAGTTTAATTCGCAAGTTTGATCCTAAAGATGAAATGTCTAAGATCTTAATTTAATGTCATAGCTCACCGTATGCAGGGCATTATGGAGCTAACAAAACTATTGCACCAATCTTAGAGTGTGGGTTCTATTGGCCAACTCTATTTAAGGATGCTCGAGATTTTGTACTCTGGTGTGATAGATGTCAAAGAATTGGCAACATATCAAAGAGAGATGAAATGCCACTTTCGAACATAATGAAGGTGGAGATATTTGATTTATGGGGTCTGAACTTCATGGGACCATTCCTACCCTCTGAAGGTAACACCTATATCTTGGTTGGAGTTGATTATGTTTCTAGATTGGTTGAAGCAATCACCACTTTAACCAATGATAGCAAGGTGGTTCAAAAGTTCATTAAGAAGATTTTTACTAGATTTGGGGTGCTTAAAGCAATTATAAGTGATGGGGGAAGTCACTTTAACAACAAACCATTTGAGAACATTCTGAGGAGATACAACGTACATCATAGAGCGGCTACCCTATACCACCCCCAAACTAGTGGACAAATGGAGGTGGTGAATAGAGAACTGAAAAATATTTAGGAGAAGACAACGAATATTTCAAGAAAAGATTGGTAATCGAAACTAGACGATGCACTGTGGGCTTATAGAATAGCTTTCAAGACCCCCATAGGCATAACACCATATCAACTTGTATATGGAAAGGCATGCCATTTACCATTTGAGTTAGAGCATAGAGCATATTGGGCAATAAAGAAATTGAATATGAAGCAGGCAGGAGACAAGCGATTATTACATCTCGATGTGTTGGGATAAGCTAAGGTATGAAGCTTATAAAAATGCCAAGCTACATAAAGAAAGAGTTAAGAAGTGGCATGATGGCCATATCAAGAAGCAAGAATTCAAGAGTAGGTATTTAGTAGTTTTGTTTAACTTAAGACTTTGACTATTTCCCGAAAAACTCAAGTCAAGATGGAGTGGGCCTTTTAAGATTCTTTAAATGTTCCCCCATGGAGTTGTGGAGCTGGAGAATGATAAGGGAGAAATATTCAAAGTCCATGGACACCGTTGTAAACCATATTATGGAGGGACATATCCACAAGAAAGGGAAGTTATCTCTCTCTTATCTTCCATTTCTGTGTGACTTTATGAATAATGGTCAAGCTAATGAACTTAACTTAGCATGTTTAATATCCTTTGGGTCGTTTTCGTCTAGTTCTTGTTTGAATTCTTTGGTTTGATCATTTTTTAATTGAGTATGAATGGTGTTCATGTTAATTTTGTTTGAACTTCAATGTGTTTTCTTTCCAAATTTCTTGTTGATGATATTACCTTGATGTGTTTGTAGGTTTTGGTATCATAGAGAACTCATTTAAGCTTGGAAGAAGGTTTGAATTTGTGAGGATCACTAATTCCCACATTTTTAGGAATTGTAGTGATTCCCACACATGTGGGAATCCTCTTCAAAAAGTTTCTGGAGAGGAATCCAACGTGCGTGGGAATAGTGGGGATTCCCACGAAGGTGGGAATCCTACATGAAGGCATTTTTTCTCTCACCTTATCTTCAAATTTTCACACTCTCTTTCCAAGTCACGAATTTCTCTCCTCCCACTCTCTAAAACACTTCAATTTCCCTTTAGATTCTTGGTATTTTCTTCCACTATTTCATTATTCTTAAAATATTTTCATCTTTTCATGCATTAATCTTTCCAAACAACAAGGATTTAGGTAAGTTTTTTATGCTCTCTCTCTAAAACTCAAATCCCACTTTCTCTCTCTTATTCTTGCAGGTTTTCCTATAACAACGGCACCAAAGAAGATGATAGCTCGGAAACCAGGTGATGAAGTGCGCCATCAAGTTTCTGGTGAAGGCAAAAGCGATTTGGCAGCAACTTACCACTCTCCTTCCCAATTTACTTGGAAGAAGAAGGTACGCACTTCCGTGATTTTAGGAATAGATTAATAATTACACCTAGATACTTTAATTTTGAATTGTTAGAGAACATAAGAGTGAGGACAAAGATTGAGTGACTAGCTAAAAACATAGGATGGAATAGGTTCACCTGTTGTGATATGCATATTCACCCTATAATGACAACTGAATTTTTTGCTACTGTTCATTGTACCCCAAAAATGGACGTCTTTTGGTTTAGATTATTCGGTGTTGTGTATAAATTGGATTACAATGTCATGCATCATCTTTTTGATTTCCAAAACACAAAAATTCTAGATGATCATCTTGACTTCAATGTAGATGCCTATTGGAACATGTTAACGGGGGAAGATAGCTTTGATTCAAGTAATGCATCAAATGCTTTAATCTGTAATGCCAAACATTTGCTGTTGCATAAATTCATGTGTTTAACCGTGTTCAATAAAACCGAAAGTAGCAAATTTTCAGCTAAAGAACTTTTCTTCTTATGTTGCATGGATCGGAAGGTTAAAATCAACACGCCTTTTACAATTTTTAGATTAATCATCAGTGCTGTCAATAAAGATAGTTTTTATTTTGGAATGGAGCATTTTGTTACTGCTTAAGCCCACTTTTATAACCACAATTTAGAAGAGGTACGTATAACACCACACGATATGTTTGACATATCGTACTTGAGAGGGCTCGAGATTGTGGAGGTCTTTCTATGGAACTTTGTAATCCTCAAACATGTGCTGTGGTGAGAAACAGGAGAAGCATTAGTACAGTCACATCCAGACCTTCAACATCGAGAGTAGCTCAGGATACAGTGGCAGAGGCAGCAGAACCCAACGCACTAACAGAGGATGACCGAACCTTTGAACAAATAGCCTCCAACCAACAACGGATGGCATCGTAAATAACTGAACTCGGCACACAAATGCAGAAAGTTCATAAGGAGCAATGAAGCTTGGAGAGAAGGCTCCTCAACTTTTGTCGACGGAACAATTTTGAAGCTCCTACACCATCACCATCACCACCATCATCTGCATAGGCTTTCCTCCCTTAAACTTTTACATTTTGCATTTCTTCAGTGTGATTGCATTTCATTTCATATCTATTTGGTTTCTTATCATTTATGTGTGTTATGTCTTTTATTTAGTTTTAATTTCTTTAATTTTGGTTTGAATACATTTTCTTTTGTTTAGTTTGATATCATTTGTTTGTTTCAATTTCTGTTATTTGTGTTGTTTTCATTTTTATTTACTTTAATGTCATTTTCACACCTTTGGGGGTTGATTTTTCACATTAAAGACAATATGATCTTTAAGTGTGGGGAGGTGACATCAAATTTTTCAATTGCAATTTTTTAAAATTTTGTGTTGAATAGGATGCATGTTTAGGCAGCAATGGTGCTTTGTGTTAACAATGGAATTGCATTTGAGTCACTCTAATAAATATTTCCATAAGATTTTTTCATGTTAGTTAGAATTAGATTGAATGCATGCTTGAACTCAGATTAGGCTACTTAAGTAGAAAGTGGACCATATAGAGTGAGAAAATAGTTGGTTACTTAAGCTTAGTCACAAACTAACATTTGAATAATGAGGTAGTGTAAAGATGCATAATGAGTTTTCATTTGAGCTAAAGTGAGGATTGAGTCATATGACTCCATCTATAGTCATGTCATTTCTTTGTTGAGTATTACTTCTATAGGTTACTACCTTCAAAACTTGCTTTGAATTGGTTTGAGTCTACCAGATACATGCTTACTAAAGATGATGTAAGCCTTTTTTATGTTAATCCTTGGCTTAAATGACCTACCTGTTAATTAACCCTTGCTACCCTCATTGAGCCTTAACCTTTTGTTTGTTGAAAACACCCAAAATTTTAAAACTTTAAACCCCATTTTCTTACCCTTTTCATAAGCTTAGTACAATATTAAGTAAAACATTAGTTGGGATTGTTTGAAATTTTTACCGAAATTATCTCTGCCTGTGGAATACATTGTGTACAGTGCTAGCTTTGATTCATAGTTCTTCCATGTATAAAGAAAAAGAAAGAAAGAAAAGAAAAAGAAAGGACAATCGAGTAGTATAAATGTGTGCAAAGTACTATATTAGTAATGTTTATATATCTCAGAGTTATGTTGTGTTATCCCATTGTATCCAATTTGTACTTTACTTATGCTTGTGCTTAACCTCTTTCCCCTTTTTTGACCTACCTTAACCCTTACCACACTACATCCTTAAATAGGTCCTTTTCATCTATTTATGCATGCAATCCTTATAGAGGAGAATTAGCGTATTAGCAAGCTTTTGGTAATGTAGTTTCTTATAGGAAGTTTGAGCGAAACATTAACCCTTAAACACTTGAGAGAAATGAGTGAAAACCGTGAGGAAGATTCAATTGTGCATTTTTACGTATGTTTGAGTGATAATGTCAATTGTGAGTTTGCCTATGTACATCAATGAAAAATTAGTCAAGATATGTACATTAACTTGATATTTGAGTTGGCTTGAATTTGACAGATGGTATGTATTGATCTTTGTGAAAATAAAGGGATATAATTGATTGGCTGTATTTATTTTGCTTGAGGACAAGCAAAGATTCAAGCGCGGGGATGTTGATAGGTGTGCATTAGTACATGTTTTTATGGGTAATTGACATGTGTTTTCTAGCATAATTGTTGTTGATTGTTCTAGTTTAGGATTCATTTTACATATTTTCATTAAGTTTGATTTCTATTGTTGTTCTTGTGTGTTTGATGTTAATTGAGGGTAAGAATTGACTATTTTATATGTAGGAAAAAAGAGGGAGAAACTTTGAGGTTAAACAAAAGATCAAAGAGGAGATGAAAAGAAGAGTGAATTCGTGTCCAATTCCTACGCTCATAAGAATCATACACATTCCCACGAAGGTGGGAATTATAATTCAAGACTTAATGCAGGGCTTCATTAAACTTAGGGTTTTTGGATTATTTAAGCATCATTAAGCCTCCATCTTTAGAGAGTGATGACACCCATCTATAGAAACACCATCCTTGAGTGAAGAACACATGTTTTGAGCCTTTAGGAAGGATTAAAGATAATGATTATCATCAAGATTGGGCAAAATAGCACATCAACACCAAAATTCCAGATTTTGGCAAAGAAGAGAAGGGGTCCTCATATTTCACTTTTATTTCCTCTAGTCTTTGTAAAGATGGTTTGTTTGAATGTTGATAATGTTATGGAGACCATATTAGGATGATTTCATTTTAGGGATTGGTTTTGGACCCATTATGTTAAACTCCTATTTTATTGAATTGAATGAAGTGTCTTTGATGATTGTTGTTTTTAATTGTCATTAAGTAATAAATCGAGAGAGTGAGTGAGATAAAATATGTGTAGGATTGTACAACGAGAGTTGGCGACCTATAGACTTACAATTGTCATGTTAATTGAATAGTTAGAAGAGAGATCTTGGCTAGTCAATTAATCACCTATAGGATAGTTTAATAACAAGTTGAATCGGCCGAGTCACTGGGTAGGTTGAGAGATCGTACAATTGATTCCCATTAATTCAATTAGATACAAATAGTTACACCTTAAGAGAGGGTAATTAGTACATTCGGAAATCTAAGGTGAGACACAATTCAGTCGATAAAATAGGAGGGAGACAAAATAAGGAAAAAAGAAGTAATCTCTAGTCTTAAGATTTTTGAATTTCGATTTTTCTGCATTTTGGTATTGTCTATTGATTTGTCGTTAGTCTTTTATTTTTAATTTAATTTTTCAGATTATTTTTATTAAACAATTTATTTTCTTAAACAAAGTTATGTCTAAATTAAGTGGTGTCTAGGCATCAAACCTTGTGAGATCGATATCCACTCTGTTTAACTACAAGTCATGACCCATTCACTTGCGATTTTTGAGCGTAAAACAAGTAGATAGGTTTTACTGTCAACAACGATCATGCACTAACCCTTCAACAACTGTGGGGCACGATCATGCACTATCCTATTTTTGTACTAAAAGTGCACGATCACGTGCTAGCACAATCATGTATGACTGAATCATTTATTTCGTTTCCTTCAACAGGCCTAGTCATGGTCGTGACTTAAAAAGTCACAACCGTGACTTCACTTCTTCTGCATGGCTGTGATTTGTTAAGTCACGACCGTGATTTTTTATTATTGGGGACACCCTATTATTTTGTCACGGTAGTGATTACTTAAGTCATAACTATGACTTCATTCATTTTTAAAGGTTTATTTAATTGTTTTACTTCCAACCATGACTTCTTGTATTATTAGATGTTAATTGTGGCTTTCTTTTATTTCTTTTAAAGTCACCTAACCTTAGCGTGTTGTTTCCATGAAATATCGTAATTGAGACCCGGGCCCAACACACCTCCTCTTTTTTGCTCCCCCTATTTGAGACCAAAAACGTCCTTTTATATTAAAATTTAGGGTTATGGGGAGATGCATTGGATGACGTATGGTCGTACATCAAATCGTGAATAACCTAAAATCTATAGAATTTACAAATCTGCATGATCTGAGAGAAGTGCACAGACTATTACACGCACGTGCATCCGTTCTATGCTTCGAATCTTTATTTTATGCCATGTTTTTATCTGAATTCTTCTCCTTTATGTCTATGAAGGTAGTTATACTTTGTAAACACACTTAGAGATAATTAAGTAACAAATATACGATATAAGTATAAAATAGATTAAATGTGGATTATAAATATGATCAATTATGCATCTATGAACTATCATCAACTTAAATGCTATTGTAAGATTTAAGAAAGGAGTCCCACTATCATTCCTATCTCCATACCTAAAACCTCCATGAGTCCATGGATACCTATCTAAGGTTACCTTTGTATGACCATTAAAATCTCTTCCTAAAATAATTTTCTAGTCAAGGAGGATCTACTGAATCACCATATCTAAATCTTCTCAAGATTAACATTAAGTTTTTTGTTCAAATCTACTTGAGGTGCATACGCACACACCACATTAAATAAATACCTTTCACCATAATCTTTACTGACATAATCTTATCACTAGTCCTCTTTACCCCCACAATATGACTTATATGTTCATTAACCACTAAGATACATATCCATTTTGTCGTCTCGAACACCCTAAGTAGTAAAAGTTGAACCCACTAATCTCTTTCGCTTTAACCTCTATCCAATTTGTATTTTTGAATACAAGCTATATAATCTTATTGTTGTCTAAAATCTCCACTAATTTCAAAGATTTCCCTTTAAAGGTACCAATGTTCCAAGAACCCATCTATAATCTGTTAACGTCTTCTTTTCTCTAAGACCAAAAACTTACCGAAGGACTAGCCCTTGCTCTAGGATAGGTAGTTAAAGCCAACACCCCTATCCCAATGCCTAACATAATCTAAAGAAGACAAGTCCTACAAGTCCTTAAATGACTCCAAAATACCTCAAGACAATAACCAAGGATTATTGATAAAGGTTTGAAAATCAAAAGTACACATGACCGCAAGCAAATAAAAAATTCATTAGTTCAAAATCTTACCCATTATTAGCAGTTAGGATTATGTAAAATGCTAAAATCCAGTACAAAATAGTTAAACCAGAACCAAAAAATATTTAAAATTAAAAACACAAAAAGCTAAACCAATATGGTTATTAAACCCAGATCACATGAAAAAATTTATGAAGAAAGTAAGTGCAAAGGACCTAAATCACCAACAATACTCAATGTATTCAATAACTCCAAGTCCAATTTAAACAAAGCCACATGATAAGCTAGTAGATTTTATGACATCTTTAAATGAAAACTCTAGTTACAAGTAGAACTAATAAACACAAACAATGGCAAAGAGAAACAAAACAAGCAAGAATAAAGCAGTGCGTACAGGGTACTAGGGATTTATGACAATTACATAATTAAAAAAAACTTAACAATCACACAAAAGATAAATTAATAATTTATGACAAACCAAATGACGAACTTGGAAACACTAGATATCTGAAGCAGCAATTGTATGAGAAAGAGCAAAGCTGCGGTGAGAAGCATTTATGGTAATTTGTAAAAAATTCCACACTCTAACATCTCTTTATTTCTCCTTTTCTTCAACAACTCAAATCTAAAATCTCTCTAAAATTTTTTTTTTCTTTTCATTATTCTACCGAAACCTATTACTCAACAATGCAGAAAACAAACAGGCTCACTCACTGATCTAGAAATAAAAGCCAAAGTGAGTACCCAAAGTGAAAACAAAGAACTAAAACCAAATCAATGTTACTGGAGAATAAAATCCAAAGCTAAAGAGGAACTACTTAAATAACTAAGCTATAAAGAGAAAAACACAATAGCAGGTAGTGCGACAATGAACACAAAAACACAAAGACAAAGAGAATGAAGATACAAGCAAGTAAAGTAGAAGATTGGAGTTTTAAGGTTTTCTTGGTGAGTTATAGCGTCAACACCTCACCACATGTTCTCCATCAACATTTATATTGATTTATAGGATCGATTTATAAAAACTAAAATCTAAACTAATAAGAACTGGGGTTGGTTAACCCAATTGAAGGAGTTGAGACAGAAATAAAGAGGAGATTAACATATTAAACAAAGTTAATAATTATAATAGTATTTGGTATCAAATATTATGAACGATGATGAGAGAGATTTTTTTACTCATATCTAGTTATTATATGATTTATTTTATAAATAATTAATTAAAATATTTTTCATTTTATAAATAATTTATAAAATTATTGATTTTTAAATAATTATAAATGATTTTTATGATAAGATAAAAATACAATGAAATAGAATAAAATAATTGTTAAAGAAATTAATATAAGAGATAGTAATATTGATGATAATATTGCGGTAATAATCAATATCTTGACAATTTTTGATAATAATTTAATAACATTTCTAAGTTCTCTTATTTTTAATATTTGATTCAGCTTATACCCATACTTTCCCTTAAAAAAATAAAAGTTCGATATCTTTTAAGATTCATTCTAATTTTGTCATTCTTTATTTTATCCATTTCCATTAACTAAACAAATAAAAGTTTAATTCCTATTCCACCTTTTTTTACTAATTACTAAACACTACAAGAAAATCATATATTAGCGGCGAAAATTTATTGACGGAAACCAAACTGTAGCTAATTACCAATAAAATAATATTATGCATCGGTAAATATGTCATGAAAATTTTCATTTTGCGACGGACACAATTGTTGTTGGTAAAGGTGGAGGAAAAGCATTTTGTGCAAAATTTTCGACGACATATAGCCACAACCTAACCATTCCCATCGCTAAAAATTACAAGAATGCTTCCCGTAATTAAATAGCGTCGAACATTTGCCGACAGAAATAGTTTCGTCGATGAAATTTGCTTTGTTTAATAATCAGCGTCGGTTATTTACCAATGGCATAAAATCCGTCGTTAATAAGCAGTCTCATTTATCGACGGATGACTTAATCTATCATAAAATAAGGCAGCAAGACCTGACACGTTATTTGGTGAATTTAAATACCAATAAAAAATATGTTACGTTGGTAAATCACTATTTGTTCATAAATAAAACGACGTCATTTGATTTTAAACCAAACGACGTCGTTTTGGTTATCATCTTAACCCAACCCCCCTCCCCCTCTAGCATTTTTCTTCTCTCCTCTATCGTTTGGGTTGGTTTTGGGTGATTTTCCTTGCTTCCACCTGATAACAAAAAGCTATATTAAATTAAATATTTTATTTTTTCACAGAACCTATTGTTGGAAGATCGTCGCTCATCTTTCTTCACTGTAGTCTGAAATTGTCCATCCATCCAGGCTAGTCGTCAAACTAAAGTTTACTATATGTATTGCTTTAATAATATGATTATGATATCTTTGTTCTTCTGCTTTGAGTTAATACAATAATTATTGAGTGTTCTGTCTTTTTTCTTGCATTAGTTTATGATGTTGTATTACCATCAGTTTGAAATCAATTGTACGTTATTAATTCGATCGATTAATTATAGGTTATTAATTCAATCGATAGTTGTAGGTGATTAATTACTATGATTAATACTTCAACTTCAATATTGTGATTAATGCAAACATAGTATTAGCACAAAGAAGTAATACATTTCATATACAAGACAATTCGTTCCAAAATAAACCCCTAGGATGGTATATAGGCTAGAAACCCGTGATGCAGCTCCCGTAAGGCTTATTGGTGAAATATTCCACGAGCCTAGGAGTCACAGCGAGAACTTGTTTTCTTGATTCACAGGTGTAAACAATGTTAATTCGATCGATTAATTGTAGGTGATTAATTACTATAATTAATACATCAACTTTAATGGGATTAATGCAAGCATAGTATTAGCACAGAGAAGTAATACGTTTCATAAATAAGACAATTTGTTCCATAATAAACCCCTAGGATGGTATATAGGCTAGAAACCTGTGATGCAGCTCCCATAAAACTTATCGATGAAATATTCCATGAGCTTAGGAGTCACAGTGAAAATTTGTTTTCTTGATTCACAGGTATAAACAATGTCACGTACCATAGTTTTGAAATCAATTGTAGGTGATTACTTAAATTAGTTAATACTTAGGAGATATGTAAAGATTAGATGTTTTGTAAATTTTGAGGTGCCACAAAGGTTACTAAATATGGAATCACTTATTTAAATTCACAATTTTGTAGAAATGAGCAATGTTGATAGATCTTGGATGTATGGACGATTATTATGTGATGGTTTCATTAATCTTGAATTTGTTGAGGGAGTTAAAGCTTTTATTCATTATGCATGTTCTCAACCTGCATATATGGATGGGCCAAAGATCAGATGTCCATGTAAAAAATGCAATCACATTCGTTTTTTTCCTATTGATGAAGTGAATAGACATTTGTTGAGAGGAGGATTTGTCCCCAATTATTTTTAATGGGCATGACAAAGGGAGTAATCAAGCATAATTGTTAGTTAGCTTCAATGATTTAGAAGGGGGGATTGGATTTAGAACAAATAATGTCTATGCAAATGAAAATCCTTACATGCAAATAGTTTATGATACAGGCGGTTATAGCTTTCAAGAAAATATAGAAAATCTTGAAGAAGAACCCAACCCTCAATCCAAACAGTTTTTTGACTTACTACACTCAGTTGACCAAGAACTATGGTCAAATTATGAGACAATGACTCAACAAATGTTAGTACAAAAGTTCAAAGCTGATAAAATCTAGTTGAAATCAACAAGCGAAGAAGATTTCGATATTTTGAACCTTTCATGTTGGCAAAGCAAGCGATCCAGGTGTATTATGTCCCTTTTCCCAACTTACGACAAGATAAATGAGATTAGTTGGTTGTTTTGCAAAGTTAAACCTAGAGGTGTTTTTGAATTACGCGGAAAAGGAAAATAGAGAATTGAAAATAAAGCGTTTCAGGAAGAGGCCTATGAAATAAATCCATCTGTCGTATATAAGGATAATGAACCTTTGAACAATTCATGTAATGAATATGTTGAAATTTTATCTGGAGAGAATGAGGAAGGCTAGGGAACTGAAGAAGAGCCTTAGTTTGATTCAAATTCTTCAGAACAAGAAAATGATTTTGATTTACAATTAAGTGATGATAGGGATTAATTTGTGTTTGTAATTGAATATTATATGAACAAATCAATTATTTTCTTTGCAATATATTGTATAAATTATTGAAATGAAATTGTAATATTTCTACAAACTTCAATCAAATATTAATTTTAGGTTGAAATATGGCACCAAAAAGAAGACAGGAAATTTCGCGACTAAGATTCAGACTACGATTCGGAGGTACTTACTGTACAGGTGAAGAATCTCATAGTGTAGCAGCTAGAGATGAAAAACCTCCTCCCCCTCCACCTACTACACTAACAGATGAGGCTATACCATCCACCACTCTTACATCATTTATTACCCTTATATCGACAGAGATATCAGGAGTAAACAATGCGGATAAAGGAGACGGTCGCCAGCCTAGAGCTAAAGAACCTGATGGATGAAAATATATGACAATTGTCAATAATATGTAAGTGAAAATGCATGAACCATTATATGTTTATAATTAAGTTATAGGCTTAAATTTTAAAAATGGTATAAATTTATTTATTTTTATATTAGGTTATTTCTATCTAGACCCTGTTCAAGAAACATGACATCAAAATTCAAAGAGAAGATTGATCCTGAGGGCTTATAGAAGAATATTTCTTAGGCGACAAAGGACTTTTACTATCACGAGTTTGAGGTATGATAGAAATTATTGTTTCCTTTTTTAATTAACATTTTTATACATTAATTTGATAAATATTATTACATTAAAAGTATTTATCGAATATTTTTCCTTTTGTTACAAAAAGAACTTTTTTAGGATTCTCAATTTGACGGGATCATCTATAGAGCATGGAAGTTGTGAGCGCGTACACGTTATTGCTACTTTGTTGGTGTGACATACAAGGTGAGTGTACAACCGCCTTATATTTCTAAAGAAATATGGAGTCGTTGGTTACAGTATTGGACATTACCTGAGGCCATGTCCATTTCACAGCGTAATTCAGCCAATAGACGTGGAGGACCCGAGGGAGAGAGTCTTCCTGTACATACAGGAGGATCTATTACCCACCAAGAGCATGCAGAGAGACTTGTAAGTATCTATAATTTACAATTATATTCTCTTTTCTTTTCTTTGTTGTATTTTAATTGAATTTGATGTGTTAAATTTTGGAATGAAAATAAGTGTTTCTTATTGAGAATGATAATATTATAAATGTCTGGTGCCATATATGGCGGTATTTTTTAGTTTTTTTATTCAATAGGGGGTAGATATCATAAAAATAGACGAAACTCTGCCGAAATTTTTATAAAATCTAATTCACACTCTACTGAAATTTTTATAAAATCTAATTCACTTATAATTAACATTTTATTATTATGAATGAAAAGTCTACGGGCACGAGGCGTACACCCCGTCAGCTATTTCTACACACTCACACTAAGAAGTATAACGGTGTGACATTCGTCAACAATCGTTGTAGAGAATTCAACGTATGTGAAATTTATGGTTTAATATTAATAATGCTTAATAATTATCATTTACTAATACAAACATTGCTTTCTGATAAAACTAAATACAAGAAAGCATTAAACGACAATCTCAACAATTTGAAAATGTTGATGAGACTGAAACTTATCTTCAGGTAGTGGGTGGTAGGGACCGTCGTGGGAGGATATTAGGCTTAGGTTCATTTGCGAACACATATTATTCGTAATCCTCCACGTCCAGTACAGCAACATTTAGTAGGCAGTCCACCACCAATGAAGTGAATGAGCTTCGGAGCACAATGAAAACATTGGAAACTCAGTTGCAACAGAGAACACGGATCAGTTGGAACGGTCGATGCAATACATAACTCAGTTCTGTTATGAGATGGATGAGTTAAAAGGTAAGGGTAGCATCTCATCGCACCAACTAGAGCATCCGTCGTCTCCAGATCAGTAGTGTACTTTTGGTCATTTAGTTTGTATTGCAAATATTTATTATGTACAATGTAATGTTTTTATTATCAATTAAGATATTTTAAGTTTTAATCATCAATCAAAATTTCTATCTAAGCAAATTAAATTTATACTATAAATTTATAACTGTTAAAATTATTCATTAACCATGATGGGATATATTATATATTTAAAAAAAAATTTGTTGTTTATTTACTAACGAAAAAAATATCTGTCGGTAACCTCCTCCTCCGTTTACCGACAATCTACGCGCTCATTTGTCAGTAATCACAAAACGAATAAGCAATTCCTTCACAGATTTTACCGACGGATTGACCTATCCATCGGTAATCTTTTAGCAAATTTACCAAAGGTAAATTTCTTATCATCGGTAAATATGTTAATATAACATAACCGCTCGTCGCCAAATGTTATCAATGTTCAAACGTAGTGTAAACTATCGGTATATTTACCGACGATAAATGTACTGTCGATAACTTTTTTGATCGTTGGTAATTATTAGCTACAGCCAATTCTACGATGCCTTTGTCTGTCGGTAAAGTCCGTCGGTAATATATCTTACTGACGGAATATTTATATTTTCCGTCGGTAATTTCCATCGCAAAATGACATTTTCCTTGTAGTGAAATAAGACCTTAAATTATAGAAATTTTAAATTCACTATTAAAAGAATCTATTTCTATGGTCTAGTAAAAATGTAAAACTTCCTCTACCTCTTTTCCCATTTCTCTTTTATTGGGTCTCATCAGCTATTTGATGATTTTCCTCTTCAATCTAACTTGTATGTTCTTTTATTTGACACCCTAATTATGTTATTGGTAAGTTCATTTTAGCTTTTAAGATTTTATTTCTTTTCCATATTTAGGTTTCTTGTTGGATGAATACTTTAATAATAATTAAAAAGATAGACATATTCGTATACAGTTGAGGTTGCAATCAGATATAATGTAAAAGTTAAACTGTGAACTATGAGTGTCATAATCTTGATTTTTCTTTCAAACATGTACAACATATTTTTAAATTCTCAAGATGTAATAATTTGTCTGCTAGAATTAAAGATAAAACTATTAAGAAAATTATTACATGTTTCGAGTACTTTAAAACTTTAAGTACATAGATTTTTAAATTAGTTTGATATATTGTAAATTGTTACAAAGTAATAAAAAATATTGGATCAATTAAGTTATTTTGGTACAAATAAAAAGGTATTATAAATTGTTATAAAGGAATAAAATAGATTGGTTTAATTAAGTTATTTTGACACAAATAAAAAGGTATTGTTTTCAAATATTAAAAACACAGGTAATAATTGTTTTAGTAATTTAACAAATATTAGAACCTATTGGGAGAAAAATATACAACTCTCTAAAAGATCAACCAAATATCTACGAAAAAAAGAACTCTTCAAGTTGCAGCAGTAGAAAAATATGAGAATGAGAAATTAACACTAAGATTTAACGTGGAAAACCTTCCAGAGTAGAGGAAAAAGTATAGAACAAACTGACTAATAAATCCACTAAACTCAATAAGGATTTACAAGAAAAGTTGATCTCTCATCTCTCGTAACAATAAGTTGTCTTATGAAGTTTCAATATTAAAACCATAGTTGATATCACGATTAATAAACCCTCAAAACCAATCCCAAAAACAATCAAACAAGGATGAGAATCTAACTCTTTTTATCCTCTTTATATTTTTTCTCACTTTTAGACATTGTGACTGCACAGTCTACCTCTCCTGAGCAAGATTCAGCTATAGGCACCGCTAGCTTGATAGCTTAGGAATCCTAATCAAACTCAACTAATTAGATCACATCTTATCTTAACTAGATTACATCATATTATCCAATAAGATGACATCCTCATAGGATTTATCTACATCTCAACTAACAAGACAAGATATTACATCTATTTAGATACATCCATATATAAGAAGATCTCGATGAGCTAGTTTTTATCTTTTAGGTAATGTCTATGTACTATGATCTTATCAGTCACATTATCCAAAATCTCAAAATAGGGTTGGACACTCATATGCATATTATTTTGAAACAAATGAAAAGGCTTTTCTTGGTTAACTTTCAAAATCAAGGATTTCGGGCCATTGAAAATTTTCCTTGGCATAGAGATTGCTCGATATTGTAATGAAACAAATATGTCAATGAGTAGTTTGTCATATTGTTTTTTAACATCTTGAGCAAATTGGTTTTCTTGATTGTAAACTAGTTCTTACGCCTTGTTCAAATTTCAAATTAGACAAATATTGTGCAAAGACTTATTTACTTCTTAATGTCAATTCTTACAGGAGATTGGTTGCAAATTATCTTGTTTGACTTACACTTGACTTGATTTCATATATGTTGCCTATCAACCTAGTCAATATGTTGATAAGTATAGTTTATTTGCAGGCTTGGTCCGGTTTGATTGGGCTATAGGTTGGGCTTGAATTTCAATAGTTATAAACAAAGCAAAGTTATTTTTTAATTTAAAAAATTAAAAATTTAGGGTTAATTGGGCCCAACCCAAGCCTAGCTCATTGTCAAGCCTAGCTATTTATAGGGTGTTGAGATATATCAAGGATAATACAGGTCAATGTCTTTTCTTTCCTTTAAATTTTTCTATTTAAGTTACCACGTTTTGGTGACTCAAAATTGGGGTGCTTGTCCAATCACTAGGAAATCCACCACTGGTGTCTGTGTTTTTTTTTTTTTTTTGATTTTCTTATTTCTTAGCAATAAGCAAGTTACGGTTTTGAGATCATCCTTGAATGTTGACTATCAAGCAATGGTTGTTTCTTGTGAAGTATATAATAGTTGCTTTACTTGCTCCGAGATCTTTAAGTACCTCTTATTGATTCCACACTCTTATTCTGTATAATATCCAATTAATCTGAAATGTGCATAGCCAGCAGGTCAGTTTTGCACAAACGGACAAAACATATCGAAATGGGTTGTCAAGTAGTTCACAATAAATTCAAGGTGGGGTAATTAGATCAATGCATGTCACTCCTACACACCAAATTGCTTTTTTCTTTTTTTTCTTTTTAAACCAAACCCTTGCTTCCATCTTGATTTCGTTTTCTTCTTTTCAAGGTGAGTATGCAAAATCTACTTTTGCGCATCAGCTTGAGAGGCGTGGTATTATTCTTACATGTATAACTAACGCAGCAACAGTTAGTTATAGGGAATACTTCTTCGAGACTTTGTTTCTTACATGTATAAATAATTACATTATGATCTTTCCCATAAATGATTGAATATTCTTCCCTTTTACAAAAGCTGTAAATATAGACGAAATGTTTAAAAGTTGTTGCAGCGAATACGCACGAACCTACCTAAACTCTTTTGCACACTTAACGCATGAATAAAATCTTTTCGGAAATGTCATTCCGTGTCATACTACGTACAATCAGGGGAAACGAGTGGCCAATAAAATACTGTACGTGCCATCAGTATTTCAAAAATATTTATAAGTATACTTAATCAATATGTTAAGTTGCTGCCTTTCAAAAAAAAAAAAATCAATATGTAAGTTGCTGCGTTAATTGGTGGACCTCTACGTTTATGCCACATTTGTTGAACGTTGTTGGAAGTTGCCAGCGTTCTCTACATTCAATGCTACGAAAAGGGTAAAGGTTGGCAATTTTATTCAGATTGGCCCTTTTTTTTATGGTGGCCCTGCGTGCTCTTAAAGCCCAACTGGACGAGAGATACATAATTGAGCAAGTCTGAACAAAACGAGTGGCACACTTGTGGAATGACAAAAAGAAAAAAACATGACTCTCAAAGTTTACATTGATCCCATGTCCGAGCCATCTCGTGCTGTTATCATCTTCTGCAAGTACTGAACTTTCTTTTCTTGTTTAATACTTTTTGTTTGGCTGCTAACTCCCTTTTTTTGGTGTCATTTTTTTAATATTTTGTCCCTCGAAAAACTATAATTCTGCGTTTGTAAAATGGTTATTCTAAGCTACGTTATTTTTTTTGGCTGATTATATTTAACTAGGATAAATGATATAGACTTTGAGGAGGTTAGAGTGGAACTGTCCAAACGTGAGAATGTTTCTCCCGAGTACAGAGGTACCTCGAAAAAATTTCTACTGCATCATAATGTGTGTAGAATTAAATTCTAGACATTCTGTTGAACTTATGGTTGATTATACAATTTTCATGATGCCAAAGAGGCCTGTCACACGCTTTGAACCTTTGAATGATGTAATTACAGAGATAAACCCTATGAGGCAAGTCCCAGCTATAATTGATGGAAGATTTAAGCTGTTTGAGAGGTATTTATAGGATATGTTCCCTATCTTTGTAAGGAAAGATATGTTGTTGAGATGTAACCCCTTCCCTTTTTCATTTTATGAAACCTTGCTAGCCAATCAAGGTAATCTTTGACGATTGTTCTTTGCAGTCATGCCATTCTCATCTATCTTGCAAGCACTTTTCCTGGAGTTTCTGATCATTGGTGGGTTCATTTACTATATGATTTATGCAGAATGAATGAAATAATAGCATTTGGATGCCTTAGCGTGAAAAAGGGAAAAATGCCTAGGCGGAAACACTCATGAATTCACACAATCACCTGTGCTTACCTCCATATCATTCTCATGTTAAGATAATTCATTCATAGCATTTGGATACCTTGGCGTGAAAAAGGGGAAAATGACTAGGTGGAAACACTCATAAATTCACACAATCGCGTGTACTTACCTCCGTATGATTCTCATGTTAACAGATCCTAACCTATTTCATGCCGCCCTTCATATTTGACCAAGTTTTCATCTTTGGTTGACTTCAATAGTGTTGTAAATGAATGAAAATGCCTACTAAAGATTCGGTGTATGCCCAATTGGATGAGTTCCATTGGAATCAAACTTACTTATTTGAGCCAATCTCAATTCTTAAATTTGTATTGCCAATTTCAAACTTATAATTTCTCTAATTGACCTTGAACACTTTAGAATGGAGTCAAACCTTGAATATGCGGAAGTTTTAGTTGGTCGACAAGCCTAAGTATTTGCACTGGCAAAAAATTAAGGAATGGTGTTATTTTGTATGATTTAGAAAATCTTTAGCACGGAAGTCTCCTTTGCAATCTCTTGACAGCTGTACTTATCATCACAACAGAGATTTATATGGCTGTAGCCTGGTGCTTAGCTAATTTTCTTCTCTAATGTTAAGGTACCCAGCTGATATTTTCAAGAGAGCTAAGGTTCACTCAGTTTTGGACTGGCATCACTCCTTCTTACGCCGTGGTGCAGGTGCTTCGCTGCTAATTTGATGAAAGTTTCACCATTTTGTTTGAGTTGTATCGCATGCTTAATTAATCATATTGAATGAGCCAGGCCAAGGTTCAGGGTTGTTGGGTTACTAGCTTAGAGCCGATACTGAGTGTGTATCTGCCATTTTCTTGGCAATCAATAAAATCTTCTTTTCGTTGCAACATTATGATCGCACGCCTTCAACTATACCTTATCACGTCATAATTGTAGTATGCTTATAAGAACTTAGCCACATTGTCACTGATGTCAGCTATACTTGATGAAATTTAGTAATTCCTAGCAGAACAGAATTACATCGCATTGAACCACCATGCAATCTGCTTGGTGGATTGCATGATGGTTATATTTTCCGCTCTGCTTTTCCTTCTTCCTTGTATGAACGTGCACCATTTCGTGTTTTATTCTGCGTTAGTGCTCTTTATTTGGTTTCTTCTTCTGAGATGGACTGATGCTTCTGTATTAACTAGCTGGATATATTATGAATTCTACCCTGGCTCCTGTCCTTGGCCGACCACTGAATCCACAAGCTGCAGCCGAAGCTAGGAAACTGTTGTCCTATTCCTTGTCAAAGGTAGAGTCCTTTTGGCTCAAGGGAAGTGGGAAATTTTTGCTGGGTAGCAATCAACCATCGATTGCAGATCTAAGCCTAGCATGTGAGATAATGCAGCTTGAGGTGTGTAAAGTTAATTGAGACAACTTTTATCTGCATCAACTTCAAGAACTTGCGCATTAGAGAAATCCTTTTTTTTTTCTTTTTTACATTGGAGAAAAGCTTTTTTTTAGTTCTACAGCCTTCTGCATAACTGACTCCGAGATCATCAACGAATGCAAAGGATAACTTGTATACTAATGAATTCGGAATTCATGCATAATTCTATTAGGTTCTGGACGAGAAGGATCTCAATGGACTTCTAGGCCCACACAAGAAAGTTCAGCGGTGGATTGAGGATACAAAATACGCCTTACGTCCCCACTTTGATGAAGCGCATAAAGTCGTCTTCACATTCCTGGAAAGATGGAAGAAGCAGTCGTCCAGAGGTGTTAACAATGAGACTGAATCTCTGTCAAAGCCTGCATTACGTGCAAAGATGTAAGGAGAGTTATCTATGCAGTTTCTGTTGGTTATAAGGACAAGTTTGAGGGCTTGACTAATAGGAAAGTGCTAATGGTGATTGAGCAAAAGTAACGTCACAAGAGTCCCATCAGCAGAAACTAGAATTAGTGCTACTAGAGAAGCACCTGCATTTAAAAGGAAGTTAAATTATGTTGGGATCTGTTTCCACGATTCGTCGTATAATTTGCTTTTCTCTTTTTATATATAAAAAAAAGAAAGTTAAATTAAAAAAGTTTGTATGAGCATATCTCTTTTATATTTTTAATTTTTTTCTTTTTGAAAAATAGAGGAACTAGAGATAAAAATTAGTAGGGACAACAAATTAAACTCCGCATTAACTTCTATTTTTTTAATTTAGTAATAAATTTTTTAAGTTTTTTGATTCAATAACTAATTTTTAAAATTTGAATAAATTAGGTCAAAACATTATTTTTAGTAATGGAACGAGTCCATCAAATGCTACGTGGTTGTCCATCTATTAACCACATTAGCAAAAGCAACATTTAAACTTAATTTATACTAATTTTGAAAGGTTAATTATTAAATTAAAAATTTAAGAAAATTTGACACTACATTGGAAATTGTTATCTGAAATTTGTAAATTTTAATTATCACAAGTCATTTGTTGGGTTTCTTAGATATTGAAAAGTTTGGATATTGTTACATCTTAGTTTTAATTATAATATCATTCCTAAAAAAGTGATTCAATTTTTTAATATAACAACAATTACTTAGTTAAAATTTAAATTTCCTTTTAGTATTTTAATTTTAAAGTTCTCTTCATCTTAATTTTAGTTACTATTACATCCAATACTACATTTTTATAATTACTTTAATTAGATTTTAAAATAATATTTTAGTTATTATATTGTATTTCTGTTTATTAAGTAAGTTAAAGCTTACACATTAAGCAATTGTCATCACACAACTCTGCTTTTTTTTTAAACTACCAATAAAATAATTTAATGAATTTTTCCTCTTAAACGAAAGTTAATATTTTACTATTCATGATATAAGGTTCTGTAGGTAAATTCCCTACGAAATCATTTTTTCATTAAGAATGTACCTACAAAAATATCATTCCGTAGGTAAATTCAAAAGACATCCGGGTTGTTGATTTAGTAGGAAGGAGAACGATGTCATTTATGGTTTATCACATTTAAAAAAATGGCGTCGTTTCCTTATCACATTTAAACCACCCCGACAGCCTCTCCTCACCCTTTTTCAAACGTCTAAAAGTTTTAATTTTTTCCTCTCCCCTCGCCGTCATGGTCTTTAGTTCCATCCAACATCTTCATTGTTTTGGTCTACGGTTAATTGTCCATCGTGATTAGTTATTCCTCCTTTGCAATTAGTTTTTTATTTTTCTACTTGTTGCTATTAAGGAAGCTTTTGTTTAGGTCAGTTTTGGTTGATATCCTTTGTGTTGTCTGCGTCTATTTCAGTTGTTAATGGTTCTGTGTGTAGTTGAATGTGTTCCTGTTGGTGAAGAATGCCACGTACTAGTGTTTTTCTTAATAGTTAGGGATGATTTTCTTATGCCTATAAAGTGTTCGATGAAATGTATCTGATGAATTTATGAATATCGAGAGAAAAAGCTAAATGAATTTATGAATAATGATGAAATGTTTTTCACTCTTCACTGTTAGTTTAGCCTTCTTAGAGTTACTTTAATTATAGTCTTACCTAGGGTAAGGGATTGAAAATAAAAATGCAATACCTAGAATAGGTATTAGGTCTTAAAATTAAAATGAAATGCCAAAGTTACATCTTAGGGCTTAAAAATAAAATAAAATTAAAATAAATTCCTAAAATGAATATTAGCTATTGGAATCTAAAGAAAATGCCTAGAACAATTCCATAAGACTTGAAATGAAAAATGATATGTTTATAGCTAGTTTTTAGGGCTTAAAACTAAACTAAGATCCCTATAATGAATATTAGGGCTTTAAAGTGGAGAAAATGTTTGAAGTTATATCATCGGACTTGACATACACTTAAAGTTAGATCTCGAGGCTTAAAAATAAAATATTGAGAATGAATTTCAGAGATTAAAAATAGGATAAAATAAAATAAGTAGAATGAATATTAGGGCTTTGAAATGGAAAAAATGCTGAAAGTGGTGCAATAGGATTTGAAATGAAATTGATATATCTAGAGCTAGGTTATAAGTCTTAAGAAATTAAATGAAATAACATATTAAAAATGTGTCTAGAATTCTTAACCTAGTACCTAAGGCTTCAAATAGATTTTGGATTTAATCTAGAAGCAAGAAACTATGGGAAATTAGTGATTAATACCTAGAGCTAAACTTAAGCTTTAAGGTTTGTAGGCTTATGGTTTGGACTTGATTTCATGGGTTTTATGGGCTTTTAGTTTGGACTTAAGCATTTAGGTTTTCACCTGGATGATTTTTGGATTCTATTTTTGGCTTACCTCTCTTTTATCAAATGAATTCACCTTTCACATCATACACTAACTTAAGAATTAAATAAAAAAAAATAAAATTAATTTTACGACCATTTTACTTATGGGCCTATACTAAGTAATTAGGAACTAAGTATGGGACCCAATTATTTAGAAAAACATCACTTAGTGCAAACTTTTGAGAACTAAAGATCCAAATGAAGTCTTATTTACTAATTTTGAAATTTTGGGTATAATTATACTAGGAATAATATAAAATAAAACATACAACTTATATAAAAATCAAATCATAAGAGGTGTAATAAAGTTAATTTATCAAGTTTAAAGTTTGATAGCTGCTTAATTAGACTTACATGAAGACAATTTCTTTCTTATATTAATTCCAAGTCAAGTGTAACATTCGATTTATGATTGTAGAGTTCAGAGCCTTCACTCTATTAGGATCAAAAGAGATAATAATCATACCATAATGATGAGAACAATAATTAGTAATAACTAATTAAGAGTGTTCAAGAAAATTTAGCTTACTCATCCCTTTTTGTCTCAATTTAGTTCTCAAAATATAAAATATAAAGGGGTTCAATTCCTTCAAGTCATCATTAACAAGTTATTACTTATTAGGGCTGTTAAATCCCTTTACATGTCAACCTAGCAAATTTATATCAAGATTTAGGAGATTATAAAGATAACACTTGATCATTCCTCTTAGATTTTCTCTTAGTCTTAATCTTGAAAACATATGAGGATTTCATATTAAGTTCAGTAGAAGATTTAATAACACCAATTGTAGACTCGATTCAGTTGATGGGTTCTTAGCATTTATACTCTACATTAACTGCAGACTCATAAGAATCATACTCTGCATGAACTAGACCTTTCTTAGCCTTCACAATAATGTCATCTAACTCCAAAGTAATAGATATAATTGATGAATTCATAACATTACTGGTATCGTGAGCATTACAATCTAAAGGTTGAGAATTAGGTTGAATATGCTACAAAATTATATAAGTAGAAGTCGAACCTCCTTCATTAGTAAAGTAGTCTAACTAATAAGAAATTAATGGAATATTTATGCTTATAAAGAGACCTATAATGATTGTGAGTTTGTTTCATACCATTTTAATGAGAAAGAGGCCTATATGAATGAGAAGGGGTGTAAGTTCTTTTGAGATGACCTTGTATAAAAATTATGCCTATTTTTGCCTTGAGTATTATACCCTCTAGGTTTAGAATATGATCTGTACATGAATTTCCTTTTGCTTGGGACTTAGAGGATGATAGATACACACATATTTTTTTGTGAACATTTAAAAAAAGCAATATGATCATGTAAAGATTTAGATATAGTTTCATCATACAATTGCTTGGCCCTTATAAAAATACTCTAGCCATTCTTTAATGTAATTCCTTAAGTTAGACTAATTCCATACCTATCATTAAAGTTTTTTTGAGCTAAAAAATAAACACTTGATATGCATGAAACCTATTCCATTTCTAACAGGAAGTTTTAAAAATAAACACTTATTTTGTATGAAAAAATGGTTATGCAAAAAAAACCCAATTATGGTTAGTTATTTTCTTTGTATATAATAATGGTTTTCCATAATAATGGTTATGATCTTGTAAAAAATTTATATGTTGTCTTTGTCCATATGTGAAATTATGAAAAATGGTTATGATCAAATTGAGGTTAATTGTTCTTTTTCAAATAGAGATCGAGGCTTCACTGGCTTAAACAATATTATAAGTTGTAGGATATGAAAAAATTAATAGAAAGAAAACAAAATATGCAATACACAACTTAAAACTTTGTGCCTATGCTCAATTCAAAATTTATCGAAAACTAGCTAATTGTTTATTGTCTTTCTTACATGCCTTGTTTTGTGAAAAGTGTTAATAATTGTCCAACCTCATCAGTCTTCTTTGTAGTTTGTGATTGTCTGTCTATCAAGGTAAGTCGTTAAACTAAGTAATGTTTACAATGTGATCAATTTTGTGTTGTTCTTTGCAATTTTACCTCCAACAATGATAGATGGTTTTTAGGCTGGGGTTTAATAGTCTAAGTATTTTTGTTGGGCATTGTTTAAATTTAAACATAAATACTTGAACTTCAATGTGATTAATTCAAACTTAGTATAAACATAAGAAATTTACTTAATTGCCATTACAATTTTTTGCATAATAAACCCCTAGGATGGTATATAGGCTAGAAACCTGTGATGCAACTCCCGTTAGGCTTATCGGTGAAAAATTCCATGAGCCTAGGAGTCACAGCGAGAACTTGTTTTCTCGATTCATCTTATCAAACAATACCATGTACCATAGTGCTTGTTTAAAATCAAACATTGGAAAGGAACTTGTAGGTGATTAATTTAAACATAAAAACTTGAACTTCAATATAATTGGTTCAAAACTAGTATTAACGTAAGAAATTCACATAATTGACATGATAATTCTTTGCATAATAAACCCATAGGATGGTATATAGGCTGGAAACGCATCATGCAACTCCCATGAGGTTTATTGTTGAAAACTTTCACGATCCTAAGATTCACAATGAGAGCTTGCTTTCTTGATTCATCCAGTTGAACAATGTCACGTACCATAGTGCTTGTTTAAAATCATACTTTAGAAACGAACTTGTAGGTGATTAATTCAAACATAAAGACTTGAACTTCAATGTGATTAGTTTAAACTTAGTATTAGTATAAGAAATTAACTTAATTGACATGACAACTCTTTACATAATAAACCCCTAAGATTGTATATAGGCTAGAGACGCATGATGCAACTCTTACGAGGCTTATTGGTGAAAAATTCCATGAGCTTAGGAGTCATAGTAAGAACTTGCTTTCTTAATTCATCTGGTCAAACAACGCCATGTTCCATAGTGCTTGCATAAATCAAACTTTGCAAATGAACTTGTTGGTAATTAATTTAAACATAAAGACTTGAACTTCAATGTGATTAGTTCAAACTTAGTATTAACATAAAAAATTAACATAATTGACATGACAATTCTTAGCATAATAAACCCCTAGGATGATAAATAAGTTGGAATGATGTAACTCTCATGATATTTATTAGTGAAAAATTCCATATACCTAGGAGTCACAGTGAGAACTTGCTTTCTCGATTCATCTGGTCAAACAATGCCACATACCATAGTACTTATTTAAAATCAAACTTTGGAAGTGAACTTGTTGGTGATTAATTCAAACATAGAGAGTTGAAGTTCAATGTGATTGCTCGATCTAGTGTTAGAAATAATATATGTAAGCAGAAAAAGTGCTTTCAATCTTTTTGAGGAAACTAATTTTATTTATCGTAAATCGATTTCCGCTCCTTTATTTTAATATAAGGTTTGGAAAATAATATATAGGTGATTTTTTTTTACTTCTTAATGTCACTTTTTACAGGATATTGGTTGGAAAATTACTCTATTGGACTGATACTCACACATGTTGGTCATCAATTAAGTTAAAATATCGACAAGCCAAGTACACTTTATTTGTAGGTTACTAATATGGTATTCAAATATATTAAGGATAATAAAGATCAAAGCCTTATCTTTCTTCAAAAATTCTTCTATGAAGTTGTAAAGTTCTTATGACTTAGAATGTTTTGATTGTCCAATCACTAAGGTAGAATTGGTTGTGATTGATTTTTCTAATTCTGAAATCGTATAGTGGGATAGCTTCGATTCAATTTAGAGGGGAAATGTTCAGAGATCTGCAAACACTTAGGGGAAATAAAGGATCTAAAGATGTGTAAAGTAAAGATTAAATGTTTTATAAGATTAATATGGATATTACCATAATGATTATTACATATAACTATGAAATCACTTTTTTAGATAACAATTTTATAGAAATGAGTAATGTTGATAGATCTTAGATGTATAGACAACTAACACTCGATGGTTTCATTAATCCTGAGTTTATTGAGGGAGTTGAAGCTTTTATTGACTATGTATGTTCTCAACCTACATATATGGATGGTTTAAAGATTAAATGTTCATGTAAAAAGTGCAAACATATGTGTTTTCTTCCTATTGATTAGATGAATCTCTATTTGTTAACAAAAGGGTTTGTTCCAAATTATTTTGAGCGGACACGACTTGGGGAGCCATTAATTTTTAGCACCTTAAGGGGTGATGCAGTAAACTCGTCAATAAATGTGGATGGGTTTAAAGGGGGATTAGATTTTATAACAAATAATATGGGTACAACTAAAAATCCTTATGCCCAAATGCTTTATAATACAGCCGGTTATACCTTTTAGGCAAATATAGAAAATCTTAAAGAAGAACCAAACCCAAATGCAAAAAAGTTTTTTTACTTACTAAAATCATCTAACTAAAAATTACAACCAAATTGTGAGACCATCACTAAATTATCTTCAATTGCTTAAATATTGAACATGATGTCTGAAGGGCATATTCTTGATCAAATTTTCGATAAAATTCTTGCTTGGCATAATGAATCATTGCCTCCTAATCATAAAGTGGTTGATAAATTTTACAATATGAAGAAACTTATTAGGGGTCTTTGTTTGCCAATTGAAAAAATTTATTGATGCAATTTCGGATGTATATTGTTTTGGGATGATGATGTGGAATTACAGTAGTACAAATTTTGTGGTCAATCTAGGTTCAAACCTAGAAAGCATACTATGAAATAGAAATTAGTACCCTGGAAGCAGATGTATTATTTCTTGCTAACTGTGAGAGTTCAAAGATTGTATGTCTCTAATGTTACTGCATCTCACATGAGATGACATAATGAACATGAATAGGAAGATGGGATAATGAGTCATCCATTGGATGCGCTCTTATGGAAACATTTCAATAATACCCATTATGAGTTTGTAGTCGAAAGTCAAAATATTAGGCTAGGATTATCGACATATGGATTCTAACCTTTTGGTCAATCTGGCCAATAATATTCATCATAGCCAATCATAATTACTCCTTATAATTTGCCTCCTTGGAAGTGTATAAATGAGGCATATATGTTTTTAGTGGTGATTATGCCAAGGCCTACAAATCCAAGGCATATAATTGATGTATTCTTGTAACTATTGGTATCTGAATTGCATCATCTTTCAAAATTTGTATGGAGACATTGATGTGTCTCTTAAATAAAATTTTTTAGAGCATCTTTGATTTGGACTATTAGTGATTTCTCTAAGTATGCTATGTTTTCTAGATAGAGCATAGCATAAAAATTGGCTTGTCCTTATTGTGGCAATGATAAAGATCTATTTTATCTTCCTAATAGGAAAAAACATCTTGGTTTGATAATCACGTGAAATTTCTTCCTCCAGATCATCTATTTAGATGTAATAAAAAAAGTTCATTAAGAATAAGATGGTACAAACACCTCCTTACCTTCACAAAGCTATTGAAGAGATACAACAGGAGATTGATGAATTAGGGTTGCTGAAGCAGAACTTGAAGCTGAAGAAGTTAATAGAAGCATTAGTAAAAGCTTTGGTTGGAGAAAACAAAGTATCTTTTGAGATTTGTCATATTAGAAAAGTAATTTTATATGTCATAATCTATATGTGATGCATATTGAAGAAAATAATTTTGACAATTTATTTAACACCATAATGAACATTGAAGGGAGGATAAAAGACAACACAAAATCACGTGCTGATTTGAAACTTTTTTGTAAAAGGAATGAGTTAGAAAAGGAACTTCGCACTGATAAATATCCTAAAGCATTGTACACTTGAAAAGCCAAAAGGAAATTTTGTGTGAATGGTTGAAAAGTTTAAAGTTTCCCGATGGTTATGTTTTAAACTTGGCAATGTATAAGGACATGAGGAAGTAAAAATGATTTGGGATGAAAAGTTATGTGTTTATGCAAAGGCTAATTCCAATTACATTTAGAGAGTTGCTACCAAATAAGGTTTGGGAAGATATAATAGAATTAAGTTTGTTTTTCAAAAACTTAATATCATCTGAAATAAAATGGAAAAACTAGAAAGGGAAATTTCAGTTACTTTATGCAAATTACAAGGGATTGTCCTTCCAAGTTTTTTTGACTATATGAAGCATTTACTCTTACATCTAACACACGACGCTAAACTTGCTAGTCCGGTTCAATATTAATAGATGTATCCATTTGAGAGATAATTATAGTTAATATTTAAATAAAACTAGCATGTTTTAATGACATAATTGTAATAACCTTATTTGTAATATAGGTATTTGCATCACTTAAAAAAAATTTTCAAAAACAAGGCATGAGTTGAAGGTTTGATATGTAATGCTTATTTAGTAGAGAAAGCAAGTACATTTTGTCCATATTATTTTAAGTCACATGTGCAAACAAGAGATAGAAAAGTTTCTTATAATGACAATGGGGGACAAATGGGTGATGTTAATGGTAACTTATCCATTTTCACATATCTTGGACGAACGTATGGGTGGTTAGTAAGAAAAATATTAATAGAAGAAGAAATAAAGGTTGTCAACAGTTACATTTTATTAAATTGTCAAGAGGTTAAACCTTTCATGCAGTAAGTTTATGTTGATTTTAA
This sequence comes from Erythroxylum suave, assembly GCA_027563595.1. NCBI lineage: Eukaryota > Viridiplantae > Streptophyta > Magnoliopsida > Malpighiales > Erythroxylaceae > Erythroxylum > Erythroxylum suave. The sequence continues at coordinate 34,666,572 of JAOSBN010000179.1, forward strand.
AATTGATTATTTCTAGATTTGAAGTTAGTGTTGTTCACAACTAAAATACATAATAATGCTTTTAAATTTTATGAGGAATGGTTACGCGAGCTAATGCCTAAACAACATAGGATGATATTAATAAAGAAGTTAAAAGATATTTTCCTTAATGGTTCATGAAATATGTAAGTTTTTACTTACAATAATTGAAATTGTTGAATTACCGTATCAAATCATTTAAATGACATTAAACTATTTAATATGATAATTCTTTTTTTAGGGTGATATGTGCTTAATTGATTGTTTAATTATTTCAGAAAACTTAGTGATTAATGATATAAAATTGCTTAAAATATTCACTTTGACTCTTATGTGATTTCAGGGACAACTAGGAAGCAAAGAAGTTAAGAGAGTTGAAAGCACTACATTTGGGTCATTTTCTGAAGAATTACACTCGTCTTCATAGAGTTAGAATGATAAATATCAAAGCAAGTAAAGACAAGAAAATTAAGATGATGAAGCAATATAACTCACAGCTACTGTGTATGGATATTTCATTGTTTTGCATACAATAACATGAATTTTATGGGAAACATCTTGAAATCATGGTGAAATAAAAAATGAAAGCCAACAGATGGGACAACCCTATGCAACGTCAATTTTTAATAGGAAATAATGGAGCAAAATGATAGCACAAGATAGAGTGAAGGAAGCCAAAGCGCACAACAGCATTCAACCCAAAACGTAGATGATTGGTAAGAGGGTTTGGTATATGTGTAGGTTAAAAGAAAATAAAAGGGTGGCATAGTTTTAAGGAGGATAGCACCAAGGAGCATCAAAACGTAACATGTTGGACATTTAGAGGACCTAAAAAATGCAGCGTAATAGTCCATGCCAAGCAGCAAAACGCACAACCAAAGGAAGAAAACATAGACAAAGACTGTGTTGAATGCACATCGGGGAGGGTTTTAAGAGTGAATAGTAGCGTGGACACAAACATTATTCGTCACATTAGTGAATAGTGAGGAGAGAACACAAAAGTTGCATGAAACAAAATAGTAGAAGAGAGCTTGCGAGAGAGGAGTGGAATTCTGAATAGTATGCATAACCCAACATGTTTATTTGGCACATCACATGAATAGTAGCTAGGAGAGAAAACAGAATAGTGGAGGAGCTACAAGGGGTCCTCAGCTAGGGTTTTTTCATGGGGGCTGAAGCTTTTTCTTTAGAGAGACCCATGGAAGGCTAAGTTCCTAATGCTGGTTCGAAGGTGACATTAACGCCGACGACTCAAGTTAAGTGTATTTCTTTGTTTTTATTGTTTCTGTCTCACATTGGAAATTGATTATGTATCTTGTATGGATTGATTGGGTGTTTGAACGATGATAATTTTAATGCTCTATTGAATCATTTTTCATAAAAATCCATTGTTAGAATCGAATGTAATATGTAATCGTTGTATTCCTAATTCATGGGTAACAACTAATGGTTTCGAATAATTAAAGATAACATAAGTTAAATAATCCAAGATTGTGTGATTATCACCTAGATTGGTCTGTTTTTCTTATTCGTAAGGTGATTTTTTGAATAAACTTAGAGAGCTTATTTTAGGTTTCCCGATAGCTAGGGTTAATTAACGAGCGCTTCATAATTAACTAGGATATAAGGAAATTTTGGGATTAACAGAGCTTGTTATTAATCTACAACTGATAATTGCTAAGAGAGATAAAAGAACAACAAATCAATGAATTATGCTTAATTAGGGTGTAGGTCGAGATTGAACCAAAGAATCGGATCCTTACCGAATTCCCCAATTTTATCATTTTTCACATGTTTTCTTTAATTTCTTTTCATTAAGTTTATTTTATTTTCTTTTCTTATTAAATCCAACCCCCTATTACCTAAACATCAATTAATTCATTTTATAAGCTAACTGAACACTTCCAGTGGGATCGACCTAGATGCACCACTGCTACAGTAGTAGTATAGTTATTTATTTTGACTAATGTTACGACGCACCTATTAGTAGGCCTCAGAAAATTCAATTAAGAAAAAGTGCATATTTGATCTTGTAAAAGGACCTTTGCGAACTATTAAATCATATTCGGTGTATTTTGTTAATGGATTCAAATTTTATACAAAATATCATGATCATAGCATAGCAACAGTAAATAAAGGGCTTTAGGTACACGGAGAATTGATGGATTACTATGGTAAAATTATTGAGATACTTAAAATTAAGTGCCCTGCATTGCTAATAAAATAAAGTGTGATATTTAAGTGTCAAAGGTTTGATCCAACTCCCAATGTTGGAACAAAAGTACACAGTTGATACAATCTAGTTGAAATCAACCAGCGAAGAAGATGTAGACAATTTGAACCTTTCATGGTGAAGATGCAAACAATCCAGGTGCATTATGTCCTTTTTCCCAGCTTATGATAAGATAAGTTAAATTGGTTAGTTGTTTACAAAGTAAAACCTAAAGGTGTTTTTGAATTACATGGAAAAGGAGAAAATAAGAGATGAGGTGTTATAAGTGCAGCTATTGCACATCCAGATGAGGCATCACCTTCCTGACCTACAGTCCCAGTATAGTCATCTTTTGTACCTGCAACTACACCTTTTACCAGTGTTGCTACATCATCCACCACCCCTACACCATTGATCAGGTAGTTGGTTGTGTGTAGTTTTAATTATTTACCTTTGATAGTCTACAAGCGGTTCGTTAGCATAATACCAAAGGTTGATCCCATGAGGAGGGAGCTAATCTAATCCTAAAATCTAATACCAAAAACAATAATAGAAATCTAAGAAGCAACGAAACTAAAAACAAGCATTTAATTCAATCAATCAAATTAAGAATCAAATACTAATATACTAATAATTAAGTAAATTTAACACACCCAAGAATCAACCAAAAGAAACTAACATTGAGAGAAAGCGAATTTTACCTATCCTTAATGTTAACCTAATTGATTATGAATTATCAGATTGTTAGTTCTAGACTATCCTAGGGTTGATTACTCTTTCTCAAGTTATAACCATTAACCATAAATCATAAACCCTAATTAGATTATGGAAGTTGCAATCTCTTAATTCACAACCTATTTAAAACCCTAATTAGTTCTGAAGTTCTCTAATAAACTATCAGAAACCTATGCCAGATCTCTCTCATCACAATTTCTCGATCTGATTCAATTCTTATTCAATTAAATAACCTAACTCTCATCAGTTCAATTTAATCATTTTTCATTCCATTCACCCTCTCAGTTTATTACCAAATTATGCAATCACAAAATCAAACCATAACAAATCCAATAAACACATAAACAATCAAATTTCATTAATTCAAAAATAAAAGTCCAAAGATGAGTTTAGAACATCCTCAACATTCTAAATCCTATCATCAACTATTCAATCCAATTCTATACAATAATAAAACTGAAAATAAATAGGAAATACAATCTAAATGGAGGATGGGAGGCAATGACATCAAGAAACCTCCTGATCAAGGAAGTTCGTCGAGTTAGCTTCTTCTCTTCTTCTCTCTTCCTTCTTCTCTTCCTCTATCTCTCGATGAATTCTCTCTAGGGTTTCTCAAGGTGGCTGATGCAAAAGCTCTCCTTCGACCTCTTTTTGTTATTTTTTAAATATCTCTTTAAATTCTAAGCATCCCTCGAAACTTTAAGTTCTTAAGTGTCTATATGTCTGCCCAATACAATCCACAACTTTGGCCCCTACAGGCCACGATCGTTTGCCACATCCTTACACTTCTGTCATGATCATGACATGCAAGCCATGATTATGGGCTAAATTTGATGCTTCTGTCACGATTATGACCTAACATGTCGCGGTCATAGGTAGTTATTTTGGCTCAAATCTCTGAAACTCCTCTGTTCTTTTGATATTGACTCTGAAACACAAGCAAACACATCAAGGTACCTCAAAAACATAACATTTAAGCTCAAAGACTTGTAATAACCCATAAAACATTTAAAACCTAAATAATTAACAAACTAACACAACCAAAACATATACTAAATGATTGAATTAATAGTGAAATACATATCAAACGAAGCCCTAAAACACAATCAAATTTACACCTATCAACATCCCCACACTTAAACGTTTGCTTGTCCTCGAGTAAACAAAATAACAAACATATAAAATCACAAAGCACACAATGTAGTAATAAGACAATGGCTTCAATTTCGTGAAATAAATCTAACTTTATACACAATCATCTAAGTTATTCCAAATCATTAACATGTAAAATTCACGTCTAGGAGCTCTAGACTAAATATACATATTAATCAAAACTTAAGAGTTAAGCTTATTCACCCCTTTCAATTGTACACACATATTAATAATTATTCGTTCATTCAAACTCTGTAATTACTTTTAAGTACATTTTCATGAAAAGTCGATCTATTTTACAAGTTTGGTAGGTAGAAAACGTATATTTTTTATTAGAAAACATACATTTTTTATTTACTTTTTTGTGTAGATAGACCTAGTCTTTTGCATAGAGGCAAACATTGATGATGATTATTGATACAGTTGCACGACTACATCATGTTTTTACTAAGTTGCTTGGTTGGAACGTCATTATAACCTTTTAATGTGAAGGCACGCATTTATGATGCATGTCGATATAGTTACTCGACTACATCATGTTGTCAACTAGCTACTAGCTTTATTTACAACCTGAAGGCCAACGGAATAGTTATTTATTTAAAAATAACAAACTATTTTTAAATGCTTACCTTTTTGCTTTAGCTACTTGTTTTCATGAAAAAATACTGGCAATGCTACTTTAGTTGAAAGACCTAAAATTATAAATGAATATGACAACTTATTAGGTGATAAACTCACACTAGATCTTAATTAACTTGCATATTTTAGCCAAATAACCCAGATCACTAATGTCACGAGCTAATGACTCCTCATAACCTAATAGATTATATTCAAAATTAAATTGAAATCAATCCATCTAAGCTATTAACACATTGACACAATTCACAATATGTAAACCAAACAAATTATCATACCATATGCAAAATTCACACTTAAGGAAAAATGTATAACCCTCCCTACACTTGAACAACACATTGTCCTCAATGTGAGAAGGAGACAAACAAACACGCATGGAAAGAAGAATCATAAATTAAAATGAAACAAAAAAAACTAAATTTAAAAGAAAATGGGTTAGAAACAAAGCCTCACAGTGATGGAGGCAAGCATGGTGTCGAAGGTGGCAATTGGACAACTTAAGCCTCGAAATATTGATGAATACAACATATATCCCAACTTTGACGTCATTGAGTTTGGGCCATCTCCTTTATCCTTCTAGAGTTCTGCGCAGGTGTATCTATAATTACCTTAGTGTTAGCAAAGATTGTATCAAGCGCTTTCTTCCAACAATGCTCTTTTGTGTCTTTTTCCTCTTCAGACTCCTCACTAGTCGAGTCCTTTTCTTCCTGCTGAGGAGGTGCTGTGCTAGAACTTGCTTTCACATGAGTCTTTCGGCTGCTGTCCCAAAGTTCCATGTTGTGGGACTTTAGGATTTCAACACGCCACAAATGATGGTGATTTAGAAAATCAGGGAGGGAGATAATTAGACCACTACCATCCATGCCATAATACTTAGGAATGGTAGAAACCAAGTACTCCATACCCAAATTGTTGCTCCTCTTACGCATAATCACAACAATAGAATTCAACACATATATGGAGGTGCATGCTAGGATGTTATCACCAAAACATAAAAGTTCCTTTATTGAGCAATTGTTGGTTTTTGATTTATCATAAACCAATTTGACACATGAATTTATGTAATAACAAGTTCTCATGGGTTCTTATGATGTTGTTATGGACATTTTTAGTGTTAAATCTCTCTAACCCTGTGAGTTCATTCCAATAGCAAGAAACACGAAAATCATTTTGTTGATCGATAATGAAATATTCGAGGATCCTGCAAATAGCACATAGGATTTCAATGTTTAACTCATAAGTTCATCCCCGCAACCTAAACCACATTTTGTTAGGGCTACTAGGTTCATAATAAAAGGAAGTAAAGAGTTCGAGAGTGAGCTCCTGTTAGACAGGATATTGGAAGTGTATAAACTTCACCCACTGAATTCTTTCTGCTATATTCTCTACGCTATCTCACAATTCTAGCCTATCAAGCATATCAATATCAAAATATTTCGGGATTACTATTTGTTTAACATTAAGGGATTGGAAACAAATACCTTCCTCCTCTGTGTAGATTGGGAATAGTGCTCAAAAATTTGCCACCCTATTGCTTCACCCTCTTCTCGAGACTTGATTGTGATTCCGTCCTAATGATTATTGTGCTTTGCTAACTGCTTAATGTGCAACATACTGGACTGCAAGTAGTGAAAGTTGGGATAAAGTGTGAATTTGGAAGTTAGTTAGAGAGAAGTTAGAGTGTTTAGAGGTTTTAATCTTAGTGGATAAAGTTAAAATAAAAGTGAGTGACAAAATGAAATGTGACATGAATATATAGGTGAAGGAAGGGTAAAATCATAAAAAAAAATAAGTTGAAATTCACGTGGGCAATTTTACCCTACTGCAGGCCATGAATATTTTCACTAATTTCTGATTTTTTTTCTTCTTTTATCCTTCTACATGTTGTTGAGATCACTTCCAAACTCTTTAGAGCTCTTCTCACCTCTCTTTTGTTTACTTCCTTCATCATCTATCTCATGTCAAAGTCTTATGCCTTCCCAACCTTATTTGGAAATGAGATAACCTAACTATGAAATTCAAACTATCTAAAAGTCAAAGGAAATAACATAGAATTAACAATCCATAGTTGCCTCCCATGCAGTGCTTCTTTTAATGTCAGTAGCTCGATGCTCTATCCTTGGAAACTCAGCCGAGATCAATTATGAGTGTCATGCTTCCATTTTTTTGTTCAACATCAGTTTTGTAGCTTGTAAGTAAGCTTTAAATTGCAAAATAATCAAAAGGACAATATTAATAAAATTATGAAAACCAACTAAGCTCAATAATGTCCTTTTTCTGAGTGAACTGTCAACAAAACAGGGAATAACAAAACCCCATGAATCTTCCATGGAAATCAGTAGTTTGCACGATAAAAGGGTGAGTTCTTCTCTTTTTGGTTCCTCCTTATTCACCCTTATCTCTTTTTGCTTCTTCCGCTTCACGAACAGAGACTTTTATAGCCTCTTCAAACTTGATGTTTGTTGTCATTTGTTCTTTGTCCTGTTTTCTTTAGAAGATTCGAATACATCAATTATTTTGAATGAGTTACTTTCCTTTGGATTCTTTAATACATCAGTCATGTTGAATGTCACTTGGTCATCATTAACCTGAAGGATAATGTTCTCTTGATGGACATCTGCCAAAGGCTTTTCGATATTCACACATGGTCTATCAAGAACTGGTGAATAATAGGGAGGGTTGGCATTCTTTTCTTCATCCTCTTTCTTCATCTCTTGGTCTTCAATAAGGTGGGGTTTAGTTTGTTTTTCCACTAATCCTTCTAGCTCTTCCCCATTCTTAGATGCGATAGCCTCATATTACTCTCTTTGATGTATTTCCATATTTTAAAGAGTCTTCCACATTTCTCTTACAAAATTTATGGGAAATCTATCTCACTCGAATCTCTAGGTTTTGAATAAACGAGGCATAATTTTTCATTACTTGCTCAATTTTCTCTTCTAGTCTTCTCTAACCCTCTTCCATGTTTGTGAGATTATCTAGGATTTTTTCCAATTTAAAATCTTATGAACTGGACTCATCTTGCTGAAATCCTAATAGGTCTTAATGTCCTAAGTGAGTCTTTATATTATTGGACCAATAGAAATTTGGTTGGTTTTGTCATCCTAGAGTGTACATATTCTAATAAGGATCATTACTTCCATAACCATACTATGCCTAATTGTAGTTTGCAAAAGTTCCTTGCTCCCTATGATAACTATCCTCCCTTGTTGTTCTTTTCATTTCTTCTTGACATCTAACTCTTTAAATGTCTCATTCTCACTTTAAGATGTGTTGATGTGTCTCTATTTTATGCCCCAAACTTCTTTCTTTATTTTTATTTTATTTTATTTTTAAAACAAAAGATTGTAAAAATGCTTTAGACTAAAGAACTAAACTAATATTTGCCTCCTTGACAACGGTGCCAAAAACTTTATTGGGTGGCTAGTTGTGTGTAAGTTTTAATTATTTACCTACGATAATTTTCAAGTGCACAGTTCATTAGCACAGTACCAAAGGTGTCAATCCTACAAGAAGGGAGTTAAGCTAATCCAAAAATCTAAGGCGAGAAATAATAACAGAAATCTAAGATGCAACGAAACTAAAAATAAGAATTTAATTTAATAAATCAAATTAAGAATCAAATACGAATATACTAATTATTATGCAACTGCAACACACCCAAGAATCAACCGAAGAAATTACCAATTGAGATAAAGGGAATTTTACTTATCCTTAATATTAACCTAATTGCTTATGAATTATCGGATTGTTCGTTCTAGACTATCCTAAGGTTGATTATTCTCTCTCGAGTTATAACCATTAACCTTAAATCATAAACCCTAATTAGATTATGGAAGTTGTAATCTCTCAATTCACAACATATACAAAACCCTAATTAGTTTTAAAGTTCTTTAATAAACTATCGGAAACTTATGCAAGATCTTTCTCAGCTCAATTTCTCAATCTGATTCAATTCTTGTTCCATTAAATCACCTAACTCTCATTAGTCTAATTTAATTGTTTTTCATTCTATTCACCCTCTCAGTTTATTACCAAATTATGCAATCGTAAAATCAAATCACAACAAATCTAACAAACACATAAACAATTAGATTTCATTAATTTAAGAATAAAACTACGAAGGTGAGTTTAGAACATCCTCAACATTCTAGATCCTATCATTTACTATTCAATCCAATTATATACAATGATAAATTTTGAAATAAATAGGAAATACAATCTAAATGGAGGATGGGAGGTAGCAACATCAAGAAACCTCCTGATTTGGGAAGTACATCGAGTCAGCTTCTTCTCCCCTTCTCTCTTCCTTCTTCTCTTCCTCTATCTCTTGATGAATTTTCTGCAGGGTTTCTCAAGGTGGATGATGCAAAAGCTCTCCTTCTGCATCTTTTTGTCTTTCTTTAAATATCTCTTGTGTTATGAGCAGCCCTAAAGTTTTTCAGGGGTCCCAAAGGTCTAAAAGATTCCTTGAAACCTGACATTCTTAAGTGTCTACATGTTTGTTCAACATAGGCCACAATCATGAGCCACATCTGAGCCTTCTATCATGGTTCTGGCATGCAGGCCATGATCATGGGCCAAATCTAATGCTTCTATCACGATCGTGGCCTAACATGCCATGATTGTGAGCTGTTATTTCAACCCGAATGTCTCTAAAACTCCTCCGTTCTTCGATGTTGACCCTAAAACACTAGTAAACATATCAATGTACCTCAAAGACATAACATTTAAGCTCAAAAACTTGTACTACATAAAACAGTTAAATCATAAATAATTAACAAACTATCACAATTCTAACCTAATCACATATAAAATGATTGAATTAACATTTAATACATATCAAACTAAGCCCTAAAACATAATGCAATTTACACTTATCAACCATTCACCACCCCTATATTGACAGAGATATCAGGGTTAAATGTTGTGAATGCAGTTGGTCTCTAGCCTGGAGCTAAGGAAGTTGATAGAAGAACTTACATCATAATTGTCAACAATCTATGAGTGAAATTCTATAAATTTTGTAATACATGATAACACTATAGTTTAGTTATAGGTTTTAATTTCAAAATGATCTAAAATACCTTTATATTAGGTTGGTTTTGCTCTAGAAATATCTCATCCAAGTTCAAGGAGAAGATAGATCTTGAGGGTTATATATGGAAGAATATCTTTCAGGAAACAAAGGATTTTTATTATCAAGAGTTTGCGGTACAAAAAAAATATTCTTTAATCTTTTTTATTTTCTCTAATTTTATATATTATTTAGATAAATATTGTAGTTTATAAGTACTTATAATGTGTTTTTTATTTTTTAAAAAAGATTTTTTTTGGATTCAAAATTTGATGTTGTAATTTATAATGTACGGGAGAGGCACGCTAGTGCATGTTATAGAGACTTTCTTGATTTGATACACAAGAATGGTGTACGACCTCCTTACATATTTAAAGAAATATGGTCTCGTTGGCAGTAGTATTGTGTATTGCCCAAGACAATTTCCATTGTAGAGCGCAATTCTACAAATAGTAGCGAAAGATTATTGGCGACTATTTCTCAAATTATTGCTTATACTTTTTAGCTAAGAAAATGAAGCGTAGGCAAAATCTTTTGGCAATGAATATGAAAAACGATTACCTATAGTTTTCAACCAATCAACAGTTAGACATGATATTTTCAAATTTTCTTACATACATGAAAATATATACGTAACTAAATCAACTAACAATAATTGAAATTGCTTTAAGATTGTCAATGACCTAATTAGTATATATAATTACTAGAATTCTTTAAATTATGGATTTATACAAACTTTTCTTGATCATTAAGTTTTCTCAATCAACTCATAACATTGGCTACTCTTTTACAAACTGATGAATTGATATCTCTCATTTCAAACTTGGTAATAATGTCTCAAGACATATCAACCATTAGCTCCTTTATAAATAAATATGTTACTTGATACGAGTTTATCAATGTTCAAACTTCTACCTTACAAATTTTTCTAAGCAAGTGCACCTATCACTTTTATAATATAATTAATATATTAAAAGTGCCAATCCTATAAAGACTATGAGTATTAGTAATAACCTTTTTGTTATTATCAAATTGATAAATAATAAGTATGGTGATTGATCAATGTTTAAATTTGAAGTAGTAAACTAAAGCAAATTAACATAATTAACTTATTAAAACAAAGATTGAACTAAGAAATAATCAATAAAAGTATTAATGCCTCTAGTCTAAAGATGTTGTCTCAACATTCATAATAAAAGAAAGTTCTAAAATCATCTAACTATGTATGATAAAAACATAATAAAAAAATTAATACATAATATAATAATGATAATTACTTATAGGCTCAAAAGCTTACAATTAAGCTTATATGTGAATAAATCCTAAGCACTTTCAACCAAATTAACTATCAAAGTAATCATTCATAGTAAATAAGAATCCACCTAATCATGCCTTGTTCCTCTCATTTTTTAGTATAAATCAATGATTTACAAAAAATCGAGATGTTTTAAGACAAGAATTAACATATTCAAATTTTTCATAAGGAAGAATCAACAAATAATAATTAAAATATACTTGATAAATAATCAAAATTATAGTATAATTACAATATTCCTTTCCAAAACTTATAGATCTTCATTATCCCTATTATACCTAATAAAGCATAGAAACTAATGAAAGATAATACATATGAAAAAAGATAAAGTGAACGGGTACTTCCCTAATTTATATATAAAATATGCATCAATAACTAGAAAAAGAAAAGGCAAAATACAATTAGTTTAACAAGCCCACTCCTTTGCTAACTATCAAAACCAAAATTGAAAGCATAAACATAAATAGTAAAGAAACGATAAAAATAGCATATCACTTCATTCTAGAATCCTGGACAATCTAAGTCACCATGGTAACTAAAGAGTCCTAAATCTAGTCATCAATCTCCTTATACTAAGTCCCACTTGGTGGATTAATCTACTAGGCTAAAGGAATATAGGGCTCCTGAATAGTTATGCCCACTGTCTTAATTAGGGTTGGAACCTCTATTATAGGATCATTTAATTATGAAGTTAATGGAGGAGTTGTACTAGCACTCATAAGTGGAGGTAGAATTGTACCTCTCAAATGAAAATAATATGAGCAAGAATATCCTCCACCCATCTATCATATGCCTCCAATCTCGATACTCACTCTACAAGATCCCATTGTCCATCTCTAATAGTTTTCTAAACCCCCCTAATATTTGACCTATATATCTTTCTAATTGAGTGATCTGGAGCTATTCACGATGCAGAGGGGTGGAGGGATAAATAGGTGTACCAGCACTAGCAGAAGGGTCACTATGATGCTCGAGTCTAGCTAAAGGTAGCAGTGGACGAATTTCCCAGTTAGGCCACTGATTTAATACATTAAGGCAATCCTCTTTAATTTTATTAATAGCCTTAAGCTCTTGGGCTCTAAGTAAAGTATAATGGGGCCCTATTGGCCCTATCTTCTTGTTATCATACCTATGGCACTCAAAAAACCAATGTTGATAGATATCATTTGCTGAACAATCATCATCTTAAGCAATCTTTGGAATAACTCCAAGTCTCTAACAAATTCGGTAACATACGAGCCAATACAAATAGCTCTAACCCTACATCATATATCTGTTGCCTAAAAAATTAAGCTAGTAAATAGCCAAGGTGGATGTGGCACTCTCTTACTCATATTATATAGATAGAATATATCCATATTAGTCACCACTCCAATGCTATCGCCCCTCCTCAATATGTGACTTAACATAAAATACACATATGTTAGTGTTAAGAATCAAAACATAGAGGCTTTTGATTGTGTGGCATCATAATGATACTAGCTACTAATAATGAGCTAATATGTATTAGGAACAATAGGAAAAGTCACTCTCATAACACAATAGGCCTTAGAAGTAGCAAACTTAGCACAATACAATCCAATATATATAGAAACCTATGTATAACTTATACTTTGCCTTTTTTTAAGCACCTAAAAACTAGATATTGTTATCCAATCTACAACTAAAACATATCTTCTCTAATGTGAAGGTGTAAGGAACTCAAGTATGAGCTTTACGTAACAAATCTTGGACATCTTGTACTGGTCTAATCTGATCAAATGCTTCCCAATCTATGCACTTGCTCTCAACAAATAATTTAGTCACTAGAATCTCAAATCTAAAGGCATGTTGTGACGCAATAAAGTGCAACATGTCAACATTAACGGTGGAGGCAATGGTTGCTTAGGCTGATTGAGTGGATGTTTGGATGTGCCTTCATTTCTTTATCTCTTTCTAGGTACGTCCTTATCCCGATGTTGATGTATAATGTTTGTTATCTTTGTCATTTACTCTAAAATAAGAAAACAAACATAATATCTAAATAGGAGGGAGCAATCCACTTTAATCTAATAGTGATCAAAAGATTAATCCATTTTCACAATGCAACAATCACGAGTGAGTAAGAAATAAAAGCATGAGTAAATCACACCCAACCAATTTTAATATATGCATTCTTTAAAGAAAATGGAGTTTAATTGTATAAACAACCTAAAAACATGATATGTAAAAAAAATCACCTTAATCTGTAAATAAGAAGATTAAATCATAAGAAATCCACCACAATACATTAATCAAACCCAAAAACGAGTTCAAAACATAAAAATCACCTTAATCAGTTCAAAAGATCCAAAAAAACACAATTTAATCACCTAAATAATCCAAAATAGATTTAATAAACCCTAAGAAACATTATTTCACCACCTAAATTAACTAAAATAAGTTTAATAGACCTTAAAACATGATATAATCATTTAATTTTTATCCTAATCAATCTAATATTCTAAAAAAAAAGTGATTAAGTCATCCAAAATTCTATCATCTAATGTACCAACGTAATCAAAGTTGGTGTAGGCCTCTAAAGTTATATTTTCACCTTTCTAATCAATATCCTATCTAGTTAGCTTTCAAGTATTTGAAATTTTTATTTTTTACCTTGAATGTATTTTTTTTACGATTATACATAAATTAGATGGAAATAATCACAACAAATTCAATATTTTTTCTAATATACATCAAATAAATTTTGTTACCAAAATTCTCAAAAGAACCTTTGTCCACTATGGTTTGTAGTTGAATTCAATAGGTGCATCAATTTTTGGACACCCTCACTTTTTGTTCTTATTTAGTAAGTTAACCATATACCTTTTTAGTGAAATATTGATTGCTTGCACCTCAATACTTAGAAACCATTTTAACCTTTTAAGTTCCTTAACATTAAATTAAATAAATAAACACCTTAGTAAATTATACATCTTATACGAAATATTTCATGTTACTATAATATCATCCAAATATATTTGCAATGATTTCAAATTCCCTAAATTTGGGTGTCTTATAAATAAATATCATCTCTTTGGCTTTTTAAATCTTTAGTTATTACCTTGTGGGGTGTTTGTTTATGTTTTATTTTTCTATTTCTTGTTACAATTTTAATTAATAAAGGAAACCACAAGCTAAAATGTGTTTAGATGTTTTTGTTACAATTTGTTGTTTCTAAAATTAAAAAAAATCGCAACATATTCTAAAAAACAGAAAAAGATGTTTTTCTAATATTTCGCAACATGTTTTCATTTCTACTTCCTCCTCTTATAAACTTCCTTCAGTGTGAAACTCTATCTGTTCTCTCTTACGTCCCAAACTCATCTCTTCTTTCTCCCCATCTTCTTTGTTCTTTTTCCTTTTCTATCGATGTAGAAATTGGAATTAGCTTGGGCTTTTAACCCAGTGAGTTCCCATACATATGAATTTTTTGTGTTTCTGGTTTTCCTAGTTTATCACTTTTTTACATCTTTGGTTTACTGTTTTCTTTGCATTTTTGGTTCTTTTTTTAAGTTTCTATCCAGGTTTTCCTATTTGTCATTTCCCTCCATTTTTACATTTCCAATTGTTTGTTATTTTGTGTTTTTAGTTTTTAGTTTATTGTTTTTTTTTGTGTTTTAGGTTTGTGGGTACATAGAGAGGATATAAAGTTCAATGGAAAAGGATGTTGCTTGTTTATTTGCAGAAGAAGCAATAATCTCTCACAATAGTAGATTTTGTATTCCAAGCTTGGTTTTACCAACATTCCTATCAAACAATAAAGAAATTGATGCCCCTTAGTACATTATGGAAATAGTTAGAAAATAGAGCACAAATTAATTAACATTAAAAACAAAATAATGGGCAGTCATGACTTTCAAGACCAATGATAGTTTAGGAATTTTTATCAAAAATCCATTAGAATGAGCACTCAAATTTAATATATTAGCACTATTAACCCTAAGTGATGATAGTTTAGGAATTTTTATCAAAATCCATTAGAATGAGCACTAAAATTTAACACATTAGCACTATTAATTGATTGATGAACAAACATGTTGTGGTTAATGTCTTCAAGTTAAAGTGGTAGGTTACCTCATAAGGAATCTTTTGTCATTAGATGGCCCTTTTTTTAGCACCAAATATCTAATTTTGTTAGCTTTATTTCTAGAAGGAATCCTTAATTGGTCAATTTTTTTTGTCAATTCAATGGAATTAAAATCCTATCATAGTTGTCTCATGTTTATTTTGAATCATGTTTAGCATTTAATATTCTGTAAAAATTGTTGTGGTTGTCTTATGTTTATTTTAAACTATGTTTATCATTTAATGCTTTGTAGAAATAGTTTTGATTGATGTCATTTATATGTGATTACATATAGTGATGGATGGTTTGAACAATATGAATGATTCTAATGATTGTGTGGAAATAAATGAAAAAGATGGGGTGTGGAATGGTACCATAAAGATGTATTTAATCTCCTTGATGGTTGAAGAGCTGTTAAAGGGAAATCGAATGACCACTACCTTTCCAAATCTGGTTGAAAGAATATTAAGGTAAGGTTTCAAAAAAATTCAATAAGGAGTATACTGATATTCAATTAAAGAATAATTATAATGGATTAACGGCTAGATTGAAGAATTTCAAGAACTTACTCAAAGAATTAATTACAACTCCTTTACTAGTGAAGTTAATGCTACAAATTAATGTTAGGAAAATCTATTTAAAGTAAAATATGTCTTTTTTTTAATATATCAAATTATATAATATTTATTCTCATATTTCTTTTTCATCATTAGGTGCATAAAATGGCTCATAGATTCAAGAAAAAAGGATGAAAAGAATTTTTACATTTGTATCATATTTTTGGAGATACTACTGCAACCAGTGCACGTGCATATCCATCAACTAAATCTCCATTGCATAGTATAGAAGAGGAATATGGAAATGATATTAATGGATATTATTCGTATAATGAAAAAGAAGATCAAGATATAGGTTTTCCATCTAAGAGAAAGAAATCACCTAAGAATAAGAAGGTAAAGAAGACACATTCTAACATCGTAGAAGAGGTCTTGCTTATACTTGGTGAACAATCAAAAAAGAAAACCTATTTACTTGAGAAAAAAACTGAGTGAAACATCATCCACTGCAGATAATAGATCTCAAGAGTCTAACATAATGATGGAATGTCTGAATTCCTTAGATGAATTGGGTGTTGATGGGGTGCAATATGGAAAAGCTATGAAGGCTTTACGTGATTCTCCACTTTATAGGGATATTTTTATGAAGATGACAGAAACAAGGAAACTAGATTGGATTATGTCACTTTAGTTATATTTTGATGTTATTGCATATAGAATTCTTATTAATTTGACACTTTTATATTAAGCATTATTCCATAGTTTGAACATTTTAAGTTTGTGTTTTGTATGAACATGTAACTTAATCTTAAGTCTATATTTTGTATGAATATTTTGTCGATATTTGATTAAACCTTTTGATTGAATGTTTTATTAATTATTTAATGTTGGCATTGTAGGTACATATGTTTCTTATTGGATTTTGAATCAAATTCTAATGATGAATGTAAGAAGGTAATCCTTATTTCTCTAGATCGGAGAGAGAACAAATATTTTTATTTATAAAAGCAACTATGTAGAACTTCTACTCTACTAGATCATGATTAGATATTAGAACTTTTGAATAACAATCCTACAAATATTTATGAAAACTTAAGAATGAGAAAGATAATCTTCATGAGCTTATGTGATGAGTTGAAGAGTTTAGGAGACTTAAAGGCAATAAATCATTTGACTGTGAGGAACAAGTAACAATTTTCTTGATGACTATAGAGCATAGTGAGGTAACTAGAGTCAATGTAAAATGCTTTCGATATATGACTTGGATAATTTTGAAGTACTTTCGTAAAATCTTATATGTAGTTAATCGACAGAGTCATTACTCCACTATCTTTTACTAGTACACCTCCTGAGATTCAACATAATTCAAAAATTGTTTCCATATTTTTTAGTACATTCATATATTTAATTACTATTTTAATTATGTCCTTATGATTAATAGTTATTTTAATATATTTTTTAATTTTTAGGATTGTATAGGAGCAATAGATGGTACACATATTGATGCACATATTTCGACCAATTAAAAAATATCATACAGGAGTAAAAGAATTAATCCAACCCAAAATATTATGTGTTATTGCTCATTTGATATGCGTTTTACATATGTAATGGCTGGATGAGAAGGTACTGCAAATGACTATCAAGTTTTTTTAGAAACAACGACAAATCCAACGAATCAATTTTCTATAGCTCCGTAAGGTATTATATTATTTTAAATAAACATAGTAATTATGTTTCATTTTTAATATCTTTTTGTTAATATTATGTTCTTTATATGTTAGGTAAGTTCTATTTGATTGATTTAAGCTACACTAATATGTTTGGATTTCTTTCACCATACCCAGGTGAAAGATATCATTTGTGAGATTATAAAGGCAGAGGAAGATCTTAAGGTCCACATGAATTATTTAACTACAGGCATTCTTCATTAGCAAATGTTATTGAAAAATGTTTTAGCATTCTAAAAGTAAGATTCCCTATACCTTAAAACCTGTCAAGTTATTATATGAAGCAACAAAAATATATCGTTATTGCTTGTTGTGTTATACACAATTATATTAGAATATATAGACAAAATGATAAATCATTTAACAGTTGTGTTGAAAATGAAGAACAAAGTAGGGAAAGTGAAAATGAAAATGCTAGTTCTCAAGTGGAATATAATATCACTATAACACACTTCGATTGAAGCGAGATGAAATTGTTAGATAAATGTGGAGTGATTATATTATTTTTAATTGATTTATGTTTCTTTTTATAAATGATAGTATTATTATTTTTTCAAGAATTATAATATGACGGACTTCTTTTATTGATTAGAGTGACTTAATATAATTTTCTAATTTATAGAATTTTATTGTATACAATTAATGTGTAATTTTTAATTATATTTAATTTACATATATTTTAATTTTAGTTGTAATATTAATTAATTAAATTTAAAATATAATATATTATATTAAAATTATTATCATAAGAGTATAATTACAAAAATAAAAAACAAGATGATAAAATCAAATATATTTTTAGTTTTAGTTTTTTATTACAAAGCTGAATCAAAAAAGTTTTTGTTTTAAGTTTTTATATTACAAATCTCAATTAACTAGATTTTTGTTTTTTAATAAAAACCAAATATAAAAAACAAGAATAAAAAACCATAACGAAAAAATAGAGGTGAAACCGAATGACACTTGTTAAATCTTTCAAACTAGTCTCCTAGTAATTTCTGTAAATAAAGGACTTTCTTTAACATAAATACGGTTCCCTTTGTTACTCAGAATCAAAAGGTAACTTTATATGTCCCATTCAAGCCAAGCTCCTGGTAATTATTTATCCGTAAAGGGCCTTCTTTAAACATGCATATCGTTCCAAAATCAAGAAAGAACTCCATAAATACCATTCAAACCAAGCTTATAATAATTGCTTGTCTATAAAAGAATTTCACATACATACCATTCACTTCTTGGCCAAAACTTGACAGGCTCGTTGCGGAAATTCATCTCTATAAAAGGGTCCAAAGACAAAAGACTTGTTGGGGCCATTTTCGGGGCCATTAACTCTTTAAGAGTTTAACGTAAGATAGCAAATCTTATCTTTAAATTTCAAGGGCAGTCAAACAAATCAAAGCTACTGATCAAAAGCAACCCGAGAGACATAGCCGAAGTCCCTGAGTCAGAAAGAAAATGAAGCTCAAAGTGTACGCTGATCGAATGTCCCAGCCCTCACGTGCTGTTATCATCTTCTGCAAGTAATTTTTCTTCCTTTCGATTTGACTGTTTGTCGTTTTTGATCTTTTTTAGCTTTTGTTTTTGTTCCCATTATGTTTTTGCTTA
>JAOSBN010000179.1:34685795-34721413 GCA_027563595.1 Erythroxylum suave
TAAGCGGGGGTTTCTAAGCGTCCCCCTCCCCCCCGCCCACTAATTTCCTGTTTGAAATTAAATTAGGATGAACAATATAGAGTTTGAGGAGATTAGAGTGGACTTGTCAAAGCGCCAGCATTTGTCTTCTGAATTTAAAGGTATCTTTATTAACATCTTCTCTATAATCTCTTTGTTTGATGTTTTACTTTCCGGAAACGAAAATATTGAGTCCTTTTAAGAGCTGGGTTGATTTTACTATTTAAAGATTTGTATAGAAGTTTCAGATAACTGTCTGAAAATTACGGCATAGGAAATAATATTACTAGAAGCGCATAATTAAATCTTTGAATGGGGATATTGCAGACATAAACCCTATGAAACAAGTCCCAGCTATAGTTGATGGAAGATTCAAGCTGTTTGAGAGGTATTTAAAGTGTTCCCTTTATGATACTAGATCTTATAGATTTCAACTTTCCAAAATTTAGTTTCACTGCTTACTGCAATAGGTTCTTTTTCATTAATACCTGAAAGAAATGTGAACACTGCATATTCCCTTTTCCCTTTTGTCAAGCTGCAAAACTCAATTACTGACATATTTGATAATTTTCATTTGCAGTCATGCAATCCTTATCTATCTTGCATGTGCTTTTCCTGGAGTTGCTGATCATTGGTTAGTCAATTTACTTATATTTTGTTATGACTTCCACTTTGACATAGCCTAGCTAAATTGTTCTGTTTAGAAAATTTCAGTTTGTTGCTTCTGTTAATGGATAAGCTTGACAATGTTAAGAGTATCGCACATGTTTAAATTCTAGGAATGAAAAGCTAGACAAAATCTTGATCTATTGTCCTCAAGATGCTTACTCATCCTTAACCTTCGAATGGTCCGGTATGTATTTAGAATGTCTAATTTCATCTCCTAAGTCCCTTTTAACATAATCGTGAGCCATTCTATTCGAGGATTATTGTTGACCCTGATGTTTAACTAGCTTTTCTATTTTATTGGTTTTAGCCTTAGGGCTTGATTGTAAAAATTAATGATTTTGGAATAGGCTAGAATAATAACAACAAGGGATTAACTCCACATTTGTCACTTTAAACTAATATGGTTCCTACAAGTAGCCACAGTCACGAAGTAGGAAGATTCGGATTTGCTATGGGTGGTTGTTCATTATAGGTGCATTTGCTTTTGGTTTGAGGACTTCTTTGTTCTCAGTGAAATTTTGCTTTATCATTAATCTTAGTATTCATATGCCACATTCTATTGGGTAACCAGTTTTCTTTTCTTCTAACATTAAGGTATCCAGCTGATCTTTTCAAGAGATCTAAGATTCACTCTGTTTTGGATTGGCATCACTGCAACTTGCGACCTGGTGCAGGTGCTTTATTACTAATTTTATAGAAATTTCATCATTTTGTTTGCTTAAGACATGATCACAACTTAGAAATAATGATATGCTGAATTGCATATGGTATATGTGTATCTATTGCCCGATTCTTATACATCTTTTAAATCAAAACTACCCACTTGTTATGTCATTTGCAATTATAAATTTTACATACTAAAATCAAATTCTAAAAAGTCAACCAAATTAACCTTTATCTAGGTTATTTAATATGTTGTTCAAAAGCAATATGATGACTAGCACCCGTTTGAATATTTTATCTTTATCATTTAGCTGTTACACCCATCAGAATGGAACTCCATTTCTAACATTAAGTTAGAAATGCATTCTTTTTTCTATGTTTCTTTGATGATATCTTTTTCTTGTACATTTTTTGAGAAAAAGTGAATTATATTAAGACAAGTTCCCATCAAGGATGCAAGGTAGCAATGTGATCCGCTTGTCTCAAGCCCTTACCTCCTTTAATGATTGTTGTTGATTTTCCTTTAACCAAGTTGCAATGTGGTACTGAATAATGCATTGATCAATCTAGTTGATGAATGGGGAAACCAAATGCCCCTAGAGTGTATAAGATAATTGCCAATTAATAGAATCAAACGCTTTGTGGAAGTTTTCTTTAATGGCACAACTCTTGAAGGAATTCTTCCTGTTATAATTCTTGAAGAGTTCCTGAGCAAACAAGGTGTTATCAAAATTTGTCACCCTCTTATAAAACCTATCTGAGATAGGTGAATGATTGAACTCGTAACTTTGATTCTAAAAGTTGTGAGTTTGGCAATAATCTTGTCAATAGTGTTGCAATAGGAAATTGACCTAAATTCCTTAAAGGAGGTGGGTTAGGAGCTTTAGGGACAAGACTAATGCATGTCTTGTTAAGCTCCCTAAGCAATTTACCTATATTAAAGAATTCAAGGACTGCTTCAATTACAAGAGTCGTGGTAAATCTCCTAGAGTTTTGAAAGAAAAAAGCATTGAGGTCATGTGGACCAGGTGCTTTATTAGCATCAAGTTCAAAGAGGGCCTTTTACACATCAGTATCATTAAAGGAATAAGGAGATGTGATTCTATCAGTGTTATTTTCAGAGATGACTAAATTATGGAAAAAAAGGTTATGCTTCAGAGAGCAGTTCTCTCGTCTTCCTGTCTAGTGATGTTTAGAGATCCATATATAATGAATGTTGAGCTTTTATTAAGAAACTGCTTGATATGTGTTCCCATACCTATTGAGATTTAGTCCTTTAGCTTTTAACCATATCCACCTTCCTACAATGGATGAAGGATTTGAAGGCTTTAAATTTATGGCTTAAACCATTCCTAATTGCAGCTTCAAATTATCTTCAGCCAAAAAGTTGTTGAACCCAAAGGGAAATCTCCTTAGTATGTTCAAGGTAAGATTTTGGATTACTATGGGAGAATTATTTGAAAAGAGTGGACATCCAAATGTGGCCTTGCTTTCTTGGAAACTAGTGAGCCATTGACTATTCGCTAATGCTCTAGCAAGCTTTTTTTTAAGGAACCATCTTTCTTGCTATTTATTGTTTTAGGTATAGAAATGACCTTCCATTTTAAGGTTTATAACTTACAATTGGCTAACACAATCTCTAAAATCATTGGAGAAATTTTTGATACAAGGATTTTCCTTAGCTTCAAAATGATTCTTGATGCTTTTGAAACCACCAAGAATAACCCCAAGGATATTGGAACTAGGTTGAATTAATGATAATTTGTCCTAGCGGGAACTTCTTTGAAACAGAAGGTTATATGCATATACAAAGGTGACTTGGAAGTTAATCCTTTTCATCAATAAGATGACTAACAAGTTAATCTTATGGTCAATGGATCAAGAGTAGATAATATTAACTGTATTAGTGTTAAAAGTAACAATAATTCTTCCATTATAATGAGGATGATGGTTGTTGATAGTTTTCTAATGCCTTTGAAGGAATCTTAGCTTAGAGCAACTACGCTCCTTCAGTTTAGTTTCCATTACCTGACTAACAATTAAAGTGATGGTTTAATTAAAACAATAAAACTAAAATAAAAGTTGAATAACTAAGAACGTAGATCACAAGAGAATTGACAAGTCAAATGAACAATACATAGGTAATGAATCTCCTTTAGATTTATTAAGATATTGACTTGTTATCACGCAATTTAATTAAAGATCATTGGACCATTGAAATTCTTTTATTGTATCAATATCCTTGGTCTAAACTATCGACATTTGATCCTCTGTTATTAACTAAAATCTCTTCCTAGTTGAAACCCATTTGCATTAATCGATTTATGAATTTCACTATTCGGTTTAACTCTAATCTAGACCTATTTTTAGGTTTGAATACAACTCCTTTCAATTATGATAGATCTATTCATACAAAAGGATTGTTCAATCTCAATCGCATTAAAACATACAATAATTAATATCTAGGACATATTAATTCAAAGACTAATTAAAACATATAATTGAATCTCAATAAATCAATAGTCAAATTGCAATAAATAAAGAATCAAATCACAGTGTCTATCCTAAGGTTTATCCTACTTAGGCACTAAATACATTTAACTCATAGTAATAGAAAACATAGCCAGAGGGTCAAACGAAGAATTAAAAAAAGAGAATTCACCATATATCCCCTTTTCTCTAATACAATTCTTTGAGAATTCAATGGAAATCTACTCTCCAATCAATCTTTGCTTCTCTACCGCTCTCAGGTTCAGAATTATGTCAAAACTCCCACTTTAGGTCTCGATCTTCGACTCCCTTTAATTGTTCTTCTTAATTACCTTCTACAGTGCAAAATTAGGATTTTTTCATTGCACATGGTTTGCCACATAGTCATGTGCATGACCATGTCCTTCAAAAACTCTTTAAAACTTGAACGTTGTGTTTATTCATGGTGTTAAAAGCTTACATGGGCAGTGACCATGTCCGTCAAAAACTCTTTAAAACTTGAAAGTTGTGTTTATACATGGTCCCAAAAGCTTACACGAGCAATAACCACGACTGTGTCCACTGTTGACACGGGCGTGTTTGACTTTTACATGGGAAAAATATCCTTGAAGCTATACATGCTCATAGGGGCTTACATGGTTCCTCACATGACTATGTACATGACTTGCACGGGTGTATTCTTCCAAAATAGCTTCAATTCTTTTGTTTTCTATCCTGATTTCATCTGTCTTCCCTTTTTTTTGATTATAAAGGCAAATAAGACCGACCAACGTACTAAGAATCAAAGAAGTACCAAAAACAACATAAAACTCTCAAATAAACAAATAATACGGACTAAATATTGAACTAAAGATATAGTCTATTAAGCATTTATCAAATATCCACACACTTAAGCTTTTGCTTGTTCTCAAGCAAATCATAACCAAAATCATTAAACTTAAAAAATCCATCTCTTTTCAATTTCAACATGTCCATTCACACCCTATTTTATAATATCCTATGAATCAAATCCATATACAATTTGAATCCAACATTCCTAGAATAAACTTCCATAAATCATTATCGAAGCAATTAAATTAATCATCTTTCTAAAATCAAAAGCACAAATTCCATGCCTCACAAAGGATTCACTCAATGCACTCAAAAGTGTTTATGGTAAAAATATAATAAACTCTTAAATCAATACATAGAAGGAGTCTTAACTCTAAGCTTGCAATAAAATCATATCTCTACCACTAATGAATAAACTAGAAATAAAAATCAAAAGGTCTTTTAAATAAGGCATGAAAGTGATAATTAAAAGGGTAATAATGTTGAAAGAAATTTACATGAACAAGATTGCACAAAACTTGTTTCTTCATAGCATAGTTCCTTCAATATCTTAAAGGAACCCTAGGGAAGGGTATTTTGTTCAAAAGAAATGGAGGTTTGGTTCTTGAGGCATACAATGATGCTAATTGTTCTGGATCTATTATTGATAGAAGTTCAACTTTAGGATATTGCACTTTCTTAGTAGGAATCTTGTGAGTTGGAGAGGCCAAAAAACAAGGTGGTGTGGCTCAATCAAATGCAAATGCTGAGTTTCGGGCGATGGCTCAAGGTGTGTGTGAACTACTCTGGCTGAAGATTATTCTTAAAGATTTGAAGATTAAGTGGGATGGCCCTAAGAGACTATTCTGTGACAATAAATCTGCAATTAGCATAGCTCATAACCTAGTTCAACAAGATTGTGCAAAGCATGTTGAAATCAATAGTCACTTTATCAAGGAAAAGTTAGAAAACTGATTAATTTGTACTGCTTATGTGTCTATACATGGTCAGTTGGCTGATATTCTCGCCAAAGATTTGAGCAGCTCAATTTTTTAGACTGTTGTATCCAAGCTGGGAATGGAGAATACCAATTCACCAGCTTAAGTGGGAGTGTGGAAAAAACATGTATATTGATTGTTTGATTGATTGTATTTTATTAAGTTTCCTTTTATATTAGAATTTCCCATAAATCATGGGATTAGAGAGTATCTCATAAATTATGGTGTTAGATATTGCATTAGAATTATTAGTTTCCATTTTTAGGTAATAGAATTTTGTATATAAGTAATACTTGTAAACTTTAGAGATATGCAAAAAATAGAGTTTTTATTCAAATTTTGACAATTAGAAATGATGTGTTGAGCATTTGTTTCATTGTCAAATTTGAAAAGAAAATATTCTCATCATTAACTAGAACTTCTTTGAAATTTTCCTTTTCCACTGGGAATTGACTCTCGAGTTTACAAGGGAGTAAGCAGATGTTTGTCCAAGAAGAACCCAACAAGTATTGTTTCCCATCTTGAAATTATTTTTGGAGTGGATTATGCTGTTGTGTTTGAATAATTTTTGTACTTTATCTATTCTATGAAAAATATTTGTTTTTCTAGCAAAAAGTCTTAGTGGTGTTCAAGGAAGGAGAAGAGAAGAATCTCCTAGAACCTGTCTATAGAGGAGCTTATTGGAGAGTATTCGGGGAGAAGGATGAGACGCTTTAGGTTCTCCAGAAGAAGAGTCTAGGGGCTTATTGATGATATGAGTACAAGGAAGGGATGAATTAGCATGACCCGAGGCATGGGAGAGGGAAAAGTTGGAAGGATCAGGATTGGTTTGGTTGGTAAGTGACAGAATCTAGATATGTTACCAAGAAAGGTAAAGTGCTAACAAGGAGAACATCAATTTTAAGATACCATTGCTAAAAAGGGAAAAGTGAGAAATAAAAGCTGCAACCAAAAGGGTCAGGGACAGGAGACAAAGGAGGCAGAAGAAAGGATGAGGGTCTAAGCTTGTCTGATCTAACGATGAGAAGACTGGGGTTGCACACCTCGAAGAGTGAGGTGAAGAAAGACAAAAGAAGGAAACCACACTAAAGACCTCACTTGAGGAAAGAGCGATAACACGAGAAGGAAAAACTAGGATTACTGCACTTAGAATGAGATGGCTTAGAAGAGAGATAACAGTGGGACAGGCACATGTCAAGGAGCATCCTAGATGAAGAGCAAGAAGAAAAGGAAGCTTGTGAGAAGGGGAAGACGCTCTCTCATGTTACTTTTCCGGGTTTTCAAAGATTCTGTGTCATCTTGTGTGCACTTTGTATTTTGGTTTTTATTGGACATTAGTTGTAATGGATCACCATGCAATGTGATTGGTGGTAATTTGTTCCTTTCTGCTGTTCCTCCATTGAGTGCAAATACATGCTATTCTGTTTGCCTTTTGGGTAACATCTGTAGTACATTTCACTTATTTTTCTCATACTTATGTTCTCATTCATTTCATTTGATGCTTCTCTATTAGCTGGATATGTTTTCAATTCTACGTTGGCACCTGCACTTGGCGTACCCCTGAATCCAAAAGCAGCAGTTGAAGCTGAGAAAGTATTGTCTAAGTCTTTGTCAGTGATCGAGTCTATTTGGCTCAAGGGCAATGGGAAATTCTTGCTAGGTAGCATGCAGCCCTCCATAGCAGATCTAAGCCTAGTTTGTGAGATAATGCAGCTGGAGGTATGTAACTCCTACTTGTATAACTTGATGTTTCCAAAATTATCATAATTGTTGTTGCAACAAACTTCACGGACTTCCTGATGATTGGATATAAGAAACTCATTGACTCCTGTCTAATTAATATTCAGGGAGTAGTAGTTATTTTCATCGGTAACATTTGAAAAACTAAATAAGATACGGATCTTGTGGCTTGTTGTCTACTTAGTAGTTTCTAGTAAGTCCATATCCTTCTTAAAACATCACCATATATTTCAATTTCTCAAAATCTTTCAATGTTGATAAATACACGTTCAGTTTTTGTTCAAGTCCAATGGATGCTATATTAGCTCTTGATTGACTTCCTCTCAAGCTAAATTGCCATTGTTGTAGTAGTTTTTATGTGCCTTTGAAGAGGTTCTAGTTTCTTTTTTGTCACTATCAAAATTCATTCCTCGTCTGAGAAGTTTCCCATAAGTTCCTTCCGTATTGTGTTTTCGGTTGAACAGAAGTTTATCAGAATGGTTCCAAAGGCGTAAAAGTTTTATTTTCCCTTAAAAATTGTTTAATTTGTCCATTTCTGCTAAGAGTTTGATGATGCTTTTTAGTAAAAGAAGTTATGAAACCATATCATTTGTTCATGTCATCTTGAAATCTATTTTAATAGGTTCTGCATGAAAAGGACCGCAATCGATTACTTGGCCCACACAAGAAAGTTCAGAAGTGGATTGAGGATACAAAATCCGCAACAAGACCACATTTTGATGAAGTGCATAAAATCATATTCTTAGTCAAAGAACGGTTACAGAAGCAGTCATCCACAAGTATGGACGGGACAGAATATCGATCAAAATCAAGTCTGGAGTCCAAGATGTAAGGATTCCACAAGACACTACTAGTATGAGTCGACTGGTGGGAGGCTTATGCAGACACAGTGCTACCTATATGGTTCAACTTGTAATGAGATTATGATTGTTGCTTTTACATGTACCAAATATATATCAAATTGTGTCTTCAAAGGCTCAAATATTTGAATTTGTGTACTAATAAGTTGTTACTCGATTTGTGCTTTTCAAAGAAGAAAAGAATTTCTTTTGGTTCTTCCATTTTATTCTATCCAGGAAAAATAGGAGAGGGACTGATTATTTATCTTGGTAGGGGAATATACATCCTCTTGTGATTTTTCCAGAATATTTGAGGGCGGCCCACGTTAAGTGGAGCAGAGCCACCGTGTATGGCCAAATTCTCTTCTTGTCCTTTTCTACAATCAGACAGTTAAGCTGATAAAATGGATGCTTAAAGTAGTAGCTGCTTTCTACGGGAATAGTGTGTTTACTGATTAGGTAAAATTTTGATCACGAAGTTGTCTCATTATAAGGTGGCATTCTAGTGCATCTTGTTTATAGTACTTCTGTGTACAGGCAAGGCTGCAACATTTTCACGCTCTTTCTGTTCTCATTTACTCGAAATATTCATATATGAAGAAAATAAACCAAAGAGAAACCAAAAGTTTTCTATTACCTGTGGTTTATATATACAAGGCTTAAGATTATTTATGAAACTAATCCAGCTATCAAATCTCTGAATGACAGGAAGAAATCAGAAGAAATAAGGAGAAATTACTACAACTATCAATTCCTAGATGTGTAATAGGAAATGCAATCAATTATAATAATTATAGGAAGAACTCTAGTTAACACTCTTCATCAAATTGGTACATAGATATCACAATTGCTCTAACTTGCAAATAAGATTATGAAACTACTT
Organism: Erythroxylum suave; assembly: GCA_027563595.1. Classification (NCBI taxonomy): domain Eukaryota; kingdom Viridiplantae; phylum Streptophyta; class Magnoliopsida; order Malpighiales; family Erythroxylaceae; genus Erythroxylum; species Erythroxylum suave. The sequence goes on from JAOSBN010000179.1 coordinate 34,694,906, forward strand.
ATTGTAGAGTCCTTTGGTGAAGTCATATGTCAATTGTTCATTAGACTCACGTGGGATAAGTGTAAAGAGTCATTCACAAGTTTCTCTTTTACGGTGCCAATCAATTTCTATGAGTTTTGTTCTATCATGTTGAGCAAGGTTGTGAGCTATGCTAACAATAGCTTTGTTATCAAAATAGAGGGATAAACTTTCTCCATCTGTCAGTTGTAATCATTCATCATCTTTCTTACCTACAAGGGTTCACATAAGTTGAGTTGTAACTCTATATTCAGCTTCTGCATTGAATCTAACAACTAGTTAACCTCCTATCATCTGGATATCTAGCCCAATCAGCATCTATAAATGCTTTTATCTTAAGGTGAACACTGTTAGTGAACAAAAGGCCTTTTCCTAGTGCAGACTTCAGATATTGCAAAATGCGGAATACAACCTGTAAGTGTGGTTCTTGTGGATCATGAATGTGTTGACTCACCAAACTAATTGCATATGCTATGTCTAGGTTGGTTTAAGAGAGATGAGTCTCCCAACTAACCTCTAGTATCTCCCCATGTCTGTTGATGTACTTGTTCCTATTGGCAGTTCGTGGTTGCTCTTGATAGGAGATTCAGTTAGTTTACAACTCATCATATTGGTTTCTTCTAACAAGTCTGGGATATATTTTCTGTAGGAGGTCAAGATTCTTTTTCTTGATCTAATGACTTTAACTCCCAAGAAATATTGCAACTTCCCTAGATCCTTAATTTTAGATTTTTTAGCAATGAGTTTCTTTAGCCTAACCATCTCTTTTGTATCACTTCTAACTACCAAAGTGTCATTAACATAGACAATTGGGAAGCGTGATCTTACCTTGGGAATGCTTGATAAATAGGGTATGATCCGTATTACTTTGTTGATAACCAAAGAAATTGATGACCCTACTGAACTTTTCAAACCTTGCTTTGGATGATTACTTCAGCTCATACAAGGCCTTTTTTAGCCTACAAACCTTCCCTTATGTCTCCTTATCTTCAAACCCAGGAGGAATCTCCATATACACCTCCTCTTCTAGATCTTATGAAGGAAATTATTTTTAACATCAAAGTTAGCTGCACAAGAGAGTAGAATTCTAATTGTATTCATCTTAGTAGCAGGAGCAAAGCTTTTTGATAGTCTACTCCATGTGTTTGACAAAGCCTCTAGTCACCAATCTTGCCTTGGCTCTCTCAATGGATCCATCTAGCTTATACTTCACTCTGAATACCTATTACAACCAACTGCGACTTTTACTTTTAGAGCAGTGACAAGTTCCCAAGTCTCATTTTTTGCCAAGGTCTTCATTTCCTCAGCCATAACTTCTTTCTGTTGGACATTTTTTGTTACTTCTCTCCAATCCTTTGGAATAGACACAGAGGAAATAGACATGACAAAGGCTTTATAGGATGGAGATAGTGAGTCATAGGAAACAAAGTTAGAAATTGGGTACTTAGTGCAAGTTCTAACACCTTTTTCGAAGAATAAGAGGCTTATCTAAATCATCAGGTAAATCAAGTTCTAACTCTCTAGTGTTTTTTAGGGAAGAGGATGACATATACTGCATGATAGTTTTTTTTTTGTCTTATCTTATCTTGAGCATGTCTTTAAATCTGGTCTATCTAAACACCTAGTTTGATCCTCCTGAACCAAACTAGTTTTCCCTCCGAAATTGTTTTCTTTCCTTGGATCACATTTTCTATAAATATGGAGTCAAGAAGCATCTCTTCACTCTAATTCTTACCCTAAAGAGGAGTTTGATTGTTGTGAAATAAGGCTCACACTCTAAAAGAAGTGAAGTCCATACTTACAATGTAGTTCTTAGACTCTCTTTTATGTGGGAGAATGTCCAACAAACACACATTTTAAAGCTCTAGGCTCTAACTTACCTATATTCCTAACATAAACAAAGAAAATACACCCAACTACTTTTGGAGGTACAGTATAAGAATTTTTACCTTGTAATATTTCTACAGAACTTATAAAATCTAGAATTTGAAATGACATTTTGTTGATAAGATAAGCAGTTGAAAGGACTACATCACCCCAATATCCCTTTGGAAGGTTCATGGTAAATATGAGTGATATCTCCAAAATATGCTTGTTCTTCCTTTCCGTAACTCCGTTATGTTCACTAGTATAGGTATAATTGGTTTGATGTATTATTCCAAGGAATCTAGATAAGTACGAAATTTTCCATCCATATACTCCATTCCATTATCAGATCTTCGGATTTTAACTTTAGCATCATGTTCAGTACAAATCATTTTATGAAAAGATTGAAAGCATGAAAAAAAAAAATTCACTCTTGGCTTTCATTAAATACCTAAGTCAATCTTACGCAACAATTGATAAATATCGCAAACCATCTATGGCCAGAAAGAGACAAATTTTGAGTAGGGCCCAAAATATCGGAGTGAATTGTCATAAAAGGGACAAAACTCTTATTATTAGATAAATAATAAGAAATTCTAATGTGTTTAGCAAGTTCACTTACTTCATAAAATAAAGAATTAATTGAAGTTCTTTCAACCAAGCTTGGATATAATTTTTCTAGAACAAAATATGAGGGATGTCCTAACCGCCTATGCCATTGTAGAATTTCCTCATTAATCACATCATTTCCAAGACATATAAGTCATCTTGCAGTATACCAATTCCAATCCTCTACCCTGTGTGGAGGTCCTGAAGAACACGATAGTGAAAAAAAAAAACTTTGCAATTAAGATCTTTAGTGATACAGCTGACAGAGATAATAATAAAAGGAAAATAGGGTATATGAAGAACTGCGGATAAGGTGATATTGCGAGTATAGTTAACATAACCTATAACAGATACGTAGGTAAAAGACCCGTATGCTATTTTAACATCATCCCCTTTTTTTCCTATAAGAATATGTTAAAATTTTCTTTTGAGAGCCTGTTATATGTCTGTTAGCTCTAGAGTCAATAATTAGAGGATTATCTTTAGAATTTGAGTACACAATACCTGATATTGCAATATTTGATGTGCTAACTATAAAGGAGAGTTTAGTTTTAAGAGTAGATATCTAAGTTCTAAAGTTCCTCATTAGATAAAACTCCAGCAAACGATGTTTCAGATGCTTCATTCCTTTCAACCAAGTGGGCCTGACCCTTTACCATTGAATCGCTTCATTTTCCATGACTCTGATTTAGCTCCCTATGCAGTTTTTAGCAAGTTGCTTTCGTGTTCCTTAGTTGTCCATAATAATCACAATTCAAATGATCCTTATTAGAATAGGTATTTACAGGTTTTAGCTTATCAGTAGAACTAACCGCTATCCCTGCTTCCTTAACAATAGTTGTATGTAGCATAACATTTCTTCTAGATTCTTCTTGCTGAACGAGAGAATGTGTAATATGTATTGAAGGAAAAGAATATTTTTTAAGTATAACACCTCATATATAATCATATTTTAGGTTGAGACTTGCTAAAAAGTCAAAACCCAATCCTACTTTATCATTTTTTGGATTTTAACAGCATCTTTTGAGCATTTTGCTTGAAAGTCCTTATAATAAATCTAGTTCCTACCACAATCAACATAGCTCTACAAAGTACTGTGATACAGTCATATCTCCTTACTTCTTGTTGTGTAGTTTATTACAAAGATAAAAAAAAAGGGTTTTGTTACCTATTTGAGAGTAATTCGTAGAAATAGCTTTCCATATCTTTGTTGTTGTGTCAAGTAATAGATATATCCCAGCAATCTTTGGTTTCATTAATTAATGAGCCAAGATGTCACGAGGGAATTCTTGAACTCTCATTGATTATAATCACAATTATTGGCCTCAGGTTTATTACTGTCACCATTAATGTAACCTTATAATCCTCTAGCTTTAATGAACAACAAACAAGATCTTGACCAAGCAAGATAATTAGTTTCATCAAGTTTCACGGGGCTGATTTACGAGGAAGTATTATTAGAACCGGAAAGAATTACTTTTTATTTGTCCATTTTCTTTAGAATCATTCAGGATAAACAAAGAAATATGCCAATAATAGTAACAAATAGAATTCAAAGACAAACAAAGACTTTTGGCGTGTTTTCTGATAGGTTACCAGAGTTCTGACACCACAAAGAAGATATATAGACGTCGAAGACATTGGTGGATCAAAAACTGAGGCAAAAAAATCACAATTTATTTGATTAGACCAAAAGCATATATTGGAGGAGATCAACTGGGTGGAAGCTACTATATTGTTTATGGTTATGTTTCTCTTAGTTGTGGTAGCCATGTTGAGTGTTAAGGAAGTGAGTCTTAAATGAAGCTGGTTTATTGTGATGCTTGTGATGGTCTTTTGGTGGCTGGTGAACTGAAGGTGGTGGTAGGCATGAGAAGGCATAATAGTCTCTAGAAACGTTTGGCGTGATGTAGTTGGAGTTGTTTGTGACTGAAACTACTGATGGGGAGAGTTTGTTGAGTGTTTATGAAAGAAGCGATAAAGATAGAGGATTATCATTGTAGTTGATAGTCCTCCAAGTAGCTTCGATGCAGTGGTGAGAATCAAACGATGGTTGCCATTAGAGGAGTTGTTGGAGACACGCGACTAAAGCTCCATGAGGTGTACGATTGGCATCTATGCTTTGCCATGGAGGTTGGCTTGAAAAGGTGGTAACTTTCACAAAAGAAAGTGACAACTGGAACTTGCAGCAACTGATGATGATTGATTGAAGATAGAAGCAATGATGGAGAGAGTCGGTGAAAATGTCGACAGTAGTGACTCCTGACTTGAGGGCAGTGATGGTGGCATCACTGACTAAGGCTGAATTTGGATCTGCGGTGTGGTTGGGATAAGTAGTTATCCACCGCAATTTCCAAATGTAGTTATATGTTTGGATCTAAGGGCGAACAACCGAAGGTTAAAGGAAAGCGCGGTGCCACCGCAGAAAGCAGGCTTTTTCTTAGTTTTTGAAAGAAAGAGAATGGTGATGATTGGTAGCAAGTATAGGATATAGTATATTTAGACAAAAGTCAAGCCTATTCTAGGTTAGGAATAAAGTATTCTTAACTTAGAATAATTAGAACAAGGCTTGTTTGGGTATAAAGATAAGCTTATTCTAAAGTTATGATAAGCTGTGTTTAGTTATTAGATTAAAGTAATTCAAAGTTGAATAAAGTTATTCTTGGTTTCGAATAGAGTATTCTAGGGCATATTACCAAACAAAATTTTAAAATTGTTTTAAAATCAAATTTTAATTTCAAAAATAAAGTAATTATTTTTATTATGATTAAGATTAATAATTATATTGATTCCTAATTTAATTTAAAAAATTAGTTTCTAAAATTAGAATTAATTACTTTCAATTAGATTGAAATTAATTAATAAGATTCCTTAAAATTAAGAAAAGTATTTCCTAATTGAATTTATTTATTTCAACTCAGTTGAGATAAATTATTTGTTTAGATAATGTTATTCTATTTATTTAGAATTTTATTTTTATTTATCAATAATAAGTTTCTTAGTTTGTTAGAAAAGGTGTTTTTTATTAAATTAGAAAAGTTTTTATTTAATAATTTAGAAAATATGCATTCTTTGATATTATTGAAAATAATTTTTTTAATTTATTAAGGAAATAATTCTAATTAATTAAGAAATTAATTTCTAAATAACTAAATCAATATCATAAAAGACTTTCTTAATTTTTTAAGTGTTTATTTAATTTTGAAAGTGGTTTCATTTAATATTGGAAATATAACTTTCTAATTAAGGAAAAGTAATTTCTATTTTAATTAGAAATAATTTTCCAATTGGATCGAAATTCTTGCTTATTGAATTTTAAAAATGAGTTTTTCTAGATTATAATGATGAAGAAGTGTAATTTATTGAAATTTTTTCGAGTCAAGATAATTAGAAATAGTTTCTAATTGAATTTTAAAATAGTTTTGAAATTAAAACAATTTTTATTTATAATAGGGATCAACCAAATTTGAATAAGATTCTATCTCATTAGAAAGATTATAGTATTTTTTCCGAATAATGTTGAGGGCTATTATTTTAAATAAAATAGTGGGTATAACCTAATACATCTAATACATGATTAAAGTCATAACATATATTCAATTACTTTTTTTTACATTTATATTTTTGTTCTAAATGGAATTCATCTTATTAGTATAGTTGATACTAAGAGTTAATGAGCTGAATTTTTGACATAAATTATGTTAGATAGAAAAGTTATATGCCCATTATGCAAGACCATTATGTAATTTTGTTACTGATCCTTGTTAAGGATTTGGTGTTAAAATTTTAGAGATATGTCAAAATCATATAGATGAAAAAATTTATTGACATTTTGAGTTGAATAGTGTCTTATAAATTTTGATTACAACATGTAAAATGTATGTTGACATCATGATAGCAAGATGTAAGAGGTTGCATGATGTAGAGCTAAAAGGTATAGTACCGTGATGAAATTGTTTTGCTTAATCTAGCCTACTAAGAGCATAAACATAGACATCAATTAAAGGCTTTGTTATAGAATGATAATAGTTATCATTAGAAGAAATGATTGCACGAATTTTCTTACCTATTTGAAATATGATACAGATCATATATATTTATTATTCTTTTTTATGAGTATTTGATACTAAACTTAGATTCAACATTACTATAATGTTTAAGGCATGATGAAAACAGATTGTTGAGTAAAAGTAATTGATCCAAGTTTATGCAAATAGTTCGTATATGATAGATCAAATGACACTTTTCCTTAATATAAGTGGCAAGAATATGAAGTTAGATAACCAAGACAAACCTTTCATGCTATATTGGTTAAATCAACATAATAAGAATTATAAGTTAAATACAAAGATATATGTATCCTTTTGATTATGAAGCTTATGAAACTTGTTAAATTGAAGAATATTAAATCAAGTTTTGGTAAAAGTATAATGATAGTATTGAATTATTAATTTATACATATGATGTATTAGTTAGAATAACAATTCATAAAAGGATGATTCTTATATTTCATTAGTATTACCAATGAATTTATATGAAATAGTCATATATATTAAATGAAATATTGATTTGAAAATTTTGAAAAGTTCAAATTGTTTAAATTGTTAGGGAATTGTGGATCCACGCATCACACACATGGCAAGGCAGTGGAAGTGTTGGAATCAAAATTCCAACCCCATGACATCCCCAAAAAATCCAAAATCTATGTGCATGTATATTAGATTATAAGAACATGAAATTATAACATATGTACCTTACAAATACTCCTCCTTTCTTGAATCTTCTCCTTGTTTGGGTTGTAGCAAAGACACCTTCCTTGGCCTTTAGCGAGCATACAAAGATGAAGAAAAGTCAGTATGTAAGGGTGGTTAGAGCACCAAACAAGATGAGTTCAAGTAGATGCTCTAGTGAGAGTTCGATTAAGACCAAGTTTCATGCGATTAATCTCATGCAATAATTGCTTAAGATTGTATGAATAAATCTCAAGATCACTCCTCTCAACTTCCAAAACTCTCCTAGATCATTAGTCTCTCTATAGAGTGTGTTTTATGGATAAAAATTCATATGTACATATGTACCACTTGTCATTAAGTTGATCACGATCGTGGCCTACTTAATTGACAGCCATTCATACTTTGTTTGTTGTCCAATCTTTTATATGTGTGACCTTTAAGTTCCCAGTAATTTTGGTCACTTGAATTAACATTTAATTTGAGCAAATCATGAAGGGTCATGATGCCAATTTACTGGAATGTAAGTGGATTAATACTATAACTCTTTGGTAGTTAATTATTCAAATTATGAACCTTTTCATAGTTAATTACTGTGCAATTCATTCCTTAACCATCCTATTCCCCACTTGGTTTAGAGTATGGGCTATATGTCAACTCCCACTAGACTGACTATGTCAGATCTAGTCCAAGTGATGTTAGTTCTTGTCCTAGGAATCTCATTGCTCTGTGTATCATTTAAGACTCTCTTCATGACACATACTTGTTCTGGTTAGAGACTGCCGAGTAATGACCCTGACAACAGGTCGTAAGTATAATCTCCTTCTTTCAGGAGTGGTGAATCCTTTATTTGCTACCCAATTACCTACAAATACTAATAGCTATACCCAATCACCACCCTATGAGTGACCTCATCTCGAGGCAACAAAGAACGATGTCAAAACACAAGGTCAATATCTAAGATATCCTTGAGTATATCAAGTCTAACTATGTTTGCAGCATTGCTATGATGAGATTAATCACTGACATTTGATAGATCATCTATATGATAATCTCATAGTGGGTCATCTGATATACTTACTACTCTTAGTAAGCATCCACATGTTAACTCTAAACATCTCATGTTTACAATTTATGAGATCGACTATTTGATCAAATCAAGGAGTATAACATGTGCTAGTCTATCCGGATTAACAATGTCCTGTCTCATTAATCCTATTACTAGGGATAATTTAGATACTAATATAGTTGCACATGATAGGAATCTCATTATCATGATCTGATTATGATTTCCTTCATACTATGTTTTTTAACATAGACTTCATTAATTCGATTTAAGAAAGACATCAATTCATAAATAAATGAACATCAAATTAATGAAAATTGCCTTTCGCTTTATTAATCAAAATAACAAAAGTGCTAAAGGTGATTGCCTTTAGAGCACTACTCTAACAATCTCCCACTTGTACTAAAGTCAATCGCCTTTGTATCTAATACTATAGGCGAGTACACTAGAATCAAATCTAGAAGTGGTTTAGTCAAAGGATCAACAATGTTCTGATCTGTGGGCACTCTCTCTATTTTCACATCACATTTATCTATGATCTCCCTGATTAGGTGATATCTCCTGAGTATGTGCTTGGACTTCCGATAAGACCTTAGTTCTTTGGCTTTAGCAATAGCCCCATTGTTGTCACAATACAATAGTATCAGGTCTACAATGCTTGGAACCACTTCAAGTTCCATAATGAACTTCTTGATCCAAATAGCTTCTTTTGCCAATTCCGCAATTGCAATGTACTTTGACTCAGTCTTTGAATCTATAGTCTTCTCTTGTTTGGAACTCTTACAACTGATTGCTCCACCATTCAGTGTGAAAACATAACTTAACTGGGATTTGGAGTCATCCTGATCAGATTGAAAACTAGCATTTGTATGCCCTCTCACTACAAGATTTCCATCTCCATATACCAAGAATACATCCATTGTCCTTCTCAAATACTTTAGGATATTCTTGACAGCCACCCAGTGACACTCACTAGGATCTGATTGATATCTGCTCTTAATACTTAGAGCATACTATATATTGGGTCTTGTACATATCATAACATATATGATTGATCCTATAGCTAAAGCATACAATATCAAGCTCATGTGAGTCCTCTTATCTTGCATCTTTAAACACGTAGATTTCAAAAGTTTTATCCCATGAGTCATAAGAAGAAACCCTCTCTTAGATTACTCTATTCTAAACCTCTTTAACACTTTATATATATATATGTAGACTATGAAGGACCTAGCAACTTCCTTGATCTATCTCTATAGATCTTTATTCCCAATATATAAGTTACTTCTCCAAGGTCTTTCATGGAGAAATTCCGGGACAACTAAATTTTGACATATTGCAAACTTGAGGCGTCATTTCCTATTAGCAATATGTCATTCACATATAACACAATGAATATGATAACACTCCCATTAACCTTCTTGTACACACAAGGTTCATCCAGATTTTGTGAGAAACCAAACTCTTTTATTGTCACATCAAATTAAATGTTCCAACTCCTAGATGCTTGCTTCAATCCATAAATAAATTTTTGAAGGTTGTATACCTTTTTGCCATCATTAGATGTGAAGCCCTTAGGTTGTATCATATACATATCCTTAGCTAGGTTTCCATTCAGGAAAGTTGTCTTTACATCCAATTGCCATATCTCATAATCATAATGAGCAGTAATGGCTAGGAGTATTCTAATGGATTTAAGCAGGACTACGGGGCTAAATGTCCCATCATAGTTAACTCCTTGTCTTTGATGATAACCTTTAGCGACTAGCCTCACTTTATAGGTAATCACATTACCATTCATGTTGATTTTCTTCTTGAAAATCCAGTTGCACACTATGGGTTTTAGTCCTTCAGGTGGGTCAACCAAAGTCCAAACTTGGTTGTCAAACATGGAATCCATTTCAGATTTTATAGCTTGAAACCATTTTTCATAGTCTGCACTCTTTATAGCCTCTTCATAGGTTGTAGGCTCATCGTCCTCTATGAGTAATATGTCATTATGTTCACTTACGGGAAATTCATATCTCTCTGGAACATTACGTATCCTACTTGACCTACGAACATTTTGTGTTTTAAAATGTTTAACTATTGTCTCATCTCCATGGACAACAATCTCAGGTTCAGGTAGATGAACTGCGTCTGTTTGAGCATTATGAACTTCAATAAGTTCAACTTTGCTCCTATTGTCTTCTCTTAGAAGAAACTTTTTCTCTAAAAATATAGCATGCTTTAAGACAAACACATTTTGCTCTAAAGCATTGTAAAATTGATATCCAATTATTTCCTTAGGATATCCTATAAATAGACATTTATCATATTTCGCTTCAAGTTTTTCTGATTAAATCCACTTTACTTAAGCTGGACAACCCTAGACTTTCATATGAGAAAAATAGGGTTTTTTTGTTAGTCCATATCTCATATAGAGTAACATCAACTACTTTGAAGGGACTTTGTTTATCATATAAATAGAGTCTTGAGTGTATGACCCCAAAAGGATTTCTTTAAATCTACTAAGCTCATCATTGACCTTACCATGTCCAACAAGGTTCAATTTCTCCTTTCAGCCACACCATTATGTTGCGATGTGTAAGGTGGAGTCCATTAGGATACAATCTCATTATCCTTGAGACAACATAGAAACTCCTCATTCAAGCGATCTGATTGAAGCTTCTTGACACTTTTATCGAGCTATTTCTACTTCATGTCTAAATTGTTTGAATATTTCAATTGCTTCATACTTGTATCTCATTAGATACACATTCCCATATCGTGAATAATCATCGATAAAGGTAATCTCTACCATAAATGGATGACAGACTACATACATCAGAATGTATTAAGTCTAATAATCCATTCACACGTTCACCATTTCCTTTAAAAGGTAATTTAGTCATCTTACCTAACAAGCAAGATTCACATGTGTCATATGATTCATAATCAAATCACCCTAAGCTACAACTCCTGTGTAGCTTAGCCATGCATCTCTCGCTTATATGGCCAAGTCAACAATGCCATAAGTAAGATGATTTTAAGTTATCCCGTTTTTGTCTTTTATTGTCATTGATATTTAAAATTGGATTGCACATATCTAATATGTAAATACCATTGCACAATGTAGTAGCACCATACAAAATTTCATTCAACTTAATTAAACAACCATTGCTTAAAAAAGTTAAATAAAATCTCGTTTTATTAAGACATGAAGCAGATACAATTTTCTTTGTCACAATGAGTACATAATAGCAATTATCCAAAATTAACTCTACCTACTAGGAAGATACACAATATAGGTTCTTACGGCTAATGCGGCGACTCTTTCTCCATTTCCCATACGTAAGTTCATCTCTCCCTTCTTGAGCGGTCTACTATCCCTGAGATGCTGCATATCAACCTATACATGTGAGCCACATACAGTATCTAATACCCAAATGTTATGATCTGAAATAGTATTAACCTCAATGATAAATAACATACTTGAAGCAGACGGTGGAGCATTTAATGCCTTCTTCTGATTCAGTGACTCTAAAGAGGCTTTACAGTTCCTCTTCCAATACCTTTCCTTGTTTTAATGAAATTATATTCCCTTTGGTGCATTGTCTTTTGTCTTCTTCTTGGTTACACCTCCCACTAGCTTCTTGGACTTCTTCTTCTTCTTCTTTTGGTTCCTCTTGCGAGAACCAGAAGCTAAGTCCACCAGAATCATAGCCTTACTGTCCTTCTTGACATTTTGCTCAGTTGTTTTCAGTAGATTAATCAACTCAGGTATTGAATTGGATATTTGGTTCATCCAATAGTTAAGCACAAATTGTGAATAACTATTACTCAAACCAGTCAGAATTAAGTCTATACTTAATTCATGATCCATTATGAAACATAAATTGGCTAAACCCTTAATGTATCCATTCATATTCAGCATGTATTACGCTGGAGACAATCACTTAGCCATCTTAGAGTGAAAAGCAACCTCGAGGTCTTGAACCTTTCAGACCAAGCTTGCTTATCAAACAGTTCCATTAGATGGTAAACTATGGTATGAGCATCCATAGTGTCATGCTGCTTTTGCACTTCTGGTGACATAGAGGCCAGCATAATATAGCTCGCCAATTCACTATCATCCAATAGCTTCTTTTAAGCTTTCTGATCCTCATTAGAAGCTTCGGCAATAGGGGGATCAGGAAGTGGGTCATCTAGGACATATCTTAGTTTCTTGTATTTGAGAACAATTCTCAAATTCCATAGTCAATCTAATAAGTCTGGTCTCGTGAGTTTGTTAAAGTCAAGTAGAGAGCATAAGTTCACAAAGAACAAAGATATTGTAGCGATTCAATAACTTAAAAGAATGAGAGAAAGCATTAGAATGTACATAAATGCATATCGATAAAGACTTTAATCATATATATTATGGATCCCAATATTTTACCCAAATCTATAGCCCTCACTATGAATCAGAGAAAAATTATAATTTTCCTAAAAATTATCACTAAGAATGACCTTGGGTTTGCCTAACAAGCCACCTTAGGTCAATCGATAAGTATCATTCATACTAATTGCATTCAGTTATGCAACTATCAAATTGTGCCATCAACTATTGATTTAGTACACTCATTGGGTTATCAACTATTGATGTTTATACATCCCATGTATACTACCCAACTTCGCCTCTATCCACGTTAACCTTGGTTTTGCCTAATAAATCAACAGTTCCAATTAGGACTAACCCATTAATCCAAAAATCTAATTTCTATGGTTTGAATATATTCGTGTAGTGCAAGCTTGGGTTTGCCCAACAACCCAACACTAAAAGAATTCTAGTTCTTGTCATATAAATGGAAGGCGTAAGTCCAAATATTTTGGTTGAGAGATTTATTCTTAGGTCTCATTAATACTTGGATGATATTATACATATATCACATATATATATTCAAATTATGGAAAACTTAATTAAATTTCCATAACCACCCTTAAAATGCATCTAATGCATGTATCACACAAAAGACGTTTACTTGAGGTTGTGACTTGACTATGCATCTAAAGTTCGTGATTTGATTCAACTCTTGAACCGAATTGGTACTAGTATTAGACTCGGCTAATTCAAATGATGAATATGATTTGATTGGGAACCCTAAAATTCAATTATTTTGATGTCCAAATTAAACACTTTAATTCTAATACACATGCCTTTTTTTAGTCACACTAGAAATGCTATGCTCTACTTGGATTAACTCTAAATTAATTCCTAGGGTTTCCAAAATTCTTGAACATCAATTAGTCATCTAAAACATTCCTAAGTCATCTTGAATTTATCAAGACAATTTCAGCACAAGCCAAAAAATATCTTGACGGCCAAACTTATAAAGATAAATGAGTTAACCTACCAGACACTAAAGAGACAGATTTGATTTTTGGAATTTTTTCGGAACCCTAACTTCAAGCACATGCACTTAGTATCCTACTAGCATCAAAATAATACATCTCTTATCTCATAAAAATAATTTCAAGGTATTATAACTGAAACACATACACATAGTCATCAAACAAGTCAGCCCCATCAGTTTTCAAAAAGTTGTCCAATGTTGACTTTGACTTGATTTATTAATTGAATCAAGTTCAATTAATTTTGGAAAAATTCCAGAGTCATATAAACATTTATATGGATAATAAAAAAATTCCAGAATCTAATTCCTAGGAATTCTTTATAAACTAAGAGGAATTTGCCAGCACATCATATGTCCACTAAAACTTATCATACACCACCAGCATGCATGTAAAATCGAGAATAAATAATCAATCACTTTAAAAACATGTGTCATGAATCTCATACACGTGGCAACATCATATGTACATGTTCATGAAGAAAATTCATAAAAAAGATTTTACAAAATTATTCTGAATTTTACAAGCATGCATGTTCCTCAGATTTCCAGAATTTCCCAGAACTTCATACATGCATCAGACTGAAACTAAAATCGTAATAAAATAGCAAATGACATTCAATTGCATTCTCCTTTGACAGAAACATAATATAACACCTTATAAACATTTATGTGAAAGAAAATTAGAAAAAAAAAGGTTTTCTAGAGTTATGACAAAATTTTCAAAATCAGCATATACATTCTGTTTTCCAGAAATTCCCAAAAACCAGCATATGAACAAACTATAGATTAATTCGCAATAAAATAGCAAATGACATTCAACTGAAATTTCCTTTGACAAAAACACAATATAACATCTTACAAAAATTTTTGTGAAAGCAAATAAGAAAAACCATTTTTCTACAACTTATAACAATTTTTTGAAATCAATACATGTCAGTTACAACTCAACAAATAGTTTGCACTTGTTCAATATATCACCTTATACATGCATAACTTGCTATGATAACACTGCTAGGAAGCCATGGATCCATACATCACATACATGGCAAGGTAGTAGAAGTGTCAGAATCAAAATTCCAACCCCAAGACATCCCCTGAAAATCCAGAATCTATGTTTATGTATAAACAAATTCTAAGAACATGAAATTATAACATATGTACCTTACAAATACTCCTCCTTTCTTGAATCTTCTCCTTGTTTGGGTTGTAGCAAAGACCAAACACCTTCCTTGGATTCTAGAAAGCATGCAAAGATGATGAAAAATCAGTGTATAAGGGTTAAAGCACCAAACAAGATGAGTTCAAGTAGATGCTATAGTGAGAGTTAGACCAAGGCCAAGTTTCATGCAATTAATCTCATGCAATAATTGCTTAAGATTGCGTGAATAAATCTCAAGATCACTCCTCTCAACTTCCAGAACTCTTCTAGACCCTTAGTCTCTCTATTGAGTGTGTTTTATGGCTAAAAATTCATGTGTACATAAGTGAATAGTTCATTTATGTACCACCTGTCATTAAATCGGTCACGATCGTGGCCTGCTTAATTGACAGCCATACACGTTTTGTTTTTCATCCAACCTTCTATGTTTATGACTCTTAGGTTTCAAGTACTGTTGGTCACTTGAATTAACTCTTAATCTGAGCAAATCATAAAGGGTTTCATGAAGCCAATTTACTGGAATGTAATTGGATTAACACTCGAACTCTTCGACAAGTAATTATTCGAATTACGCACCCTTCCATAGTCAATTACTGTGCAATTCATCCCTTCACCACCCCACTTAGTTCAAATTATGGGCTATATGTCAACTCCCACTAGACTAACTATGTTAGATCTAGTCCAAGTGATGTTAATTCTTGTCCTAGGGATCTTATTACTCTATGTGTCATGAAGACATCTGACATAGTCTAGTGGAAGTTGACATATAGCCCTTCATGACACATAATTGCTCTGGCCAGAGATGCCTGAATAATGACCCTAAAAAGAGGTTGTGCGTATCATCTCCTTCTATCAGGATTGGTGAATCCTTTATTGGCTACGCAATACCCTTTAAATACCAATAGTTGTACCCAATCACTACCTTATAAACGATCTCATGTTGAGGTAACAAGGATTGGTGTCAAAACACAGGATCAATATCTAAGATATCCTTAAGTACCTCAAGTCTAAGGATATTTGCACCATTGCTATGATGAGATTAATCACTGACATTTGATAGATCATCCATATGATAATCTCATAGCAAGTCATCATATGTACTTGCTACTCTTAGTAAACATCCACATGTTAACTCTAAACATCTCATTTTTACAATTTATGAGATCGACTATTTGATCAAATCAAGGAGTATAACATGTGCTAGTCTATTTGGATTAACAATGCCCTAGCTCATTAATCCTATGATTAGGGATAATTTAGATACCAACATAATTGCACATGATAAGAATCTCATTATCATGATCTCATTATGATTTCCTTCGTGCTATGTTTTGTAACATAGACTTCATTAATTCGATTTAAGAACAATATCAATTCATAAATAAATGAACATCAAATTAATGAAAAATTGCCTTTTGCTTTATTAATCAAAATAAAGTTTTTACAAAAATGCTAAAGTTGATTGCCTTTAGAGCACTACTCTAACATGAATATAAGTAGAAATTAAATATCGAGAATGTCAAAGTACTTCGATGAGATTGATGTGGTGAGTTTTTTTTTTTTGTCGGTAAGGAATGATATTCTCTAATGAATATCTCTATATCTAAATTTATAAGAGTATAGCTTTATGTAAGAAGGAATATATAGTATGAGATATTATATCATTCAATATTTATTTCTTCTATAACGAAGTTTATTACAATGACTTACCTTTAATAGTTCCAATTGGTCAGATTTCAATATTAGATATGAAATGCTAAGACTTTAAAAGAGTCAAAGTTAATGATTTAAGGAAGTGAGGCTTAGTTAAAATATATATTATCCACTAATTTTAGAACTAAATTTGATAATAAAAGGTTATGAGACATCCAAAAGGTTGGATATAATCTTGCAGACCTATTGAATAAATTGTTTGTTTCAATATATGCTTATAAGATAATGGTTCTCAAGATAAGTAATGAAAGTAAAATGAAAATTGAAAAGTTTAAATCTCATGACAATCCAAATTAACATATATTTTATTTAGAGTAATATTATTTTGAGATTGGAAAGGTTCCAATGTAGCAATGGTTGCTAATTAAGCTATACTAAAATTTTCATTTAGTGGAAATTATTATTTGGATCAATAAGTTCTTTATTGAACTTGATATAGTTCATTACATTGTTCAACATTGTAATATGCTGTAAAATATTAAATCCTTTTAGGCATGCAAAAGGAGCTAAGGTCTAATCAAAGATCCAATGATGTATTTAGGCAATTTCTTTTAATTATGATGATAATTGAGATTAAAGTTGTAAGATTTAAGTAAGTACTCACTATAGAAAATACTTGATAAGTCTCTCACTAAACCATTGTCCCAGCAATAGCATGGTTATCATATAGTGATATGGTATAAGATACTTAAACGATTGACTTAGTGCAAGTGGGAGATTGTTTAGTGTAGGTGGGAGATTGTTGGTTTATGCCATACAAACAATTGGTTGGTTATAGATTAATGAAAAATAATTAAAGGCATTCTCTATCTTGTACATATTTAGATATACACGATAAAGTCTATGAGATAATTATACATTGCAAATAAAATTACGGTGAGATTACAATTATGAGATTCATATTGCATTTATGTATTATATTTAAATTGTTCCTATTTATTGTTCTATTAAGACTGGACATTAATAGAACGTAAAAAGACTAGCATAAGATATATTTTTTCTTTATAAAGGAAGAAATTGATCTTGTAGACTAAAGTATGGAAATACTCAAAAAAAAATTATGGGTGCTTTTTAGAGAACAATTTCACTGAACTGACCCATATGAGAAATCCATTTGAAAAATTACTTATATGTCTATAGATATTCTCATTGTGATGATTTTATATGTTTATCCTTTGACTTGAGATCTCCAAAATTATCTTATATAAGGATTTCCATATTTTGATACTATTTATGACTTGTTCTAGTCAAAGATAGCTCCATCAGTAGTCAATTGATTTAGCATGAACTACATGGAGGTATTTGAGTTATCAACATAGGATTCATCACCTTAAAATAATTAGGGAGAATGTTTGATTATTCTATATTGGTATTAATTTGGGAAATCCTTGGCGAGGGTCAAATGACACTTAGTAAAATAATTTTAATTGTCATTAATTGAATCAATAGCTAATGAAGGAGAACTAAAATGACTAAACTTAAAACAGAGTACACATTATGAATGGAATGAATTATAAGAAAAAATCATGTAGAAACGTCAATCAAAACTATTTTGACATTCCTAAATATTTGGGTGGTTATAACGTGTTGCTAGATAGCAATTTTAATTTATAAATATAGATTGTTTAATTAGATAATTATAGATAAATTAAAGGAGTTTAATTTATCTAATCCTAAATATGATTTTGGGTTATAGTTTGTGTCCATTGCTAACATATTTGAGAACCTAATGGATTACATAGAAGGAAAGATAGAAAAGATATTTTAATAAACTTGGACTTAATTGTAAAGTTTGAGAAACTTTATAATTAAATATGAGATATTTAATAAATAAGGGTCAATATAAGATATTGGACGTTATTTAGGCATAACTAGTGTTTAATTATAGTTATTTGTAATTCTAATTAAATTTTGTTTGAAATTAGAATTCAATTTTAATTTAATACTAAAATATCCAAAACCTAATATAAATAGTTATAAGCTCAAGAGAGCTATCACTCCTTGCCTAACCTTTTCTGTAAAAGTTATATAGTTCTCTCAAATAGTTACATCTCAACTTTGTGGATACTGTTAGAGGCCAAACACTTGTGCGGATATGGTGGTTGAGATGGAACAGTTTCAAAAACAATTTAAGGAATATTACAAGAAAAGGATCAAGCTTAAAAATAAGTTAAGAATTAAAATTCATGTTTTATTATGATTTATGTGTTAATCATTTTATAGAAATTTAAGTGATATGGCTTTCGGGAAATCAGATAAAAAAGTTCTATAATTATTCTATTATGTGTGGGATCAGATCTTGGCTCAATTTCCCAAAACACGCTTCTTGCAAAATAAGGTTCTCCTCATCTTCTATAATTTTCTTGGCACATACTACAAAGGTCCTCACTAAAGACTACACATTGTTTACCTATATGTATGTGTTACATGAAAAGGAAGAAGAAGTTATAGCTATGAGATGATTTCATCATATTTAAATAACAACTATTAAAAAAACCAATATCCTATAGACTCTTATTATTTGTTGTGTCTATTTGGACTATTATGACAATGGTTATTTGTTCATTACAGATAATTATTACAAATAAGCAATACACATATCTTTGTTTTCTCTCATTCTTCTCATTTTCTTTCTATTTATTATACACAAACTCACAAACTCATCTATCAATTAGCATCAGAGCATAATTATGGTCCTTGTGGATTGAAAGAATCATCCAGAACAATTATTGTTGAAACTAATATTGCACGAGGGTAGGAACTTAAGCCCATGGAGGAAGCACTGAAAGGATATATAAGGGAAATACAGGGGATTTTAGGAGGCCTAACTGAAGCTTTTAAAATACACAGCTTAAGTAATTTTAAGAGAAGAATGAACTTTGAGAGATATTCGAGCAGTGAATGCTCATGCATTCATAAAATATTTATATAGAAAAAATATAATCATAATTCTAAATCTCCTTGATCATTCTCTAACAAGTATTCTAACGATGTATTCTGATCTTATGTTTTGATGGATCTATTGATAAAAACTCCGTGTCTCTTGCTCCTCAAGCTCCAAATCGCCTCTGCACTCTTCAAAACAATGACTGTTACTTTTCCCCCTCATTTACATCTGAAACATCAATTTTATATGGAATTCTAGGTTTTGGTCAATGCAAAGTCTCTTGCACTGCTGTGCATAATCAAAATTTGCTAGATATCGCAAAAGTGTAGAGTCACGAGAAAAAGCATGGTCATTATGCACGGTGGTGCATTCCTTCAAATATGTCAATTTTTTTATTTTACGTCATGATTTTGTTCGAATTCCTCTCCTTTAAGTCTATGAAGGCAATTATCACTAGTAAACACACTTGAAACACATTAAAGTACAAAATATAAAACAAAAGTATAAAATATCAAGCAAAGTGCATCAAATATGGGTGTAAAAGTATAGTTAATTTTGCATCTATCAAACATTCCCACACTTAAGTTTTTGCTTGTCCTCAAGCTTACCATAATCATAATTATAAATTTTACAACATCAATCCATCATCAATTTCAACCTATCCATTTATAGTATACATCATCATATCATGTTGAATTAAATTAAAATAAACTTAGAATCAAGTTATCCTAAAATTAATTTTCTAAGTAATATTAATAATAAATCACATCAACTATTGCATTGAAATCAAAAGCATACCTCTTTACACCTTACCAATATTTCACTCAATAAACTCTCAAGTGTTTAGAATAAAAAGCATCAAAACTCTCAATCAATTCATAGTAAAATTCTTACCATAGGCTTGCAATAAAATCACAACTCCACCACTTTATGTACAAATTTGAAACCAAAATCAAAAGGTCTTTATGTAGGTTGTAATGGGGCTTATGTATGGTATGAATAGGATAATAAAAAGAGTTAAGTGAAGGAAGTTTACTTAAAGAAATATTACAAGACTTGTTTATAAAACACATAGGTCTTTTAATCACAAATATATTGGTACTATATATTTATTCATTGTTTTCCAATATTCCAATTAGTACCACAATTCATCAAATACTGAACCTTTCATGCATTTCAAGTCTCAAAAAATTAATTAATTAAATAACCATCAAGGTTCAAAGCCATAAGCAGGTCTTCAAAGAAAAATAGGGTAACGGTTAATATATGGGTAAAACCAATGAAAAGGCTAAGGTTCAACTTGGTTTTTCTTAAAGTTAACTTTAAAGGTATGGTAATTTCAAAGAAACAAGCTAAAACAAGCTAGTGAATCTAATTTCCTTTATCAAGTCAATGCTTCTAATTTAAAACATACAGTCTCAACATACATAATATAAGTCAAGTTCTAGAGTTATCCTACTATGCAATGATAATACACACATGAAAGAATAACAAGAGGCATTAAAAATTTTGAAAAAAAGTTGCTCTTTAGGCTTAAAAGCTCATGAAAAGGAATGGGTATATATGTGTGTGTAAATAATATGCAATTTCAATCAACTTGAAAATTTCAATGATTACGTAAAATATGACTTGGAAAACTAATTCATTCTAAACATCATCCTTTTGCACATCAAATCAAGTCAATAGTCAACAATAACATATACTGTTGATGGTAATATCTCAATCATGATTATAATAAACTTGAAGAAATCAATTTAAAATTCAGTATCCCCACATTTAAAATTGTACATTGTCCTCAATGTACATAATACAAGTAAATATGCAAGTGTGAGGGTTGTTTGGTACTTTTCTAGTTGTGACAACTTCTAAATTTGATTAATCTAATGTTAACTTATCCTTGCAAAAATAAAAGAAATAAATGAAATAGCAATAACACTAAAGAAGATAATAATAGAAACATCATTAAGTGTAATGATTCAAAAGGATAAAATAATTAGTGAAAAGAACAACAAAACAAACATAAAAGATAAATGGAAAGAAAAATGATACAAGTTAAAACATCATATGCATCAAGTGATCCTGGTTGATCTAACGAGGGTGGGTTCTCCTGATGATGATCCTATCTACATGGATGAGCTATAGATAAGTTTCCTTGCAAGATGGTGGAATCGGAAAAACAATGCCAAGATGACTCACTATTGATTCCATAAACTCTCTCATTCAGTCTGATGAAGTCTCGAGTCTGCTCATCTGTTCTACAAGTTCTGCTTCTTAAGTCGAGCTATAGTCTACTGGTCTGGATGAAACTCCTCCAGTAATCATCCTCCTGTTTGTAATGGTGAGGACCAAAGCCTTAGGTATTCCTTTGAAGTCCTCCAATTACTGATGGATCATCAGGCTCCCCTAAAATTCAGTACATGTATCCCATAGGTCCCTAATGGCTACAAACCATATGTATATGATGCATTATAGTCAAATTAAGTGCCTCCATAGTTGTTATCTCTAGCATCGGTGGTAGCTAATAAAAAATTCCCAACCCTTTTGCTAACCTTGTCAAGTATGATCCAACACATATTATATCGACCTTCTTATCTTTACTTTTGCATTAGATAAATTGGACAAGAGCACGTCCCAAATATATAGGCATCCACTCGCTTATGCTCCTAAGGTAGAAGAAATCCATATTATCAACAACTCCCAGCTGTCACCTTAACTACTCAACGTATGACTCAGAATATCGTCTATGTGCTTAAATGATGTACTGTGCAATCTCGAAGCCTTTAAGATGTGCTAGTTGTAGTCATCCTCTATGTTGATCCTGCTTCAAAAGTGCTATAGAGGCAACCTACATGGCAAATCTATTCATGTCTCAGTACTGTAGTGTCGACATATAATCTCAATCGTATAATCCCATGGTGATGGAGAATTAGGTGATACTCATCTGATGTCGTTTCCCCATCATCCGAAACTGAACCGTATTAAGGCAGTGTAACATCCCGTTCCTATATTAGGGGATAGAACCCTAGATTTCTATAAATGAGAAATAACAAGGGGAGATTAGAAAAATGAATTTCATACTCATGCCTAATATAGCATTCATGTACGTGAAGTTGATTATTACACACATTACAATAATTTTTTCGTGCACTCATTTGACATTTTCAGGTATAAATGATTGATTTAATGTGATTATGTTTTGGATAGTGAAAATTTTGCCTTCAAAATTGATTTGGTGAATTATGTTATTAATTTAGAATTTTGGTGAACATTTAGGGAAATTATGAAATTTTGGGCTATTTTGGCTTAGAAAAAATGCCAAGTGGTAGAACAATTGATAAATGGTAGTAGAAATAAGTGTCAAATGACAACATAAATTATTAATAAGTGACATTAAGATTTTATGACAAGTGTTAAAGAAAATCGCGAGACAATTGGATTAGGAATGGAAGGGGAAATGGACTAGCTAATTAAAAGACCAAGTGGAGACCATAAGCAAGTGATAAGTGGCAAGTGACAAATGTCACTTGCCTTGCCACTTATTTTTTTAACTCACGATACTTAAGGTGAAAGACCATCTTTTACCTTGTCTTTAATTTTAATTACTACTCTGATCTTCTTTATTGCTCTCTTCTCTTCTTCTTCTTCTTCGTATTTTCGTCTTTATTTTTCTCTATATCACGACTCTCTCTTCTCCATGCATCAACCTTGAACCTTGCTTTCTTCCATCACTAACTATTACAAAATCCTTGCTATCTCTTCTTCTTAATGAAACCCATCTATTCTACCTTGATAAGATGATAATCGTGTATGTGTAGGAGAGGCTAGGGTTACGAAATTTTGAAGAGACTTCAGAGCTTAAACAAGTAGCATGTTATTCTTCTTGAACTGTTGAGTGAAACATGTATGATGATAGTTAGAGATTAAGTGATCATGAAAAGGCAATATGTATATACTAAAATGTGAATGAAAAAAACCTGGGAATGTTCAAGTCTTGCTTTTTATATATATATGAGGAATAGTGATTCATAAGTTGATGTAGTGATGGTTTTGAGATAGAAATGATCCGTAAAATGATGTTAAAAAAGTTGTAAAAAAATTAATAGATAAGGGGATGTTTCATGCTCTGTTTTCAATGTATATTAATGTGGATTTCTTTGAAATTTATAGAGATGAACTAAAATGAATTTAGAGCTAGAGAAAGGGCTGAGTTTAGAGCTGGAGAAAGGGCTAATGTGGTTTCTTGAAATGAGGTAAATTAAGGTGATAGTTAGGAATGAAATGAAGGTGAAAAATGAAGTTGAACATGTGTAAAAAATTAATGAGGAATGCGTATATGAAGATGTTCTATTTATGTGATTATGATCAACAATCTTGTACGATGTGTTTTGTGGATGTTTTGAATTGGAAGGAAGTGAGAATGAATAGAAATTAAGCTAGGAATGATAGATATGCATAAGATGGGTTAGATGTAACTTAAGAGGTTGGAAATATAGAAATTTCGCTGTTTTACTAGAAATTTCAGTAAAACATTCTATTTAAAACAATGCATGTTCGAACCTCCTAGACATTTAAAACAATGTAAGGGGTTCATTCAAAACAATGCATGTACACTTCATGTCTCAACCTACCCATTTCGTGCTTAGGATACTCCTAAACTTGGTCCTACACCTGGACCTCAACCCAATTGTTCTGATACCATAAGTGTTGGGACCCCATTCTTGCGAGTCACGTGCTCAACATCCTAAGTGATATTTGGACACGCATCTCACAAGGGTGGCATGCCCACACCAGTCAATCATTAAAAAGAACTCACTTTTCCTATTTCCGAACAGATTTTGGGAAAACTCAAATTGGAATTTCAATTGGACTTCTTCAAAACATTTGTTCCCCATTGTCTTAAGTCTCTAATGTCACCAAAATCATTCAATTTGGTTCAAAAATCTGAAAGTTATAGGCCAAACATTTTCGAACTGTTTTTGCACTAGAATAGTACACTATACCCTACTCCACTCCAGAAATTGAAAGTCTTAGGGACTGAATTAAAATTTGATTTCTTCAGATAATTTGTAGCTCTATGTCTCTAGCTTATTTAGAAGCAATAATCATCTCATTTGGAGCTCCAAGGATCAATATATCATCAAAATATTGAAGCATGTTCACTAAAAACGTCCAGTTTATGTTCTTTCAATTGATACCCTCACTTTGATTTAATCAATCTTTTTCGAATCAATACCAAAAGCTATAACTTTTATGAAAAGGTAGGGAAATGTGTTACGAATTCAATGCTTCAAAAATCAGGTCATTTGGAAGTTGGACGACAAAGTTATGGTCAAAAGAGTGAAACATGTTTAGACTAGGGGGGAAAAGACCTGCGGGTCAAGATCCTGCAGCGCAAGGGGTGGGACTTGCGCGAAAATTTTCCGCGGGTCGCGATCGCGACGTCCTCTTCTCTCTTTTCTTCCTCTGACTTGTCTTAGTAAAAAGGGCATAACTCTCACTACAAATATTGGAATAAGGTCATTCAAATACCATTTTAAAGAAGACTTCTAGATCTATAACTTCTATGAAGACCTCAAAAACAAAACTTGCCTCCAAAATGGGTCAAAATTCCAGAAGACTATAGCTGTCCCAAAAGTCCATCCTATGCACGTCCCAAACTTCTAATAATCATATCTCTCAACTCCAATGTCCAAAAATTCCATACTATATATCATTGGAAAGGTAGAAAAACAATCTACAATTTTCAAGAAGGCAACTTCATCTAATTCAGCCTAGATCAATACAGTATTTCTCTCGAAGCTAAAACACAAATTCTCACCCTTATGGACAACTTGAAAAATACAATGAACAAATTTGACATCTCATCGGCAAAACATAATCATACTTCATTAACTACAAAATATACGAGTTTTTATAAAGCTTTAGTGGGCATTTTCAGCCACAATACATCAATATCTCAAAATGCCAAAAATACAAAAAGATACATGAACAGTAATTTGCCCAAAATGCAACTAAAGCCTTGTAGTTACAAATTTAACTTAAAACACAAAAGATGCAAATTTTGGAGTGATGCCTCGATTCTCTTTCACTCAATCTCTTGCTCGTCACCTAGAGATGGAAAATAATGGGGGGTGAACTTAAAGCTCATGGGTGACAAGTTTATAACGAATAACAAGCAAAACTATTTTAAAGTGTTCATTGTCAGAAAAATTTGTATTGAATCATAAAACATATGGTTCTTAATTTTCAACCAAAATTCACAATAAAACAAGTCATGTATGCATCAATCTTGTCAACATTTGATGAACACATCATCACATCAGAATGGTTTGAGTTGGTCCAAAATAGAACGTACTACACATTTCCCATGAGGGTCCTGTGTAGCCGTGAACAGAACGTACTATCTCATTCCCACAAAATGGTTTTGCGTAGTCGTGAGCTTATGGGAGTCCGTGAAGGAGCTCCATGCCACTAGCGGGCAGGTGAGAGAAGCCTTTTGTCAAAGTGTACTTGACATACTTAAAGGACCAAGCCAAACCCAAATAACATGCATTTCATAAATTGCAAACATCTTACCCAAATGACACATTTTCAAAACATGTCTTTCATGAACATGAAATATTTCATATGCAATCCCATCATCTTTTTCACAATTAATCAACCAATTTCAAATATCAACCATATTTCAAATTCTCAAATCATTCAAAAGCAACAAATGTCACAATTATAAAACAATGAAAAATCATTTTATTTTCTTGACAAAAAAGAAAACATATTGGTTAATTATCCAATTATAAATATGAAACCCACATGAAATCTTTGTTTAGAAATTTGCTTAAGGATGTCTTTCCCCTTGCTCCCCCTGCCTCTCTTGAACCCCTCTTTGATTTCCTTCATAAAGGACAAAATTCTCATTCAATAGGAATTCAAATTTGAGAGCCCATAAAGTACATTCACTAAAATTTGAGTCTAGATTGTTTAAGCCCATGTATTTCCTAAACTTCAAGCACCAAAACCCTTTTATAAAACCAAAGTATAAAAATCAAACTTACCTTGAATCTTCACCAATTTATGAGATTATTGGC
>JAOSBN010000179.1:34731416-34742687 GCA_027563595.1 Erythroxylum suave
CAATTCAACCCCCCCTTCTTGTGCATTTTAAATATCGTTTTCTAAGTGTTGTATTAACGTGTGAATTACTTCAGAAGTTACTAAGAACCGGACCAATGACTTATGAGTTGGTATTACCAATAACGATGTGTTATTGTAAGTATGATAAGAAATATCGATATAATCTAACATAGATGAAATGTCAGCACAGGAAGTGAAATTTGTGAGTTAGCTGAAACCTAATAAGGAACTAGTTAAGAAAGTGAATGATTAAAATGAGTGATTGAAAGACCGAGTGAGTCTTTTGACTGAAATCATTTGAAAGGAACCATTTGAGTGAAGAAGTTACTAGGGAGACTAAGGAAAATATAAGACAATGTTACCTCCAATTGTTGATCACTCAAATAAGAATTTCGAGGATGAAATTCTTTTAAGAGGGGGAGAAATGTTGGCCCCCTAATTTTTTTTCTTGAAGAATAAGCATGATTTAAATAAATTATGAGGTCCATATGGGATTATTTTGTGGATTTGATTATTAAGTCAATGTTGGGAAGATTTTATTACATAGATTAGTTGAATTGAAGTATTAAAGTTGTAAGATTGCGTAAGGGCAATTGGGCATGACACTTAAAGTTATAAGTCATAAGGCCTTAGGCAAGGAAAACACAGATGCAAGGAATGCGTAAGAATGTACTCATGCTAAGAATTGTCAATGATGACATCATAACACAGATGCAAGGGAAAACACAGACAAAAGGAATCATTTGTGATGACATCACCAAAACACAGACAACAGGAAAATATAGAAGCAAGGAATACACAGACGTAGGGTGAAGACGCATCGTCTGTGAGGACGTCATAACACAGACGCAAAGGAAAACATAGACGCAAGGAATTGTCTATGATGACGTCATAACAAAGATGCAAGGGAAAACACAGACGAAAGGAATCATCTGTAATGACGTGACCAAAAGACAGACGAGAGGGATGAAAAACTATAGGAAAGACAGACGAAAGGAAAGATAGACGATAGAAAAGACAGACGATGGGAAAGATAGATGAAAGAAAAGACAGATGCAAGGAAAGACAGACAATAGGAAAGACAAAAGATAGGAAAGACAGAAGATAGGAAAGACAGACTAAAGGAAAGACAGACGATAGGAAAGATAGACAATAGGAAAGATAGACAAAAGGAAAGACAGACACAAGGAAAGACAGATGATAGGAAAGATAGACGAAATGAAAGACGGACACAAGGAAAAACAGATGATAGGAAATACAAATTAAAGGAAAGACAGATGCAAGGAAACAAAGACGATAAATCATTTAATCTTTGAGCTTTCAAGTGCTTACTTAGAAAAGAGAAATTCTATAGTGCGATACTTAGAGAGCTAACCCTATTGTAACAAAAGCTCACAATATCATTCTAGTGAGAGAAAGAAAAGGCTGAGAGCCTAGAGAGGCTACGTTAGCAAAAAGAATACTTTGTGTAAGAGACCTAAAGAGGCTCTAGAAGGGAAGAAAGAATACTTGTAATTGTTTGAAGTATAGTGAAAGTTATACCATTTGTCCCGAGACAAGTTCAGTATGATTGAGGACAAAAGCATGTTTGATTCTTTTGGCCATAACTTCTTCTCAAGACACTTAAATGACTTGGTTCTTAAACCATTGGATATGTAAGAGAATAGAGAAGATTTTTCTAGAATAAAATGTTAGGTCAGAATGTTCAAGGGTGTGTTTGGCAAGACACTTAAGTATAAAAGACCTAAGGCATAAATGGAAGGACAAATAGGACATTTCTCAATCGTTAAGGGCATAGGTGGAAGAAGAAATGTTGTCTTGCTTATGAATGAAGAAGAAAGACGTGAGTGGAAGGATAAGCAATACAAAATAACAAAAATGAGAGAGAAAGAGAAAGAGAGTTTGATGGTTTGAGAGAAAAGAAGAGAGTGGGCTAGGGTTTGATTTTTTTTAGTCCTCAAGAAAGATTTTGAAGCTATCCAAGAAGAGAAAAAGGAAGAGGAAGAAAAGAGCTTCCATTTGAGCTAAGGATCCCTTCATTTGGAGAAGAATGAAGGTAATCCCCTTTTGAGACTTTTGTATTTTTGAAAGGATTTTAGTCCACAGAGTTTGGAAAATGCTTGGGTTTAAGTATTCTAAAACCAATTTTAGTGAATGTGCTTGAGGGATTTCCAATTGAAAACCCTATTGAGTGGGATTTTTGTTATTGTATAAAGGGATCAAAGAGGGAAGAGGAACAAATGAGAAGAGGCATGTTTGAGCAAGACTATAAGCAAGGAAATCAAGGTGGGTACATGTTTATAATAGAGCAAATAATCCCTGAAATGTGTTCTTTGAATCAAGAAGGTTTAGTGATTTTAAATTACATCATAAGTATTGCATTTATTACTTCTTTATTGAATTGTGAAATTGTTATATGTTTGCTACATGAATTGTGTTGATTGATTTATGAAACGACTTTGAAAATGATTCTTTTTGGAAAAGATACATGCTTATGAAATCATGTCTTCAAGAATGGATTTTCAAGACAAATATAGCAAGAATATGAAAATGCAAGTTTCCAAGAAAATATGCCATTTTGGGCAACAAGTTTACAAGATTTTGAAATGTATGTGATATGTGGGTTTGTGGTGGTCCCTTAAGAACCGTCAGGTACACATTGACCCAAGAAAAGGCTTCTCCCGCCTGCTCGTTAGTGGCATGGAGCTCCTTCATGGACTCCCATAAGTTTACGACTACAAAGGACCATTATATGGAAATGTGTAATGCGTCATGAATTGGACTTACCCAAACGATTCTGATGTGCTTATGTGCTTACGAAATGTAAGCAAGTTTGATGCATACATGATTTATAATTGCTCATGAACTCTTTGATAAAACAAGAATTTTGAAAAACATGAGTTTTGTAGACTCAGTGAAAGTTTTCTATGGCAAGTAAAATGGTTTCAAAAGTTTTTTCTTATCTTTTATTATAAATTGTTACCCACGAGCTTTCAAGCTCACCCCCTTCCTGTTCCCATCTCCAGGTGATAAGCAACAAAAAGAGTGAAAGAGAGTCATGGCACTACTCTAGAATTGCATGCTTTGTTTTGTTTGGAATAATTTCTGTAAAGCAAGCTGTAGTTGTATGTTGAGCAATTATAGTTCAAGCATTGTATGTATTTTGGGGTTTTGTGAAATATTGTATTATGGCTCGGAATGCCTATTGAAGTTTGTAAAAGTCCTAATTTATGATGTTAATGAAATATGGATTTGTGTATGGTTTTTAAATGTGAATTTGTGTATGGATGAGGTGGAGTTGGAATATCTATTAATTAAGGATGAGGTTAAGTTGGAATTAAGTACACTTGAAGAAGTCATCCACTTGAGTGGATGAACTTTGAACATGAATTATTTATATATATATATATATATATACACATAAGTGAGATATTATGGAAAAAGGAAATATAGGGTTTTTGGGAATGATGAAAACTAGTTGTAAGTGATGTATTAAAGAGTATGATGAAGTAAAGATTTGTGAGTCATATGATATTGGAAATAGCTCAACTCAAGTCTATATGATATTTCCGATTAAGAGTTGGGTTCCGAAAACAGTGCCCAACATAAATCATCAATTTTAGGCAACAAGTATTTATTCTTTACTGTAACCCAATTAAGTTGCCTGTAATCAATGCACAACCTCAAAGTATCGTCCTTCTTCACAAACAACACTGGAGCGCCCCAAGGTGATACTCTGAGCCTAATGAATGCCTTCTCGAGCAACTCCTATAATTGAACTTTCAACTCTTTTAGTTCCAAAGGTGCCATCCTATATGGAGGAATGGATATAGGAGTAGTACCCGGAACTACATCAGTTGTGAACTCTACTTCCCGATCTGGAGGTAAACTAGGTAATTCAGCGAGAAACACGTCCAAGAATTCCTTAACCACGGGAATATCCTGCACAATTTGTTCAGCTCGAGTATCAATCATATGTGCTAGATAGGCCTCACATCCACCATATATTAACTTCAAAGCACTAATAAATGAAATCAATCTGGTTGGCACTACTTAGCTAATTCCTCTGAATACTACTCTTGGTTGATTAGGAGACTTTAAAATCACTTCCTTCGTATAACAGTTCATGATGGCCCTATAAGCAGTGAGCCAATCCATGCCTAAGATAACATCCATCTCCTTCAACTGTAAAACAATCAAATCTGTTACCAACTCTGCCTGGTCAATTCGAATTAGATACTTCTTACAAACCTCCCCAATCACTCTAGTACTACCAATTGGTGTACTCACCTCTAATCCACATCTCAAGAATTCTCTATCATAATGTAATCTAGATGCCATGTGTGGTATGATAAATGAATGCGGTGTGTTAACATTATTTAGTTTTAAGGTTTATGCACTACTAGATCCAGGATCTAGTAGTGCATAAACCTCAAAACTAAATAATGTTAACACACCTGCGATGACATATGGAGAATCCTAAGCCTCCTATCTCGTCATGGCAAAAACTCTAGCTTGAGATTGTGGCTGATTGCTCCATACCTCAGTCGTCCCAGTAACACTTCTAGGCATCATTCTACCTCTACCACGACCTCTCTGTCTAGCCCAATGTCTCGACTCAGCTGAATTGTAGGTGTTGTTACTCTACTCCCACTCCCACCAGACTGTGCTACAAAGATTAATGTACAATCTCTGATCTGATGATCATGTGAGCCATACCGAAGGTAGGCTCCCGTCAATCTCCAGCATACAGCACTATGCTTATTCCCACAATACTGAAAAGTTGGCAATTGACCCAATATTGCACCTCTATTATTTCCAGTCTGAGTAAAACCACCCCTCTGTCTGAATCTTGACTATCTAGATCCAACTAGGAGTCTGAATGTTCGAGTCTGACGTTTACTGAACCTTCTATTAGAACCACCCTGAGACTCACTGGGCCTTTTTTATCTAGTTTTTTATCTCTGCTCAGACTGACTGTCCCTCAACAATTGCTCCATTCGGATCAAGGCTGCTTTAAGATCAATGAAACTGTTCAAGTCAGTAAGAGCTAGCCTTGTCCGAATCTCCATGTTTAGGCCTTCTTCAAATCTCCTGCATTTATCTGCTTTAGTAGGAATTAAGACAGAAGCATACGTCATCAGCTCATTGAATCTATTCTCATAATCTGCTACAGACATTCCACCCTGTTTCAAAACCATGAACTCCTTCCTCTTCCTCTCCATGTGTACTTGGGGCATATAATTTTCTTTGAAAGCCCTCAGAAAGTATCCCCAAGGCATTGTGCAAGGCCTGGTGGCACTACCGGGAACAGTCTTCCACCACTGATAAGCCGGGCATTATAGCAAAGAAATGGCATAGTCGAATTTTTCGTCTGACTCACAGTACATCTGATCAAATACTCATTCTATCCGCTCTAACCATCCCTCAGCTTCTGTAGGGTCTGTGATGCCATAGAAATCTACAGCTCCCTGCTTTCATAGTTTGTTGTACCTCATTTCCCTTCTCTCAGGAATTCTTGGAGGCACTTGCTTAGGTCAAGATACTGACGACTCTCTACTGGCTCCTTCTGATCTCAGGTCAGCTGAGTGTTCCATTGTTCACCTACATTAGATAACCTATAATACACAATAACTTCAATTACCATTCGACATTTCCATAACATTTCACACTTAATACCATCACATATCCCTATGGATGCCAAACCATGCTCTGATACCAAAATATAACACCCCATTCCTAACTAACATATGCATGTGTGTCTATCAGATACACGTGTATACGCCTATCAAAAATGACATGTTAACCAACTCACCTTCACTATATATAACATGGCATCATACACTAAACCATCAATTACATATTTTAAAAACTCAAAATGTTATCACATTATATCAAACCATGATTTACATTGTTTCATATAGAACAATATCATCCATGTTTACACAAAATTTTCCCATGAACATAAACAACTCAGTACACACCACATACTATAAACTCAAAAGAAAACAACTATGTCCTCAATCCCAGCTGACCTACCTTTAAACCAAATTTGACAGTAACAACTGGACAAAATATGTTTCTACGAAGTCTTAGAAGCTAGGTCGTCTCACTCTTGAATCTGAAAAGCAACGGTGCAATTTTGATGGGTTTGCGAATTCAGCAGAGTAATCATCCTCGATGGTTCACTCATGTCATAAAACAAGATCAATTATAATAGATAATCATAGAGTTCAAAGCCACTTGACAAGTATCAACATACCATCCTAGATCAATCATTTCTCAGTCAAACAATTCATTCATATAACGACATTCACACAGCTTTGCAAATCATTCAATGAAATCAATTTATATGCGGATGCGATATGTATGAGACTCACATTCCTTTTTTTTATATTGTTGTGACTGTGTGCTTTTACAGTATCCCGAATTATCAGGCTCAGTCAGTTAGTTTGTGACTCATTGATCACAGTGAGCCATCGGCTCAAACCACATATACGGGAGCTTAAAACTGTTATCAGTAATAGTACCAGTAGCAATACCAGTCACAAGTCCTTAATATTACATGCATCGAAATGAAGTGCATGCCACAATTTAGTTATCAAAATCAATCACTTTCATTAGCATGTAATATAACAGTATATCAGTCCCAGTATCAGTTATAATAGCAATGGTCATCGCACTAGGTCCGGCATTCAACTTTTCAGTTGAGAATCAGAAAAGCATTTAGGTAGACGCATTCACATTCAATCAGCACTTCCAATATTATTTTCATGCATCAAAACACCTCGGATAAATATTATCTAGCATCCAATACACAATCAATCATATTATGAAGCACATAGTTCTACATATTCACATACAAGCAGCACTTCAATATCTCAATCCAATATCACAGTCATCGGACCTTCATTGTCCGGAATCAACAATCATGCCTCATTCATTCAATCATTTCAAAACAGAATTTAAACAAACAAGCAATAACGTGAGACCGTCTAGGTTACTCACAATATGCTCTAAGAAGCTATTGCCTGGATGGTCCAGCAATATCCTACTGGCATCCGATGTGCTCCTCTAAAACATACACAATACAGTTATAATATATCACATTTTTGCACTAATGTAAGTATTCCTTTATGTACATGTACTTATATAAAATATGCACAACGTATCTTCAATGACAATTCTGGGGTATTTTATTGTGATCCTTATCAACAATTCATTCGGATATCAAATCCCTCATTAATACCATTTATATTTATAATTGGACCAGATCAAATGAATGTCAAAACAATTTCATAATTTCATTGACCACTTCAGATTTTTCTTCTAATACACATACGGGTCAGTTTTGCATGCTAAATCTGATAAAGTAAATGGCTAAATTAGGCAACACTTTCTTCTGGAAAATTTTTAACAATGTCTTAAGTTTCTAATGACTCCAACATCATCTAATTTGATTCAGTATACTATGAATTATGCATAAAATACCACAGACTGTGCACATTTGAACTTTTGGCTAGCACATGATTAGACCCTTTAATTGTACAATTCATATCTTTCAGCTCAGATATCCACAAATTACAAAATTTATACCAATTTAAAGATAAGAGAATAAGATACAACTTTGGTGAAGACAACTCAGCCCAATTCTGCTCACATCAATACAGCTTATTCAATAACCACAGAATATGATTTTTGTCCCTGGTAATGTTACAGCCTATGCTAAGATGTAGTTCCATGCCAAATTTGAAAGTCTTAGAGACAGAATAAAAATTTGACTTCTGCAAGAAATTTGTATACTTATGTCTCTAGTCTACTCTGAATTAAGAATAAATTTATTTGGAAATGTACAGATTAGGTTATAATCAGAATACTGAAGTATGTTCGTGAAAATTTTCCAGTTCATAATTCCAGCAAACTTCCACACTTTCATCTTATCAATCACTTTTAATTTAATTCAGATAGCTCCAAATTTTTATGGAGAGAAAGGAAAATGTCTTGAATACATTGATCTAAGTTTCAATTCATTTGGAGTTTGGATGAGAAAGTTATAGTCAAAAGACTGAGAGTTGTTTCAATAAGATACTCTAGTTCCTAATTTATACATACAACCACCACCATTTCTCACTCTAAAACTCAACCTTCATCTTCACCAAACTGCACTTCTTTTCTTCTTCTTTAATCCATTATTTCTATACACCATCTCTAGCTTATGTTCTCTGTATTTCTACTCCCTTTCCAAGTCAACTCACTTTAAAAACAACTCAAGATTCAAGATAAAATTCAAACATCAAAAACAAAACTCATTTACGGACATCACCATTCTACTCTTTCTCACTGTTGCAACTTTTCTCTTACTGCTGCAACTTCTTTCATTCTTTTCTAATGCTTAACAATTTACAAACCTCAAACCATTATCAAGCAATCATTTACGGTACTCATAAAACTTAGAACGTGACTTACTTGATTCAATGAAATTGTAGCTTAAAAATTCCAGATTCTCATCCTCTCAAGCAAACAAACATCAAGTCATCTTATGCTCATCTTCAGCTAGCGATTCTGCAATAGGAGAGTTAGAAACCAAATATTCAAAGATGCATAATAGGTAGTTTCAGTGATGGATGAAAAGAACAAAGAAGAGCTTTAGTTGGTGAAAGAGAAATGAGAGTTGCATATGTTTTCTCTCCAAACTAGCTGAGCGTGTGGATGGCTAGCTTAATGACACATGGCACCCATACATGTGGGCCATGCGTCAACCTCCCATTTGCCCCTTTTTTTAGTCCAAAATACCCCAAATTTTTGAAAATTTCCTAAAATTCACCAAAATTTCTGAAATAATACTAATCAACTCCAACTAAAATTTCAACGCAAATAAGTCACAATTCACATTTTTAATCACATTTATGAATCAATTATACCCAGAAAATGTCAATGAATGCATGTACAATTAATTGGAATGTGCAAGATCAATAATATTGTGTATTTGTGTGCCATATTATGCATAACTAGAAGTTATGCTTCCTAATTTCTCATTAATGTCTAATAATCACCATTTTAACCCTAACTCAAGTGATAAGATATTACACTTAGTGAGTCCCTTTGAGCTTAACATGAACCACTTCTTCTCTAATCCTAAAATGTGAGCCTTAGCCTTGATATTTAACCTTTTCATCATACCTACCATAAGGACAAATTAAGAGTTCGAATATGCATTTTGAGTTTTGGGAAGAATCGCTTGAATAAGTGTAGGGGAATCACAGGATATTTTTTATTTTTGAGTTAGGAATAAGTATGGTTGTAATAATTTATATGTCTCCTCTGTATTTTACCTCTTTTAAAATTTATCTCATTATGATAAATAAAAAAATAAAAAAGATTAAAAAGGAAATAGAAAAGATTGTAACAATTTATCTCATTATCCCATGTTCAGGGTTAGAACCCTAGGAGTATTGAGAGGCTATTGAGAATTTAGTAGTACATTTCATACATCATATGACATACACATACATGTGAATAATGTTGACACTCATTAAAATAATTATATATGCATCCATTGACATTTTCCAAGTATAAGTGATTTTAATGCGATTAAAATATGAATTGAGGATTATTTGTTTTGAAAATTGAATTGGTGTCTATTAGAATTAATTTTGCATTTTTAGTGAAATTTCTGAAAATTGGGATATTATGGACTAAGAAAAATATAGAAATAAGAGACAAATGGAAGTGTGACAATTGTATTAGTAATTAATTGACAAATGGACTAATTATGGAGTAACAAATGGACCAGTTAATGCGTGACATATAGACCAATAGCTAAATAACATTTGGTAGCTTTACATGATGACAAATGCAAGACATGCATTGGCAAAGTAAATTTAATCCAACTAAGTCATGTTTCTTGTTAGGCAAGGAACATTTCGACAGCTCTCTTATGCTTAACCGAAATTCTCCATCACCAAACCTCCCTTCTTACTCATCACCACCGAATCCTAGCTTGTCTATATGCCTTTGGTTTTTGCTTAATACACCTTGCAAAGTCTTCATCCATTTGAGGTTTTCAATTGTTGCTGAATCCTTATGTTTTTCCATCCACCAAAATCTCTTTTTTGCTCTCTCCAATTCTGCAATTTTTTTGAATATCAAGTTA
Organism: Erythroxylum suave; assembly: GCA_027563595.1. Lineage (NCBI taxonomy): Eukaryota > Viridiplantae > Streptophyta > Magnoliopsida > Malpighiales > Erythroxylaceae > Erythroxylum > Erythroxylum suave. The sequence goes on from JAOSBN010000179.1 coordinate 34,741,570, forward strand.
TGCTTTAAGTTTTATGGTAGTCTAAATGACATTTAGATGAGGTTTTAATATTTATAAATGGATGCATGCGTGAGTGGTGTATGTTTCCATGGTTGTGGATTGATGCATGTATGAGTGGCATTGAATGAAATGATATTGATGACACAAGAAAAGAGAAAATGTTCAGAAAATTTGATAAAGGATTGTGATCATTAGAGTTAAATTAAGACAAGTGAAGTAGACAAAAGAGCAGAAAGTGTGATATAGAAAAGTATGAATTAGGATTTGGTTTTAAGTGATGATCATTCATGAATTTGTAAATTGTGACTATAGAATTTGGAACTAGGAATTTAGGTTTAATTGAATCATCAATATGAAAGGATAGAGAAATGATAGGATTTTGACAATGAGCTGTGCTGGAGTATGTTATATGCAGTGTTTTACTAATCATACATTTGTATTTTGGACATAACTTGATCAGAGTATTTCAATTAGATCAATTTTGATCTAGAATAAACTAGAGACATATGGCTATAATTTTCATGAAGGAATTGAATTTGAATTATGTCCTTAAGACTCTTGAAATTTGGATTGAAGTTGAAAATTACATGTTGTCGAATTATAAGAATATTTATATAACTTGCATAATAATGAGCCAAAATAAATGATTTTTATGTCATGAGAAACTTAATACGTAGAGGAACATTTTATTAGAGGGAGGAGTTGCCTAAATTGTTGGATCAGGAAAAAAAAGCATGCCATATTTTGAGAACCGATAGATTTTAAAACTTTTTAGAAATCTTATTTGCAGTGGAAGTAATATATCCAAATCATCATGCCAATCTATACATGATATAGTATAAGGATAATAATGAACATAAACAAGATGGTGATATTACCGACTCCTTCGCTACAACTTTAATTTCTTGCCGTGTTATCCTCTCCTTCTTGTATCCAAAGCCTTTGCTTTTGAATCCTTTTCTTTGTCAATCTATCCTTTCCTTGTTGTTGTATCCTCAGCCAATTTGATTTACCTCTTGCTCTTCTAGGTCAACTTGGTTAACAAAATCCTTTGGTGGGAAAGGAGAAGAAATGTTTGGAGGAGATTTTTCTTAGAAGAAAATGAACCAAAAATGAGA
>JAOSBN010000179.1:34773944-34791857 GCA_027563595.1 Erythroxylum suave
CCAATAATAATTCAACTTATCTATCAACTGCCCCACCATAATGTGAATAATCTCATTGGATTTAAGCATCTACTGTGATAAAGCATGCTTTATATCAGACATAGTGTTAAAGCAACTTTGTGAAATTGAATATTTTGTTCCAAAAAATTATAGAATATTAGTAGCATTATAGAATAATTCCATCTTCATGCAAAGTTCTTTAGCCAACTCCCACCGATCTTCTATTGGCACGCAGGTATACAGAGAATCCATATCCCTTAACATGATAAACACTTCATCATATGGGATTGCTGACTCCAACAGCTTCAAGGTTGAATTCCATCTAGTCGAACAATCCATGACCAACTTCTTTGAACTCGGAATAAAATACTCCAACATAAAATACTATTCTGAATACAATCCATTGCTTCGTTAATTATCTCCAACCTTCCTTCACAATCAAATTACTAAATAATAGCATAACTACTAACTTAGTTTAATACTTACCAAATACAAATAATGAGTAATTTATCCTTAACTCTAATTCTTGCTTTTTATTCTCATTCATATTTTTCATTTTTCGAATTCTCCATAATTAATTACCAAACAAGACCAAAAAGTTCTACTTAAAAAGGTGTAATAAACTTTCAATAATAGAGAATAATTATAACAATCAGTGGAGTACGTGAAAAAAGTATTTGAAGTCAATTGAATTTCTTAATAAATGGATGTCAAAAAAATTTTAACTTTTAGGTTAGGTTTTGTTATTATATAATAAAATTTTAATATTTTACAATTTAAAATTTAAAATTCACTTTTTTATAGAAGAACACATTTGACAAATAATTATAATATTGATAAGAACATGTCTTTTCTTAAATGTGACAACTTTTTCATAAATACATATTAAAAATATTTTTATAATGTAATTTAATTTTTATAAAAAAAATTAATTTATAGCATGTAATATGTTATGCTCACAAATTTCTATTGCATGTACAAGAATAAAAATATAATATGTTTTTGTCCTAAAAATTTAAATAATCAAATGTGGACAAAGTTAAAATATAAATTTCATAATAATCACTCCAACATTTGAGTTTAGAATTATGAAGAAAATCTAATTAGGTTAAAGACACAAGTCATGTTATTTTATAGCATAAAGGTATAAATTGATATCAAAAAAATTGTAGTAAAAATATTTTTAATCTTATATTAATCACACCTTTTTCCCGCTTGAAAAGTATGTTTAATGAATAAAAACGGTTTAGAAAACCAATTGACAGGGATGTATTACAACAGTTATCACACACAAAAGGCTGCACACTTACATTTGTTAAGTACTAGGAAAAGAAACTCGGGGAATAACAATTTTCATGATTGTTTATTATTCAGAGTATTGACCCGTCTGAAAGTTGATCAAGAAGAGCAAAAGCACGTGATAAATTAAAGCTAGCATATATTTACTCAATTCTTAATCATCACCAGTAACTTCACTCATCATTAAGTTGTATACAATGAGGGCAGACTTGCGTAATGCAAGTCTTCGTTTTAACTATCTTTACCATACAACCCATTTACAGGGACTAGTAATAGAACTTAATCGTAGGAAAGAAGAGAATTACAATGGTTAAGTATCTGATTTACATTTTGTTAGTTCCATCATGATGCAAGCGCAAGCTCTGCCCAGGCCAAAGAAGATGCCTTCATCTCAATGGACATAGATGTGTCGATTCTGCTCTCTAGCATGGAGCTTAGTTCCACCATCGATGGCCTCTTGGTGGCATCTGGGTTGACGCAGAGGTTTACAACTTCACATAGAACCTCGAGGTCCTCGTATCTGAAGTGCTTCAACTCAGGATCAACCACATAAGACATTGCTTCTGGCAATTCAAGATATTCCCTTGCCTGTAGAAATGAGAAGTTTCAGTATTTTTTCTTCTTTTCTTTATCATCAAGATATCAAGTTTCGTGCTTCAAAAGATCTCCTTACCCAATCTACCAAGCACCCTTTATCCTTGCAGAATGGCGGCCTGCCACTTATAATTTCCAGTAAAAGTATCCCAAATGCATAAATGTTGCCTTGGATATCAAGATGGCGTTCCTCCATAGAGTTTGGCTGGACACAAATAGCACCTTGGCTGCCAATGGACCCTGAATTCTTTTCTGATCTTTCAAGAATAATTCTCCAGCTTCCAAATTCAATCAACTGCAAAACATTGAATATTTTCCTCCGGTGAAGTTACACAAGTAGCTTGTTCCATCTAAGCTTTTGATTAGCATCAAGAGTTCCAAATTACTAGAAGAATATTTAGGTAAGGTATGCTATTTATTGACTTTGAGTCAGCGGAATGAGCATATGAAAAGATTTCTGCAAATTGAAACAGAAGTTCGAAAACCTTATCAGATCCTTTACCGATAAAATTGGCATAACAACCAAGTCTCCAGTTCATCTGGTTCATCAACTTCTAGATCAACAAAGCTTACTTGATCCAATTGAAATAATTCAGCATGTTGATATGATTAGTTACCTTGAATAAGCTAACATTGGACTTGTTTAAAAAGAATATGAAAATTTCTTCAGGCAAAGTTAGGTTTCTGGTATACCTTGGGGGAAAAGTCTTCTGTTAGATATACAGCACTAGAATTCAACTCAGATATTGTAAATGGGGGATCAAGTTCCTTGTGAAGATACTTGAGTCCATGAGCAACGCCTAAAATGATTTTCATACGTCGTGTCCATGATAGCTGACATCCTTCTCCATCTGCACATATTCAGATTGATTATTCAGCTTTGACACTATTAAACAACCATGTAACAATTTTTCATATAAGAAATTGACTTACAGTGAAGATGTTCATAAAGTGTGCCATTTGAGGCATATTCGAAAACCAACATCCTTGTGAAAGGGGAGCTCTCTCTACAATAGCCCAGTAACTTTCCTGTGTTCTCATGACTTAATCTAGCCAAATCTGCCACCTATATGCCAATTCAACCATAAATCTTCAGTAAATTCCTTTGGAAAATGTATATCTAGTTATTGTGTGTATGTCTACCTCTCTCTGGAAATATAGCTCAAGATAGCCTGTCCAATGATCTTCTTTGATGCCAAGGGAGATAACAGCAATTTCAGGCCCCCCTTTCATGTTGCCTTTGTATACCAAACTGTCTGCAGAAGATCCAATAATGTTGCTAAAGTCTTCACAAGCCACTTCAAGCTCTTGTCTGCTAAATCTCATTACATCTTTCAACATTTCAGAATCTGTTCGCAAATAAACCCAAAATAAACATACACATATTGATGCTAAAGAGATGCTTCAAGTGAAATGCTGATACACAATTGAATAGTTGCTAAAAAGTAAGCGAACCTATATACACAGTCATATACTCCTTCTGGCTAATTGATTTCTTCCAAGGCATAATGATCGAGGATGTGCTATTGCATCTCTGGAGCGCTGTCAGAAGGGCAATGAGAAATAGAGAACCCACCATGATTCCTGTCACTATTTCCAGAGCCAGAAGCCAGGTAGGTTTTGATGTCCCATGATGCTGCTTTGATGAAACCTCCAGAGGCTGGCTGTTAGAGTTCAATGTTTGATGGGCTTTGGGAGCTGGTGCACCACCTACAAATGGAATATAGCAAGTTTTGTAAAACTATTCATCCTCACAGGCACATGAAAATTATGATGATACGTCACCAAAGTAGTAAATAAGTTTCAAGGTTAAAATCCAAGGAAGCTATGCTTAAAATGTGTGGCACACTGATGGGATAATTCTTGGAATGTCGAGTAAGACTATATTTGACAGAAAAGGGCATATCAGCACATAAACTAAATGTGTATATTCAAATGAAAAATTCAGTCTTATGATGTCAAGTTTGATGTTTTAGGTTTTTACTCTGACCAGACTTAGAGAAGGGAGACAACAAACTCAAAGGTTCTAATACGTGGGAATTCATTCCCTTTTGAAATCTTTAATCTGCATCTGAAGTACAAAACATAATCTTGACAGGAATTCCATACAGACCACATTGTGCATCCGAACGTTGTTTAAGATACTTGTGTTGAAGGCAGTTCCCTTGGAAGCTTTTCCTGTGGCATAGATTTTCAGTAACTAGCTTATTTACAATAAATGAGCCAGTAAGAAAGGCTGAGAAAGGAAACCTTGGAAGATATTCCAAGCACTTGGGTATGCCTCCAACAAAGAAGTTGTACGAAAAATCTGCCACTTTCAATTGAGATGCTCTACACAAGCCAGTCAAGTTTGCATTAGAAGCATACCTGAAGAACAATAAATCTCAATGAAGAAGACCTTAGAAAAGCCAATAACAAGCAATAACTTCCGTACTTTTATTCCATGGTCATCATGGTAATATGTTTTGTACCCAAAAGTAAAGACATTAACTTCAAGTTATACCCCCAGACATGTTACCCATTACATGAAATTATTTTAATGTAACACCAAAGACCTTATAAATACCATATAACCGAGATGCTGGAGTGATCATTTGATTGCTTCTTGCTTTATTTTCTTTATCTAATATCTGGCAACAATTAGCAAACCCTGCGACCTTTATAATAATCCACCCAACGAACAAATTAAAAATCAAACATACAATGTCATTCTCCAATACAACTCTCTAAAATGTACGTTGCAGAATTGTTGTTTGCATAGCCAGTAAGTTTCTGTTATTAATATGGAAACGTTTAGCCTGAACAAAAAAGGGTATACAACATGACTTTAATCTTTAAATTGTCTCAAATTTTTGTGAAACAAACTTTGTTCTTATGCAACAATATCTTGCTAAGCAAACCAAGAGGTGATAACACAAAGTTTAATACAACACATGAGGACAGGTCTTTTCTACTTACATTCCATGTACCTTTGGCAGGAAACCTGAATTGCTATCAGCCAGAACAGGACCTTTAAGTTTGTTTCTATCCAGCCTAAGTTCCTCAAGGTTCTTCAAATTGGCTATCTCGGGAGGTAAGGTCCCAGTCAACCCATTAGATTGAAGGTTTCTACGATACAATCAGCTTATAATGTAAGAAAAACCTGAGATTCTGACAAGCTAGAAGTTTCAGCATTAAAGGTAATGGCAATATTACATTGTCTTAACACTGGTTAGACTTGCTATCTCTGGAGGAATTGGACCCGTTAATTGATTCACTCCCAAATCCAAGACCTCAAGGTACTTCAACATGCCCAGCTCTTTTGGTATAGTCCCAATCAGATTATTGTTGTGCAAGACTCTACACAATAAAAAATGATGACAACAGGCTCAATTGAAGTGCATGTTAGATTGTGGCATAAACTGCTGAAGTGTTTAAAGGGGCATACAATTTTTTTAAGTACGTGATCCGACCCAATTCTGGGGCAAGAAATCCCTTTAGAGATGATCCAGAGATATTTCTGCAAAATGGAACTCAATAGATACACGGAAAACATAATTTTTATCAATGCAACACTACCCTGTTTGACGTCTTGCATCTACAACCAGAAAAACTTAATGTACTAATCCTGAACGCAGTAGGAAAGTGAAACACAATGTCTTACATTTTCATGACATGGTCTCGAGCAGAAGAGCATGAAACGCCAGGCCAATCACAAGGATCTGCATCTAGAGCATTCCAATTAGTTAATACCAGCCGTGGGTCTTCATATATAGCTTCCTTAAATGATGTAAGTGCCGAAACTGCGTAAAGACACATTAAATTAGTAAAATGATTTGGATGCTTAGGCAATTCACTACAATCATGATGCTATGCATAGCATATTATCCGATATTTAACAATTTTGTGCAGCGTTAAACTCTGGAACTCAGATCAGTTAGCCCAAGAAATGTACTTAATGGTCTAGAATTAAACAAAGTTTGGATCTTGGAATAGTAGTGTAAAACATCTGAAGCAAATAAAACCTACTGGAGATAACTAGGGAGGCTTAGTAGCGTCTATGCAACTGCAAAATGAAGAATCCTTCTAGTTTCTTATCCTTTTGCATACATGCTCCCAAAACACAGTTTTTCAATAACGAAGTAAACCAAGATTCGAGAACTCAAATGGTATTACATACCTTCATCTTTGGGAAAGGAATCGCATTTAACAAACAGCACAAGAGAGATCGCACAAAAAAGTTGCAAAGAAGAAAAACAACTCATGTTCTCTGCAACAATTTTCAGCCACTTTCTTTTCATCACTTCCTTTCTTTCAAGAAAACGAGAAAGACCCAGCAAAGCTCATCAATCCAGCAACCAACATCCAGATAGAACTCAGAACTCACAAGAGATAGCAAGAAGGTGAAAAATAAGAAAAGAAAAAAGGAGAGGAAAAGAAGAAAGTAGCTAAAAGCTACGATTTTTAACAGTAGAAGGAAGCTACTGGTCCACAAAGTTTGAAAATTTTAATACGGTAATCTGCTAAAGTTGGCTACTTTGATTATCTTTCACCAAATACTATGGAGTATAAACCCAAGATCTGGCAACTACCCACGAAAGCAAAACCACGGAAATGAATAGAGAGAAAATGCTGAACCCCGATCGATGTCAAAAGACACAAACTTAGATGTGAAAGAAACTTGGATTCAAAGAGAAGTCAGGAACTTTAAAGTAAAATGCAAATCTTGATGAAGAGACTGTTGTTTTCTTCTGATTAATGTTTATATTTATTTTGATATAATGTTTAAAATTCTTTAAAAAGTAATATAGTTAAATTTAACTGAATTCAAGCATTATCTATTGTCACCCCTAATTTTGATTGAGGATTCAAAAGATCACTGAAATAGTGCAATGGTCAGACAACTTGCGAGTCAAAAGTCCATCATTCATCGGTGCGCCTTATGATTAGATTTCAAACCAAGAAATTGCTGTTTATTCTATTTGAAGCAAAGCTAAATTTCATGATTCCATTTCAAATACAAACTCGCTTATACGTCTACTTTGAAATAGTTTCTTATTTTTATTGTTGTCTAAGCTTTACATCAAAATTAGCTCTTTATAACCAAACAATTCAAATTTATCATAATAAATAATATGGCAAAATTACAAATTTATTATATATTTTATTTATTTTTAAAATTATGTGAAAATATTTATATTATTAAAAAAGAACATACTTTTTTAATCTGGACTATATTTATGCAGTATTTTAACATATATATTCAATATAATAAAAAGAACAAATCAATATTTATTTTCATTCTTATTAAATCAATTAAAATATATAATATAATATTTTAACGTATTCAATGGTTAGTTATATTATCATCTTTATTAAAATAATTTTTTTAAAATTTAAATAATATACTTTTAAAATAATTTTGGAAAAACAATTTTTTTGAAAAATAAATAAATATGCTAGTAGACTATGACTAACACAGCCAAAGGTACCGTCGCTGGCAATAAAGCAGGAAAGAGGAACCGTTTCCAGCAATTTCGACTCCTTTTGGTCATTTAATTATATTCTCTTTGAGCTCCTGCGCTACTTCTATCAGCTCGTTAAATTATCACTACACTATATCCCATCCCACCAAAAGTTTGTTAGGCGTATGTTGCTCACTATTTCTTATTTTCATTTTAATTCTTAATTTAATAAAAAAATATAATTTCCAATTACTATAATATAATTAAAATTTTATTTTAGAATAAATTTTATTTTAACAAGATTAAAGTTTTAAATTTGATAATTATTTGATAAAAATATTTTTATCTTTAAATTTATATAATTTCATTTATTTTATTGAATAAGATTATTTTTAAATGAAATATTTATTTTAATGAATAAAATATAAATTTTGTTTATTTTAGTTTTCACTATTTTCAATAATAAAACTAAAATCAACTTACCTAGTGTACAAGACTCTTTACTTTACGAGGGTCTTAAGAGTGTCATAACATACACAACTTTCTCTTTGTATTTTTACAAAGAGACTGTTTCTTTGACTTGAACTTGGACCATAAATTTTACCAGTTATTTCAACGTTTACCCTCAATTAAAATATCTTTTTAAATAGAGATTAGAAATTGTAACAGAAAAATTGAAATAAAACGACTATTTAGTTATTAATCCGTTCAATTTTAAGGCAGGAACCTTAACTACCTAATATTTTCAAAAAAACAGAAGACTTCTGTTGATTTGTGGTAACTGAAAAACTCTTCCGCTTGCTTGCATAAAGTTGTTCATATAATTTCTCAATGGGGACGAGTCGACTGTTGAATGTAAGAGATGAAACGAGTGTATATATATATATACACATATGTTTGTTGGTACTAGATCAATGAATTTTTATTAAATATTTCTTAGCGAATATATGAATGCAGGGATATAAAAGCGACAAACTATATTTGATTGAGTTGGGTCAACCAACCGCTATATCTATATAAATTTGGACAGGATAAGTTATGATTTCTTTGGAAAGGAAGTATGGTTTGTGAGTCATCTATCTCTAGCTAACAATACAACATGCGGCTTAAACAAACAAGCTGACAATGCCCTTTACTTCCATATAAAAGAACCGACACAAATGATTGAAGTGCCCATCAATTACATTGCTTCAGTTGTATTTTCATTTTTTTGATGAACACGCATATCTGACCTTCTACAATTTTTTTCCCCCTCATGTGTTAAGGACCAAGCGAGAGAGTATTATTCGTAAAATTATATTACACCATATGAAACATGCTTAAGCCTGAAGGGGCTATTCTTCCAAGCAAGACAAAGTCACTAGAGAGTAGAGTAGGATTAAAGTCGCAAGGAAGTGAGATGATGTTCAGCTAGTGGCTGAGCTTAAAGCTTCAATGTAATTCATTGCTTATTGGCCGAAAACATTCTGATCCAAAAAGAAAGGTGAACGAGTGAGGTACAAGTTCCAACCAACCAGCTTAAGATCCAGCCATACTGACATTGCATGTCCTGGTTGAGCAAGGTTTGCGTGTTGCTTTTGAGAAAGGCCTTTCCATAAATGATGATTTCATGTTAAATATCAAGATGGGATGATCAAAATTAGAAAAACATAAGCATATATATATGCCACTTGTAGTTATATTGCTTTTTCATGTCCTTTTATAAATTGACAAGGATAAATGCTCAACCTAATACATGATCCAAGGTTTCTTCACATACAAAGTAGCATAAGATTTGAAAATTTGGTGAATATTTTAGTATTTCTTTCAAGTTAGTTGGATGAGCTTGTGAAGAGGGTACTTCTTAGATGAGCTGTCAGCCTGGTTGACAAGAATTTTCTAAAGGTTTGGTTGAAAGCGAAAGACTACTCTCTTATTGATTTGCTTCTAGACCACGCCAGCGTACCAAAATGGGTAAATGCAAGCTCTATCATTCTCTGCCGGTAATAGCTCTTCTTCCAAGATTGCTAACCAGCTTGATGCAGCCAATCTCGGTTTCTTCATCCGTGAAAATGACTCCTATTCTTTTTGGGAATTTCTAAACTAAACTAAAAATATCTTTTAGAAACCCTCGATGAAGCGCTTTGACACTAAGCCCTCCTAATCATTGAATGCCAAGAGCCAAATAATAAAAAGATAATTGTATCTAGTTAGAGATCAACATCTTAGGACCAGCGCCTCATCCACTAAAGGTCCTACTAGTTTAAGGTAAATATCTAATGCACTCATCCACCATATTAAAATTTTTATTTAATTTATTTTTAATATATCAAAATTTATGTTTTTAAATTAATTAACTCTCATTATCATTTGAAAAACGATATGAATATTTAACATAATAAAAATTATAAACATCTATTTTTATATAATAAGAGCCTACAAAATATAAAACTTATATTAACTCATTCTAAATAAATAATAAAAGATGTTCATTATGCTACAATGCTTTTCAAAATAATATTAGTATCGCTTCAAAAAATAAATCAACTGGAACTTTTATTGGTATAATAATTCGATAATTGTCCAACAATTTTATTTCGCTTTTGAGATATATTCCGAAATTATGCTAAAATGATATTGTACTCTACTTCAGAACTTTCATTTTTATTTATACCTTTCACAACTTGCTCTTCATTTTAAACATAATCATCGAATAAGTCATTACTTTGTTCATGCATTTTAATAAAATTATATATGACACAATAAGTAATAATGATGTATTTTTGTTTTCTCTTATCATAATTCAACATGTTCAAAAGTATAGTGAATTTTGCTTTTAAAGTGTTAAAAATATTTTCAATAACGTTTCTTAATGAAAAATGTCTATAGTTAAATAATTTCTATAAATCTCTTTCTCTATAATCTCATTGATATCTCTCACCTTGATATGCTGAAAAAAAATCTAGTCATATTAATGTAGCCTGAGTCAACTAAATTAAACTTGTCTAAACATATAAAGAATATAATATTAACATAAAGCTATTAAAAATTAATTGTAATTGCTATATTATTTTAAAATAATGTTGTAGCTTATGAAGGCATATGAAATTGGTCTGTTAGATTTATTTAGTTTAAAATAATGTTGTACCTTGTATCTTGTGAAGGCATAGGAAATTAGCCATTTAGATTTGTTACTATTTCTAAAATAACTCAATAGGCATTTGTAGTACCTTCTCATCTAGCCATTACATTTGGAACATAATATTTTAGGTTGGATTAGTTCTTTTACTCCTATATGATATTTGTTCATCAATTGAAACGTGCAAATCAATATGTATACCATCTATTGCTCCTAATCAATCCTAAAAACTAAAATTATATTATCAAAATAATTAATTAGATATAAGGACATACAAATACTAATAAATTATATGGATGTACCTGAAAATTTGAAAAGCATTTTGAATTATGTTGAATCTCAGAAGATGTATTGGTAAAGGATGGTGGAGTAATGAATTGTTTTGAAAGACAATTAATTGGATATAATATTTTCAAAATTACTTGAAAAATTGATGAGGTCAAATGTTTAAATCATATACATCGACTATAATTATCTTATTATGGCCTATAGTTATTAAGAAAATTACAACTTATTTGTCCATAATCAGATGAATTATTGGTGTTAAGCCTCCTAAATTCTTCAACTCATCATATAAGCTCAAGAATATCATCTTGCTCATTCTTAAGTTTCCATAAATCCTTTTAAGATTTCAATTTAGAAGTTCTAATATCCAATCACGACCTAATAGGACAAAAGTTATACACTGTTACTTTTGTAAATGAAAATATTAATTCTCTTCCCTAGTTAGAAAAATTATAAACACCTTCATTAGTTCATCATTTGAATTTGATACGAAATATAAAAAGGAGGTCATGTATCTACAAATTTAGCTTTAAATCATTAATAAAAACATTGAAATATAAATGTCAAAATGATTATGAAGCTCCACGACATTTAACAAAAGTTTAAGTTTGTATCAAACATTCACTCAAAAAGTTCATACATAACATGCACTTCAAATGTACGAACTGTAAAATATTTACTAAAATAAAAGTGTGTAATCCAACAAGACAATAATATGAAATAATATGAAAGTATAACTAAAGAGACAAAATTTATTTGTAATCATGGCACTAGGTCAAATCCTAAAAGAACTAAATATTGGTTTCTTAATTTCAATTGGAAAAGAAAGAATGTAAGGATATGATTAATTAGATAATGAACAAGAAATCAAAATGAATCAACTAAGTATAGAATGAGAAATTTGACTCTACCTAATTCTGATTTAAGGGAAGTATCTCATCCATTCATAACTCTAGTCATTCACCTAAAAAGAATAAAATTTAACAACTCAAACATTTAGTTTCAAACCTATTAGTATAGCTATAAAATGTTTCATTTTTTAAAATTAGTTAATTCAAGCCTAACATTGAAATCAAAACTTAGCATTAATTGATTGGGTATGATAGCATTCTATATCAATTAAATATTAGCAATAAGCTTAATGAAAAAGACTAAATTAAACCTTAAATAAATAATTGAGATAGTACAACTATTTTACTTAGTTTTCTTGTTTTTTCATAAGTTAAATATGGAAATACATAAATAACTTATTTGTTATTGGTACCAATCATTCATGACAATTACAGATCATTGAAATTATAAATAACAATAGAATAATCAATAATAGATTAATTCCCCAAAGTAATTAATATTAATTACTCATAAAATAGAAGAATAAGAAATAAGAAATACTGAATTAAAAGAAAATTTAGATCTAGAACAAAGCATACCAAAGTTACAAATGGAGCTTCAATTCCTCTTGAATCAAAAAATTCATATTTAATGACTCATGGCTGTCCATTGATAAATAATACTCCAATTAAACAATTCAAATCATCCAATCTTCCCTTATCATTTCCTAAAATAAAATAAATATTAGTTTAACTTATAAAGCACCAAAATCAACCCAAAATCATCATCACCACCTAGTCTGAAATCCCGCATTGAAGCAAGGTCTGGGGAGGTTTGATAGTACGCAACCTTACCCCTACAGAATAGAGAGGTTGTTTCCGATATACCCACATGTGAATGTGACAACGAAAAAGTGATGCAGGCTAAAAGAGTAGATGTGAAAAAGATAAGCTAAAATATTAGATAAATATAAATAAATACATAAAAAAAATTTTTAAAAATACGAAAGAAGATACTTGATATGGAGCTCAGATCTGCTAATACTTGAAACGTTGCAAAGTACGACTCTTCATGTCTCTAGTTGTGTTAGGTGTCTTTGTTCAGTTGCCCTAAGAATATGACAATCCTACAGTACCAGATGGCCTCGCGAGACCTTTCCCCATACCCCTAAGCTGATATGCCAAGTAGTTATGACAGAAAGACTTGTTTGTGACTCGCAATAATAGAAAGACTAGTCCATGACTCGCAACTAGAACAGACAGATTGGACACTGAGGTTGGATTTTTTTAAAAAAATTAAAAAAAGTCATGCAAGCTTTACAGTAAACGACTCCCAATAACTTACTCGACTATTTTGGTGCAACTTTAAAGGATATCTTTTAACCGTATCCTAGCATGTCAGAATTTTCTATTTCTGGCCAATTCTTTAGTAAGGGCCAACTCTGCCATATCGCTCTTGATTACTTCCTTCCAATTCTTGTATGACCTCCCTTTTTCTTCTCTTGTAGTCACTAAAGGTTATAAACTCGTAGCATTCCACTGGAGCATCCGAGTTCCTCTTATTTATATGCCCAAACCACCTAAGCCTAGTCTCTCTTAACTTGTCGATAATACTAGCCACCTGTAATCTGTCTCTCACTATACAATTTCGGACCTTATCTCTTCTGGCAATGTCACACATCCATCGAAGTATACACATCTCTGCTACCAACAACTGTCTCATATGTCGACATTTGGTGAGCCAATATTCCACCTCATGTAACATAATGGCCAAATCACCATTTTATAAAATTTCCCTTTAAGCTTTAACGGAATCTTTTTATCACATAAGACCCATGATGCACTTTGTCATCTGACCCACTCAGATCTGATATGATGGACTATATCGGCATCTATATTACCATCACTTTGAATGATGGACTCATCGTATTTAAAACTCGATTTTTGTGGTATTTCATCAGTACCAATTACTACCGCTGCCTCATGGACCATCTGGCTTCTCGAAAAGTTACATTCTAAATTCTCCATCTTGATCCTGCTCATTTTAAAACCTTTCGACTCTAACGTTTCTCTCCAATATTCTAACTTGGAGTTGACCCCCTCCGTGATCTCATCCACAAGGATAAATATCATCAGCAAATAACATACACCATGGTACCTTTCCTTGGATATGTTTGTTAAGCTCATCTAAGACTAATGCGAATAGGAAAGGGCTTAATGTTGAGCCTTGGTGTAGACCAATGCCAATAGAAAATGTTTCCGTGTCACTTACTATTATCCTGATGTTGATCATTGTTCCTTCATATATATCTTAAATCACTCAGATATATGTTATAGGGATTCTCTTTGCCTCCAAACATCTCTATAAGATTTCTCTAGGAAACCTATCGTAAGCCTTCTCTAAATCAATAAAAACTATATGCAAATTCCTTTGTCATTCCTGTAGCATTCTATTAGCTTATGGAGGAGATGTATCGCCTTTGTTGTGTACCTACTAGGCATAAATCTAAATTAGTTGGCCGATGTAGAAGCTGCTCTCCGAACTCTCTTTTCAATTACCTTCTCCCACAGTTTCATAGTGTGAATTATTATTTTGATGCCTCTATAGTTGTGACAATCTTGGATGTCTCCTTTGCCTTGTATAATGGGATCAACCTACTCAATCTCCATTCATCCAGCATTTTGGATGACTCTAGGGTCACATTAAAAAGCTGGACTAACCACTCAATTCTGACAACTCTTATTCTCTTCCATACCTCTATTGGGATCTCATCTGGCCTTACTGCCCCTCCCGCACCCCATCTCCCTCAAAACCTTCGTAATTTCTCCCCTTGTGACCCTTTCACATTAGGACTAGTTACGAAAATATTTTGATATAGAGGGTTCGCCTAACTCTATGTTGTCTAAGAATCCTTCATTATATAGCCCAAAAAAGTATCTTTGCCATCTACTCTTGTTGGCATGAGCTTCTATAAGTACTTGTTTTGCTCCATCTCATATACAAAAAACTTGGTTGAAATCCCTCGTCTTATGCACCTTATCTTATGCCAATTTGAAAATTTTTTGTGCTCCCCTGTACGTATCCAAATTCTTGTACATAGTCTCGTATGCTTCTCCTTTAGCCACTGAAATTGTCTTATTTTCCCTCCTCTTTACCAATTTGTACCTTACTCTATTAGTATCTTGCTCTGCCTTTGTTGTACTAGCTAATAAGTCTTTGTATGCTCTCTTTTTCTCCTTCACCGTCCCCTGATCCTCTTCTAACCACCACTAAGATTCCATCCGCCCACCCCTCTACCCTTTAGAGACTCCTAGGAGGTTTATGGTGGTTTCTCTCACTACGGGTGCTACTCCCTCCCACATCCGGTTAGCATCTCCTCTCACAAACCACATTCAGTTCATAAATCTTTCAACCACGTCCCCTTTTAGATCTCACCATCTAATTTTATGGCATCGCTAAGTAAATTGATGTGACCTCCATCCCTTAATTTCGAGATCCAAAACCAACAATTTATATAGGGTCACTAAGCATGCAAGCCGGAAGCACTTTGCAATTCTTATACCATGCTTGGCTCTCTTCCTGACAAGGAAATAATCAATTTATGCCTTGTTCATGCTACTCTAAAACTTCACCAACTGTGCCTTGTTTTTCCTAAAAAAAGAATTAACTAGCACTAACTTAAATGTTACAGCCATGTCTAATACGGCCTTTTCACTTTCATTTCTATTGTCGTACCCGAAGCCTCCATGAGTCCCTATATATCCATCTAAAATAGCCCCCATATGCCTATTAAAATCACCTCCGAAGATAACTTGCTCAGTAATAGGGATATGTTGAATTTCTCCATCCAACGCCACCCAGAATAGACTTTTTTGTTGTTCGTCTAAACCCCATTGCTAATAATTATTTTAGCCACTATAATTCTATCACTTATCCTTGTGATCCCCACATTTGGTTGGTAAGTTCTTTGACCACTAAGATACCTACCCCATTCTGCCCCCATGGACCTCCCGAGTACCATAGTTTGAATCGTCCTATTTCCTTTGCTTTAGCTCTTGACCACTTAGTCTCCTGAATGTAGGCTATTTGTATATAGTACTTGTCTAGAATCTCGACTAATTTTAAAGATTTCTTTGTGAGGGTCCTGACGTTCCACGAACTTATTCTTAGTCTGTCATCACTTTTTTTATTCTTACATGCTGCATGCATCAAGAAGCTAGCTCGTGTACCATTTACGTGATTAAAAGCCATCCCTCTTGAATCGCGGCCCCTATACTGCCCATAGTTACTAGCTTAAAAAGCCCTTGAAATTTCTAAATAATAATAATAATAGTAGTAGTAGTAGTAGTAGTAGTAGTAGTAGTAGAAGAAGAAGAAGAAGAAGAATAAAATAACAATAAAAATAAAAATAAAAAAGACACACTTATTGGGAAACCAAAGAGAGCATAAAAAAAAAGAAAGAAAACTATTGATTAATATAACTTTGTCCAAACACTTGCTAAAAAATATTATGGGGAATAGGAAGCAGTAGCAAAAATTAGCTAGGCTTGTCAAAGGAGGATTAATTGAAGAGGCAAGATAGTGAGAGAGGAAACTATGTCAGTGAAGGTGTGATTACTACGTTAGTGAATGTGAGATTCTAGTGAGAGAGGCTTTTTAAAAAGGCTGATAAAATTCGTTAAAAAATCTATTGACTTTGACTAATGACCTTCTCTTATATTAGCAGTAGCGTAAGAAAATAAGCTGAGGACCAACAACTCGCAAGAGACTGAAGACTGCAGCAGACTTGTCAAGAAGCTCAAAAAATATAATAGAGAATATGTGTGTGATAGGCAAAAACTCTACGACAGTCTAAGAAGGATTATCTAATGCAATGCATGAACCCACGCATCTTTTTTCCTGCCAACAGTCCTGTACAGGGAGTCTGAACAAGAGTTCCTAGAGCTAGCTTAATCCTTGGTCAAAACACCTGTTATGCACGTTGCTTGGTTGAGGAAGAAGAAATACCTCAGACCAAGTTCCTAAAGGAATAAGGAAAAGGTCATGGAAACGAGAGATTAAGAAAAAACATGGTTGATCATGGCTGCCACCCTCAATTAATAATTATAACCATATTGAAAACTTGAAAATGAATATTAAAACAACACTACATAATAAAACAAAGATGGCAATGGCAGAATGAATAAAACATAAGCAACTACAAGGATGGCCGGAACTACCATCCCTCACCTCCACAATCAACCCAAAATAAAAGAAATAATTCAAATTAATATGATTTAATCATAGAGATCTAGTGTAAGAGATGTTTCCACTTAACAAATAATTATTAATTGTTAACTTTTATAATTTATTTTAATTTTTTAGAAAATTTAAAATTTTATAAAAGTATAGCACTTTGGGCTCATTTACGATGATATGTAAAGCTCGAGAACACTTTTATGGTTGATGATCTAGTATGACAAGCTGGGCGTGATCCACTAGTTTGGAACCAAATATATATGTTAGAAAGGGGGCTAAATGTATACATTCACCTTTAGGCCATATTTGGTAAGGTGGTTAGAATTTGAATGAAATGGAATATAATATTATTCCATTACTTAGGAGGAGAGTTTATAATAGAATTGAATGAAATATGATAAAAGGGGAATGTTTCACATTAGATCATATTCTATCCTAAACAGTAAAAATGATTTACGTCCTATATGCAGGGAGGGGGGTTTGATGAAATATAAAATGATAAATATGCACTACTTAATATACCCTCAATAATTTTTTGTAATACCAATTATACTCTCAACTCTAATAATAAACAACAAGACAATATGTTTTGTTCTATTGAGGGTAGAATAGTCATTCATTATTATTACACATACATTATATTCTATTTCATCCATCTTCTAAACAATATTTTATTATATTACATTATAAACCCTTCCATATCTCCCAAACAATAATTTTTTAATATTAGTTCCATTTACATTCCATTTAATTATAAACTATTTCATTTCATTTCATTAAAAACATTACTTCCAACCAAATATAGCCTTAAAATTTTAATAAAATTCGATTAACTTGTCAAAATTTTTTCATTTATAAATTGAGCATTAACTTTAATATACAATAAAATATCTTAATAGGGATTATTTATTAGTTAATATATGATAAATATAAAGAATTATTCAAATAGTAAAAAAAATTTGAAGAGTTGATCCTTAAATTTTATATAAATAAGAATTGTTATGTTAATTATAGTTATTGAGAGCTAATTTTTAAACTGTGAAATATTAGGTTTTTATTCTAGTTTTTATGAAAACTTTAGGGATTAGTTCATAAATTTTACGA
>JAOSBN010000179.1:34791957-34802785 GCA_027563595.1 Erythroxylum suave
ATTTTTAAACTGTGAAATATTAGGTTTTTATTCTAGTTTTTATGAAAACTTTAGGGATTAGTTCATAAATTTTACGACAATGGATTGCAATTCATTAGCCAAGCTAAGTTACGTCCCCTGAGTTAATTAAATTTAGCTAAAATATTCCTATACACTGAAATTATGTCACTTTTGGATTTGATGCAGGAAGAAAGGACCTTCCACTACGAGAGTTTATAGGTACGCCCTTAAAATGATAACATGTGGCATCATCTCTTGTGTTTTTGTGTTATTATGGAAATGCATAATTTTAAAGGCGACAATAGGATGTGTTAAGTTTGAGCTAGGTTGAAAAATATCTATAAAGACTTGGTCCAACCTGAGGCTTCAATGGGTTTGAAACTTGCAACATGAATCAAAAAATCGGGCCTCAGGTGATTTAAAACTCAGTTATGTTTGGGTGACGGAAAGTTCTATCCAGCTCTGAGTTAAGCCCTTTTTTTAAACTTTAAATTCAAAAAAAATTAATTTAAAATAAAAAAATAAAATCATTTTGTCTATAGTAAGTCGGGCATCAAGGATTTAAGTTTAACCTAAAATCTGGTCAAATTAAGCTGAATCAAATTGGATTAGTCAAAAATTGTCAAACCTGGATAATTTCACTTTGTATTTTCTCCTTCTCCAAATTTTTACTGACTTGAGCATCAAAAACCAAATGTCAAAAAACTTTTGGATGATTAGTTTTGCAATCGTACAACGAAGAATATCCATTAAGAGTCCACGAGTCGAGATTTGGCCCATTTCTGTAAAGATGTGTTCCAGGTAATTCACACCCTCAACCCACCAATCTCGTTGATAATGCCATAAACATACAACCCTAATTATAGGTCATGGTTATTGTCTTCTAATTTAGGCCCTTTTAGATTGAAGCCCCTAAGATTGGGCTTGAACAGCTCATAAGTGTGTCCATAATAAAGGTTGCAACAATGGTCTGACTAACCTAAGGGGATTTACGAGTCAAGGTACCATACCAATAGCATTTATCATGGACAATATTAGATTTGTGCTATCAAACGTACCTTAAGAATATGTCCAAGAGCATTCTTGCTTGGATCCCAATAGCCCCTTAAATAGGGGAATATTATTATAACCCTTACTGTGAAAATTTGAAAGGTCATTCTTGAACATACCATGTGAATCAAAGAAATCATAGATTTATATGTTGTCATTAACGTAGTTAAATATTGCATTTTCTCTACACTGACTAACCTAAATAGGGATTGGTACCAAATCTTGCTTGCACCTGTAGGCTCAATAGCGAATTCCAATTTATTGAAAAGTTGTTTTTTAAGGCACGCATTGCAACAAACAAGTGCAAGACAAGAGATTGGATAGCCTTATTTGAATTTACAAAGAGGTTCAGTGAAACCTTTTTGACAATTTATAACAAGGTAGAGTCTGGAGGTTACACAAATACCTAGCCTTAATGCCTCTGTATTAGTCATCGCCTTTGAAAAAGGGATGAAGTGGCACCAAACTTTGTCTTTGAAGTAGACAAGGGCGAAAAAACTTAAATGCAAATCTCATTTTTGGTTAATGGATAACTCTATCCGTGTTCTCATCTTTACCTTAAACAAATAAAGTTTTGAAAGAATGTCATGGAAGAATGTATGGGTCACAATTACACTAGGTTGGTAAAATATCTTCCTGCAAAATATTAATGCAGGGCTATGAGGAGGTTATGACTAACAAGTCTCTTTCTGGATATAGAGGTTGAAAACACATGCGTAAGGTATTTTTTAAAAGAAATAAAATGGAAGAATGTTGAAGACTTGTGAGTCTACTTATTTATAGGCTCTAGCCTTCAATAATAGCTCTCGATCATTACATCTTTATGAGGGTAAGGACGTAACTTTGTTCGTAACAGATCACTAGACTTATCCCTTATATTAGAAGAAAAAACTGGGTCTCCCCACATAGACCTACACCCTCATTCCATACCATCCTCCATCGATAAAAAGAAACACTTATTATTTCATTGACCTTAGCCTTTCATTCCAAGCATAGTGTTCAAACTAGCAACTTTAAAAGCTTTCCCGTAGACCTTAATTAATGCATAACTTAATATTGGGTTTAACATCGCCCAAGTGACAGCCTGCCAAGAATCTCAACATCAAGCCCAATGAGTGAAGGTGCAATTGACTTGAACTTAGATTATGGTAGCCTCACTCCACAACTAAAGCTATTATAGTAGAAGCTCAACTTCCCAAATCTACAAAAGTATGCACTTTTATAGTTTTTGGCTTATGAATCTTTATATAAATAAATGCAATAAATGATTTTGATTTGGTGTAGGAATGAGCAGGCTATGAATAAAATCTAAAAGTCCTAGTAGCAATATTTGGGTGAAGTCTGAGAGATTAACAACATAACTCATAATAAAAGAGAGAGAAGTCAAAAGTGGGAATGGGATAACTAGGTGGGCAAAGTATTTGACTATGGGTAGGAAGTACACTTGACCGAGTGGTGCACGTTGTTCCCAAAATGCATCGTTCTTCACATCTTCGATTGCGTTTCTATGCTCCCTCTTGCATTGTTTTAACTATTTCCCCAATGACTCCCTTCTTCGTCGTTTTGTGGTTCTTTTTCAACTATTTTTCTTTATGTCTTTGGCAATGTTGCGAATACCGTACCGAATTTAGTATCGGATTGAGTTCTGGTACGGTACTGTACCGGTACTGGTCAATACCTGATACCGTTTTAGACAATTTTTTTAATTTATGAAATAGTCCCTGAATTTTTTTAAAATTACAAAATAGTCCATTGTCATATTATAAAGTTGTACTCTGTCTCTAAAAATCATAATAATAAATAATAATCACAATTTTAATTTAATTTATAAAATTATTAATAAATATAATTAAATTTAAAATTATTTTTAAAATATATAAATTTCAAATAAATTTTGATTTAATAGTTAAAATATATAAAATAAATATTAGTTTATAAATAATAATTTTTATATTATTTATTTTTAAAAATAAGATATTTTACTAATACCTTATTAATAAATATTATATAAAATATCAAAAATAATTTATTTTTAAGTTTTATTTAATTTATAATTATTATTAGTAACAAGAATATTTATTATTATTTAAAAAAAATTTAAAAATCACAATAATTATAAAAGTTGAAATAAATAAAATAACTAATTAAAAAAACTTTGAAAAAAAGGGGGGAAAGACAGGTAGGAGGGAGGGAGGGAGATTTTAAAAAATTTTAAATTTTTGCAAAAAAGTCCTGCAATTTTTTAAAATTTCCAGTATTGGCCGGTATTTGACCGGTATTTTAAATACCACCGATACTGACTAGTATTTAAATCCGGTACCACAACTTATAATTTCGTACCAGTTTTGGTCTGAAATGGTACGTACCGGTCGATGCTGGTATTCATGACAATGATCTTTAGTCGTTTTGGAGCTACAGTAATAGTGGGGTCCCCTTTTCCGTTTTATCCATCAGCGTAACCCTCAAGCTTCTCCGATTTATGCAATTTAGTCTTATCCTTCACTTTAATTTTTGATTATGTCTCTCTTCTTTTTTATTTTGAAAGCTCTTCATTTAAATCTAAATTATTTTAAAACCTGATTTTTAAACTAATACTTCTATGAAAAATTAAAATGAGCTAATTAAATACAAAATTAAGTAAAACAAATTATGAATTTATTTACAAAAAGAAAAAAAGAATTTGAACAAACTTGGTTAATTTTGAGGAATTTTTGACTAATGATTTAAATTGCAGTGAAACCAAAGATATATTTTTTAAAAAGTGAATTATTGGACAAACATTGTAAATAAAAAGAATAAAGAGTTGTAAAATAAAGTACGGAAACTTGAAGCTTTAAACTCTCATGTTTACTGTAAACTTAAATTCATATGTTCTCACCTTGAAATCCTCTATAAGGCAAGGAAACAACTTAATAACATAGGTGAGTTATAATAAGAAACTTTACTAGACCTAATTTCTTAGACTAATTTTGCAACTTAAAAATTATTATCAAACAAGAAAAGAAATTATATGTTCTTGGCACTATTGTTTCACCAAAGCCTAATTTATATATGACTGATGAAGCTTGGGGTTGATATCAACGTTATATTAATAACGTTTGATAAGCTACATATGTGATGTTGGCTAGTATATCTCAAGGTTTTAGAGGAAACATAAGAACATGATGTTGTTACTATAATTCTGCATCTCAAAGAGTTATTTAGTGCATAAAGTAGGGTTAGATACCGATCTCCAAAGCATTATTTCAATGCAAGATGAATCTTCAGTAGAACTACATGTGTTGAACATGATTGGCTATATTAAAAAATTAGGACAATCACGTTTTGTCATGAACCATAACTTGAGCCTTGATATGGTGCTACAATATCTTAGTTTGAGTTTTTCACAGTTTTTATGAACTTCCATATGAACTAAAAGGATTTGTCGTTGCTTGAAATATTGAATATGTTCAAGACTGTAGAAGGGTGCTTTAAGAAGGAACTCAGTTTTGTTTTTGTTGTGGATTCTGTTAAGAGCAAGAAAAAAGGGCTCTAAGAAGTATAATAACAAGAAACAAAAAGTTTCTACTATAGTAGCAAAGCCACGAGGTAGTGTTAAGAAGAAGAATATTGAAAAGGGAACATGTTTTCATATGGAGTTAATGGACACTTAAAAAGGAACTTTACAACTTGTCTTGCTACCTTGAAAGATAAGAAACTTGAGGAAGCTACTTCTTCAGGTACGTCTACGATTGAGATCAATCTTTATATTTTTGTTCCACATGATATTGGATGTGGTTTTTATATTTGTAATAATACGTAAATGTTAATAAGGAATAGACTGTTGAAGAAAAGGCAAAGTAGAACTATGAGTTGACAATAGAGCAAGAGTTGTTGCGTTAACCTTAAAAACCTGTAGTATTATATTTTTGTTCCACATGATACTGGATGTGGTTTTTATATTTATAATAATACGTAAATGTTAATAAGGAATAGACTGTTGAAGAAAAGGCAAAGTAGAACTATGAGTTGACAATAGAGCAAGAGTTGTTGCGTTAACCTTAAAAACCTGTAGTATAACTTTGCCTTCTATCCTTAAACTAATTATTATTATTATGTTCTAGTTATTACTAATAAAAACAATTAATTTCTTATCTAGATTTGAATGGATTTGTCTTTATTATTAAGAATAAGAGTTATTTTTTTCATAAAGATCATGTTTATTATGGATCAAGATTACTTACAAATGATTTGTACAAATTAGATCTTGAAAGGCAACTCCTTAACATAAAAGTAAGAAAAGCAAGTTAAGTGACCAAAATTCATCTTTTTATGGCATTACAGTTTAGGTCATATAACAAAACTAGAATCACAAAGTTATATAAAGAAGGATATTTAGATCATTTTAATTATGAATCATATGAAAGTAATGAATCTTGTTTATTAGGAAATATGAACAAACTACCCTTTGCATGCCAGTGAGTTGCTAGAGCTTATACATTCAGATGTATGTGGCATTATTTTTATTTGAGTTAGAGGTGGATAATCATTCTAGAAATGATTCATTTATTTAATGAAACAAAATTTTGAATTGTTTAAAAAGTTTAAAGAATTTAGACTTCAAGTTGAAAAACAAACTGTTAATAGTATTAAGACACTTAGATCTAATCAAGAAGGTGACTACTTAAAGCATGAGTTTCTTGGTTACTTAAAAGAGAATAATATTCTTTCACATTGGACTCCTCTTGAAGCTCTATAACAAAATGGAGTGTTTGAGAAGAGAAGTCGTATTGTATTAGATATTATACGTAATATGATGAGATATTATACGTAGGGATATACTATTGGAATTATAAGTGATATCTCTTTTTAGGGATATACTATTGGAATTACTACCTAACTTTTGAATAAAGTTTATCTAAACTGGTTAACAAGATGTCATATGAGATATGGATTGGTAATAGACTAAAGTTATCACACTTAAAGATTTGAGAATGTGATGCTTATGTGAAGCACGTAACATATGATAATCTTTAAGATAAATAAGAAAAATGTAAATGTATAGGGTATCCAAAAAAGGGTATAGATATCAATTTTATCATCCTCTTGAAAAAAGGTGTTTCTCTTAAGATAAGCTTCATTCCTAGAAATATAATTTTTTTAAAGAAAAGTAGTAGGAGTAAGGTAAAACTTAGAGAAGTTAAAGAACCACAAATTCACATCCAGATGGAACAAAAACCTCAAATTGATATATATGATGTTTAATCGAAGGTCTAAGAGACACACAGTTTGCAACAAACTAGTAGGATATGACGTGCCCCCAATAGATTATATCTACAAATTGAAAAGGGGAAAGACAATGTATCGCTCATAGATGATGAGCCGACTACTTTTAAAGAATCATTTCCAGACATTGATTCTTTAGAATGACATGAAGTCATGAGATATGAAATGGAATCCATGCACATTAACTAAGTATAGACTTTGGCGAATGCTCCTAATGGTATTGTACTTGTAGGATACAAGTGGGATTTTAATATAAAAACTTACATGGATGTTAATATACATACATGCAAAGCAAAGCTAATGGCTAAAAGTTACAAACAAAAATAAGAAGTTGATTTTGATAAAACATTTTCACTAGTAGCTACCCTTAAATCCATAAGGATATTATTGGCTATAGTCACATATCATAATTATGAAAGTTGGCAATGGATGTTAAAATAACATTTCTCATTAGGAGTTTGCTTAATGATATGCGTATGATATAAGCTAGGATCCAAGATATTTCCTAATCAAGTATGCAATTTGTAAAAGTCTATTTATAGACTAAAGATGTTTTCTATCTAATCTTAGTGATGGTCATTGTACAATTGTCGAAAACATCTTAAAGTACTTGAGAAGGACTAAAGATGTTTTGATGGACAACATATAAATTTAACGAAGATTTTAGGGGTATTTAAATGCTAGTTTTTAGTTAGATCCAGATGATAGTAGATCATAGTCGAAGTATATCTTCACTATGAACAGTGGAGTGATAAAATGGAAGAGTTTTAAATACCTAACAATTGCAGATTCTATGATTGAGGCAGAGTACATTTCAATGTCAAAGGTGGCAAAGGAATCAGTTTAGATCAAGAATTTGGTCATTGAACTTAGATTGATTCCGAGCATTATTGAGCCAATAGTGTTATAATTTGACAACAATGACGTCATTGCACAAGTAAAGGAACCAAGCTGTACTCAATGGTCTAAATATATACTCAAAAAGTTTCACTTAATTAGGGAGATAGTACAGTAAAAAGACATAGAATTAGATTAAGTTCCTACCAAAGAGAATCTTACAGATCCTCTCACCAAGCTATTGTCTCAAAAAAGAAATGATCGACATATGGATAGATATGGTATTAGATACATAGGTAATTAAATTAAATGCAAGTAGTAGATTGTTAATTTTTGCACTTACAGTCAATCAATTGGTTGCAATTTTATGTATAACATTATTATTTTAATTAGTAAACATATTATTTATCTTTATATATATATTTAGTTAAATTTTATGTTTTAATACTAAAAATAAAATTTGTAGAATAATTACTGTGCAATTAAAATAATGATGAGACTCAATTTGTATTTATGTATATTTATTTATTGTTACTAATTGTAGTTTCATCAATATGGAATATTAATGAAACAATAGAATTAACACACGTTATCTTTCTTTCTTATAAATAAAGTAATTAATCTCACAAATTAAAGTATAGACATACTTAAATAAACAAGTAGGTGCTTATTAATCAAGACAAGGTTTCACATTTCTTTATTCTTTTTCCAAATTAGAAAGTATCAGCAACAATTTCTTTGGGAATAGTTATAATAACAATTTATGGAAGCAAAGAAGAAGAGGAAGGTAATAACAGATATCATATTCACTAAGTGAAGTAAGATTATGTTAAGAAGCATGTAATAAGAAAGAATAATACCTTTATTATGTTGTATGAAGAAAAGAAGCAATAAGAACAATAATGGTATCAAGTTGTAACTAGATAACGTGACTTTAGATTTCAATTATAGAAAGAGAGTTCAAGTTATGAATGATTATCACACCTACTTGCAAAGCTATCATTCTAATTTAGACTAAATGAATCACCCCAACACTAAAGAATCGTGTCCTATCGCTAACTACTAAATAATAAATTCCTAACTACCAAACTATGTAGTAAATGGTGAGCTAGGGTCGAACTACAGAGAGCTGGGATGCAATTGTTATTTCAAATGTTGAAACAAAAGAAAACAAAACAAAACACCTTGAACTAAGGAAGACGAGATAGCTAATATGCAATGAACGTAATAAAAAAGACTAGCACAAAACAAATTTAGAAAAGTCTAATAACAATGGTAAAGAAGTGGGTTGGAGATATCTTTGGGATTCTGGGACGTTCGTTGATCCTTGAATTTAAATAAAAGACACTCTCATTATGGTGTTAGCCTATGGACTTGATTAAGCTCTTGAACCTTTAATTTCTCTAAAATAGGCAAAACTAATAAGCTCTATAATTACCCTTGATCTCTATTGTAACCTAGAATAGGCTCTCTAAGTTCAATAGCAAAGATGCATTAGGTACTAAGAAATAACTAACTAAGGCCACCTACTCATAAGCTCGGAAGGTGTAACCTAAAGGTACGGGATCCTAGGTTAGTTGGTTAGGTATCCTGATAAATTTAAGTAACCTATTGCTACTTTCGGGAATCACTATAGACTATTACATATCACACGCTCAACTCTAGCCTTCAAATTAGAAATTTACGTAAAGGGTGATCAAGCCTACAAGCAATTCCTAATTCATAATATTTATCCTAAATCCCAAGCTGACCTATACCTACAAGTACCAATTCAAAACAAGTTCAACTTCATTCTCACAATTTCCATCCCTTCACCCTTATAATATCTTAAAACCCCTAAGTAATTTAGCCACACATGTTCATATAAAGCAAAATAGATATTAAATAAACAAAACTCATACTTACTCAAATAAAACCAAGGCTGGAAATTATAAATGAAGTAGTAAAAACTAAATTTCAACACTAACTTAATACAAAGCAAAACTCTTTATGCCAACAAATAACTAATCATAACCCAAATTACAAAATCCGAACATCAAAATGAAAATTCTAGCACACATATCTTGCATAAAAATCCAAACTGATTGATCATAAACTTAAGAACATGCATAGATCCTAACTATTGAGCACAAATTAATCAAAAGCATCACAAATAAACAAAACCATTAAACATTCAAATATTCAATAAATTCAGATCTTCCAAAACACATAAATAAACTTAAACAACCAAGATTAAAACAAAAAAATTGGAGGAATAAACATCCATTGATATATCACAAAGGTTCATTACAAAATTCACGAGTTTCAACTATAAAATCCATCAAACATTCATTCTAAATATTCTAACATATGTAAAAACTTGATTAACACTAAAAAAGCTCTAAACTAATGGAATGAATAGATTAAGACATATGAAGATAAATCATTGAAAATGAAATAAACTAGCCAAGCATAAAGAAAATAACAAAAACTTCTCTACTCATTCCTTCTCTCTTCTTCTTCTCTCTGCTTGAAGTTTTCCAAAAGTGACAGATTGTGTAGCCCCTTATAAGTCCTCTTCTCTTTCTTTATATAGTATGTTCCATTTAGGGTAAAACTTAGGATTTTCCTCTGCCTCAAAAGTCCAAAAAGCTCCTAAAACACTTATGTTAGGAAGGTCGTCCGCGTCTGTTTGCGCGTAAGCCATGATCGGGGCTAGTTTATTTGCTCTCTATCACAATTGTGGTTGACACCTCATGATCATGGCCCTGTGTTAAAGCTTATGTCACAATCATGGCTGACTCCCACCATTGTGAACCTTTGATCAAGCATTTTTCAAGGTGCCACAATCGTGGCACTGAGTTATTTCCTGAGTCTTCTCCAATTCTCCTCCGAATGCCCTTGATGGTTTCTCCTCTATAGAAGGCTCTCCAAACTTTATCAAACTTCTTCCTTTTAGCTTATATTTGTGTTCACTCCTTTAATCTATATGTAAACACAAGGTGAACAAGAATTAAGTATTTAAATAAAATAATAGGATTGAAAAGACATTGAAATGCATGAGAAAATATAAGATGATTCAATCCTATCAAGTGTATTGACTTACGTATATTGTAACTTCAATTGTGAATTAGAAGTGGTATTCAATCCGTTACTTATGAAGTGGGGCTAGAGTAGCACTAGGATAACAAAGAGGATTACAAGTCAAAGACAAGTTTAAAAATTGGTGGAATTGTTATAAACCATTCATATTTTTCAGAAGAGGAATTGTATAAAAGTTTCAAATAAGCAAAGCACTTGAGATTATATCTAAAGAGCTCAAATCAAAAAACACAAAAAATACAATGTTACAAGGTGTAATTTATGTTTTCCAATGCATTAACGTATGCTTCTAAAGACTTGCCACAAGTCATGTAGCGCCCTCTTATCATAAGGTACAAACCGGGACGCCTGGAGGTCATTTCGGGACATATCCTACGATAAGGGTGAGCTACATTCGATCACTACATTCACTTCATATGGCATCATATCATTACTCACTAATAAAGCATTATAAGAAAATCACAATATTTTAAAACCAACTTTTTCCTCATTTCATTTCACAAAACTGAAAGTCTACGTTGTATCTTTCAATACTTACTACATGTACATCATCAAAACCTAGTACAAAAGTACTACATGAAAGAGGAAAATATAC
>JAOSBN010000179.1:34802885-34818205 GCA_027563595.1 Erythroxylum suave
CATTTGTGTTTTTCCTATTTTGTATAAAATTGTATATTATGAAACTATTGTACAAATGATTTATGTTGTAATGTAAAAACCTTATGACTAAAGTGTTTTATATAGTGGGCCACAATTTGGCTACTAAAATTCTATTGATTGTATTGTGATGATTGAAAATGTTTATAAAGGAAAGTGGGCCTAAATTGGTCATTATTTCCCCATATTGTGTTTGTGATTCAAAAAAAAATTATACCAATTTCTGAATGATTGATTGCTTTAGCAAGCCACCCTCATGGGGCACGGACTCGGATATCACCCACAATGTCGGGTTCGGGTCCTTGCAAGATTGGGGTGTTACACTAATCATAGTTTTTACCTCTCAATCAATGGAATACAATCAACATACTTTGGCTTATTCACATTGATTAGTACTCCTAGGTATTTGAGAAGAGGTAACTAGATTTTGAGACCTATCAGCTTACTTATCTCTTCTCCATTCTGTATAATAGAAGAAATAAATATATGGCTTTTTATCAAAGTCAGTCTTCAAACTTGACAATTTGCTAAATCCCTCAATAATCTTTATCAAAAGATATAATGAATATGAATCAGCTACACATAAGCAGAAGGTCATCAACAAAAGATAAATGGTTTAAATTTAGCTCCTTGCATTTATTATGAAACTTGAATCTTAAATTACCATTGGTGAAAAGCATTAATGGCTAAAGAGAACATATAGAGGGAAAGGGGGTCACCCTACCTAATTCCTTTAAAATTTTTGAAAAAATTTGGACTTGCATTGATTAAAATGTTGAAATTAGCAGTAGAAATGCATTCGTTGGTCTAACCAACAAATAACTCTAGATAACCAAGGCATGTCAACAATTGATGTTGAATTCCCATTTAATTGTGTTAAATACTTTTAAAAAGTCAATCTTAAGGTAGTGGCTCTTAATGGCCCTTTTGGAAAAGTAATCCTTCATTAATTCTTGGACAATTAGAATGTTTCCCCCTATAGATCTTAAACAAAAGAGCCTTGAGAAAAATTGATATGAGGATTCAGGTGAATCTATTTACAAGTATCTTTGAAATAAGATTATATATGGTGTTACAATTGGATATTAGACAAAAATATTTTATACTAGAGGGGTTTTGAGTCTTTAGGATAAGACAAATATGTTTTATTGATTTCCTCTAGAAGTTTTGATAAGGAGAAGAACTCGTGCATTGCTTCTACCACTAACTCATTAGTGATACTCTAGGTTTTTTGAAAGAAATGAGCACCAAAACAATCAAACCCTAAAGCCTTAAATTTAAGCTAAATAAAGTGCTCTTAATCTCTTGGACTGATTAAGGCTTCTTTGACTTCTTGACTGATGTTCTTCTTTATTATCTAGGTAAAATCTCTATTGTCACTTTGTTCACGAACTCCATCAAATTCCTGAAGAATTTTGTTACAGTGCTCTCAATCTTCTCCTAATATGTGCACATTTCCCCATGTCATTAACTAGCATAGTTATTTTATCCAAAACAGAGTTGAAGAAAAAATTTATGTTGGCATCACCTTCTTTTAGCTAATTTCTTCTAGATTTCTGCCTCAAAATAGAGTTGTGAACATTCAGTGCAGAATTGTATTCCCTCAAACAAGTTGTTTTTTAAATCTTCAAACTTTGATCATGAGATGACAAGTAGGGAATAATCCATTATAACCAGGCTATTAACTTAATCAATATAATTCTTTAAATTTAAGTTTCTGCACAAAAAGAATTATGCCCATATATACCATAATAATAGCATGTTATCTTTTTAGCTATTTTACAATTTAACCACATTTGTGCCTGATTTGAAAATTCCAATATTTATGATTCCTGGTATAAATATTCTTGATTATAATGCTAATCCTAAAGATGCTATATAAAAGAGCGCTACATTATACACAAATAAAGGAAAAATAAAGACAAAACTTAGGATTATTAAGATAGGAATTGAATAGTTTCTCAACAACACTAAAAACTTCTTAAACTAAATCTATAAGCTTATAATCAGTTGTAGCAAGTTATTAAAACTAGAATAATCTAGATTATTAATCTCATAGGAAGAAGATTACTATTTATATTAATTATAGATAAACAAAAACACTAAAATAAACAAGAATTAAGAATATAATTAAATTGCTAAAAAATAAAAAAGATAAACTAGTGTAAATAAATTAAGAAGAAAATGTTAGGGCTCTAGGATTCACTTATGTGAAATTCTAATTATCAATCACACTTGACAAGCCAGTTGTAGCAAGTTATTAAAATTGGAATAATCTAAAGTACTAATCTTATAGGAAGTATATTACTATATATATTAATTATAGATAAACAAAAAAATAAAATAAACAAGAATTAATAATATGATTAAATATTTAAGCAAATAAAAAAAGATAAACTAGTGTAAATAAATTAAGTATAAAAAATTTAGGGCGTCAAGGTTTACTTATGTGGTACTATAATTATCAATCACACTTGATTATATAGGATGAAATAGCATTTACCCTAAAACATTAATGCCATCTTTTAAGCCATATAGATATATTTAATTAAGTGATTACAACCCACCGATCTGCAATTTACCTAATCAAATTCAATTATCACAGTTAATTTATATGATTATCAACAAAGTATGGGATAATGTTCTTTTCTAGCATTAAAGAGTTTATTCTTCTAGTTCACATACTTACATCTATGAAGTAATCACTTTATATTATGAAGGCACTAGTTATACAAGTTGCAAAAAGGATCAAATTCATCCATGATACCTCCTTAATTTCTTTAACAATCTCTTTAAAGAAAACCATCATACACCTCTGAAAGGTCACAGGTGCATTGCATAACTTAAAAGGAATTCTCTAATATGCAAATGTTCCATATAGGTATGTGAATGTAGCATTTTCCTACTCCTCTTATACAATTAAGATCTAAAAGTAATATGAGTACACATTTAAAAAGTAAAAGAACATAATCCTTAAGAGTCATTCCAACATTTAATAGAAGAAAGGAAGAAGTAAGTGATTTTTGTGCATTGCAACATTCAATCTCTTACAGTCGATGCACACTCTCTAATTGGTACTATTTATCATCAGGATTAATTCATTCTTCTTATTAAGAATGACTATCCTCCTCCCTTTCTTAGGAACGTCATAAACATCACTCATTCAAGATTTTTTAAAAATTAGATAAATTATATCTATTTCAAGTAGTTTCATCACTTTATCTTTCACAATATCCTTTATGTTTGGATTTAATTACCTTTAAGGTTACACAGTGTATTCTAATCATATATGAAAGTTTCTAAGACAATGTTTTCTTATGATTCCTTGAAACCCTTAGCAATTTATCATTTTGTTCATC
Source organism: Erythroxylum suave (assembly GCA_027563595.1). Classification (NCBI taxonomy): domain Eukaryota; kingdom Viridiplantae; phylum Streptophyta; class Magnoliopsida; order Malpighiales; family Erythroxylaceae; genus Erythroxylum; species Erythroxylum suave. Next base: position 34,806,263 of record JAOSBN010000179.1, read on the forward strand.
AGTCAACCAACATGTAATGATCACTAGTAACTTTGATTTTTCATATAAAAAGACAAATGGGAGATAATGTGGATGTTACTTCAACTCTAAGAATGGTGGTTACTTCATAAAAGGTTTCATTTTTTACTGGGTAAGAGTATTGATATGATTATGACATTATTTTTTTAGGATTTATTCACCTTTAAATAGGCTACTTTCTCATATATCTAGTTATTCTCCTATCTCTATTATCATAATGCAACACTCAAATTTGTGTTTCTGTACAATTTCCTAAAAAGAACTAGAAATTCTAGCATCTATTACAATAATATAATAATGTAAGCCATCAAGAAAAATGATGATTACTTACATCTTTAATCTTAAAAATAACCTTTTCTTCTTTAAACCTAAGCACTAATTTCCTAATATGGACATTTTTATTGGCTTTTTATACTATAAGGAAGGGCTTACCTAGGATTAGAAAGACTTCTTCTTCTATGTTAGTAATTACAAACTCAACAAAAAATTGAACTTGTACACATTAACCATAACATCTTTTATATTCCCCAATAGGCGTAATCAATATATAAACAAATTGAAGGCTTATACTAATTGGTTTGGGTTCTTTCATTCTTAATTTCTTGATACTAAAATATGGAATAAAATTGATGCTAGCTCATAAATCATCCAATGCATTATCAATAGATTAGCCACCCATAAGTCAATGGATAGTGAAACTCCCTAAATATTTTAGTTTTGTTGGTTGGTTATTCAAGAAAATAGTCAAGCATTCCTTACTCCTTGTAATAATCAACATTTCGTCTAACTTTCGCTTACTTCTTAGAATTTTGTTACGAACTTTGAATACTTGGAAATCTATGAAAGAGCCTTAATAAATGGGATGTCAATTTAAACTTCTTTAAATAGTTTTAAGAACTTACCAAACTACTTTAACTTCTTCTCTTTCTTTAGTCTTGTTGTGCAAGTGAGTGAAAAAACTACTCATCCGTCTTCTATTTCTTCCTCTTTAGTAAATTCCTTTTTCTTTAACTTCCCTCTTTATGTCAATGGTTTGCTCTTTTCTATTCGTGCTCCCTAGGATTAGGCACCACAATGCTAGGAAATGACCTTTAAGGTCTTTTATTTAATAAATTAGCTAATTGATTAATGTTCTTTTCAGTTTTGCATAATAAATCCTTTTGATTTTTATTTTGATATATAATTATCTACTAATTTTATAGGTTTGGTTTCTTCTTATGTTATTATTATCGGTAAGATATAGGTAGAGGTTGCCTTTGGGCTGCTTGATCTTTTTATGAAAAATTTGAGCATCTTCTCCTCTATAAATTATAGATATTACTATAGGGACTATTTTATCATTGAAAAATCTTCATATATTCTACTTACTCTTCTTGATTAGTCATACGATTTCCAACTTGACATTCACTCCTCATATTTTTCCTTTTGAAGCTTCAACTTGAAATACAAATCACAACATCCATATTGGGTTTACCTACTAATTTATTTATTATCTCCTTACTGATTGCCACTGATATTTGTTCATAGCCATTTGTTTAATAAGTTTAAGGGCTTCCAGAGTTTATCTAGTTATTACCTTACCAAATGCTGCATTGAAAACCTGCTTTGTGATGTAGGTTACTTTATTGTAGAAAGTTTAAACATAGATCCATATTGGTAAGACATGTTGATAGTATTTCCTCAACAAATCCTTATATACATCCCATACTTTATAGAGTGTTTCGTTATCGAAATATAGGTAGTACAAATGTTGTTTCTCAACTTAACAATTTTTTCAGGCACAAAGTATTTTTCAAGGAAATTCATCGACAAAGTTCCCCAGCATATTATAATTAATGTCGTTGGTAATGACTTCAACTACTGCTTTTCTCAATCCCTAAAAAAGAATCGAATGAACTTTATCCTTATTGTATCTTATCTTGCTTCATTAATCTTGAATATGTCACATATCTTTAAAAATTTAATAATATATGCATTAGAATATTCATCATATAACCATCAAACTATATATATTACTCTAGTTTCTAGATGATGTTCATTTTGATTTTGAAGTAGCTTGAAATGATTTTCAACATAGAAATACTGGATTATATCCCCTTATATAATGGATTTACATATTCCAATATGGTTTTATTCTCCTCAATTGTATTAAGGTGCAGTTCTTATATTGTTTCTTTTTTTATTATTTTCTAAGCACTTGATAAGACATCTTGTTGATTTTGAGATTCTCTTCAAATGTTTTGGACCTTCTACCCCTTTTCATAAACCAAGATAACATATGATATTAAAATAAATTAAGAAAAAAGAAAAAGAGTTAAATTAAGTAAAGAATAAAAATAAAACAATTAGAATAATAGTAATTGATTTCCTTAAACATAGATTACTTCCTAGTAATAATGCCAAAAACATGTTCTTTTATTTCCTAATTCAAAATTTTTTAAGTTTTATCAATCATAATATTAGTACCCATATCCTAAGGTAATTACAATTATCATTTGGTAATAGTAAATTAATAAATAGAGTGTTAATCATATAAGAAAGCTATAGAGATTTAAAACATACAGGTACTATTACTGAGCTAATTGGATAATAAGAATTGCATATCAATTTATTAAATTTAAATATTAAAGTCCGCCTATAAAGAGTGAAGAGCTGTAATATTGAAGATCTCTTATGCTAAGCTGATGGCCTGTCGTTAACTACCAAATAATAAATTTCTAACTAACAAACTATGTAATAGCTGGTGAGCTAGGATCGAGCCACAAAGAGCTGGGATGCAAATGCTATTTCAAATATTGTAACAAAAGAAAAAAAAACACTATGAATTGATGAAGACAAGACAACTAATATGCAATTAACGTAATCAAAAAGACAAGAACAAAGCAAATTTAGAAAAGTCTAATAACAATGGTAAAGAAGTGGGATGGATTCCGGGATGTTCATTGATCCTTGAATCCAAATAAAAGGTACTCTCATTATGGTGTTAGCCTATGGATTTGATTAAGCTCTTGAACGCTTAATTTCTCTAAAATAGGCAAAACTAATAAGCTCTAAAATTACCCCCGATCTCCACTATAACATAAAATAGGCTCTCTAAGTTCAATAGCAAAGATGCATTAGGCACTAAGAAATAACTAACTTAGGCCACCTACTCATAAGCTTGGAAGGTGTAACCAAAAGGAATGGGATCCTAGATTAGTTGATTAAGTATCCTGAAAAATTAAATTAACCTATTGCTAATTCTGGGAATCACTATGGACTATTACATATCACAAGCTCAACCCTAGCCTTCAAATTAGAAAATTACCTAAAGGGTGATCAAGCCTACAAGCAATTCCTAATTCTTGACGTTTATCCTAAATCCAAAACCAACCTAGACCTACAAGTACCAATTTAAAACAAGCTCAACTTCATTCTCACAATTTCCATCCCTTCACCCTTATAATATCTCCAAACCCATATATGGTCTAGCAACACGTGTTCATATCAAGCAAGATAGAAATTAAATAAACAAAACTCATACTTACACAAATAAAACCAAGATTGGAAATTATAAACGGAGTAGTACAAACCAACTTCAAAACTAACTTAATAGAAATCAAAACTCTTTATGCTAATCAATAACTAATCATATCCCAAATTACTAAATCTGAACTAATTGCATCAAAACAAAAATTCCAGCTCACATAACTTGCACACAAACCCAAATTAATTGATCATAAACCTAAAAACATGCATAGATCCTAGCTATCGAGCAAAAATTAATCGAAACCATCACAAATAAACAAAAACCCAGAACATAAACCATTAAACATTCAAATACCCAATAAATTTATATCTACAAAAACATATAAGCTCAAACAACCAAGATTAAAACTATAAAATTGTACGAATAAACATCCATTGATATATCACAATGGTTCATTAGAAAATTCATGAGTTTCAACTATGAAGTCCATCAAACATTTATTCTAAATATTATAACACATGTAAAAATGTGATTAACACTAAGAAAGCTCTAAACTAATGGAATGAATAGATTAATACATATGAAGATAAAACATTGAAAATGAAATAAACTAGCTAAGCATAAAGAAAATAGCAAAAACTTCTCTACTCCTTTCTTCTCCTTTCTTCTTCTCTCTTCTTGAAGTTTTCAAAAAGTGGCAAATTGTGTACCCCTCCTTCTAGGTCCTCCTCTCTTTCTTATGTAGTATCTTCCATTTAGTTTAAAACCTAGGGTCTTTCTCTACCTCAAAAGTCTAAAAAGCCCATCAAAAACTTAAGTTCAGAAGGCTATCTGCGTCTGTATGTATGTAGGCCATAAACGTGGCTTTTAGTACACGATTGTGGCCGGTTTATCTGTTCTCTATCACGATCGTGGCTGACTCCTATGATCATGGCCCTGTGCTCAAGCTTCTATCACAATCATGGCATAGCCACGATTATGGCCCTGGGTTATTTCCCAGATCTTCTTCGATTATCCTCCGAATGCCCTTGATCATTTCTCGTCCATGGATGGCTCTCTAAACTTTGTCAAACTTCTTCCTTTCAGCATATATTTATATTCACTCCTTTAATCTATACGTAAACATAAGGTGAACACAAATTGAGTATTTAAACACATCAATAGGATTTAAAGGACATTGAATCTGCATAAGAAAATATAAGCTAATTCAATCCCATTAAATACCCCTACACTTAAACTATTGCCTGTCCTCAAGAAATTTAAAAATAACTAAGATATTCTGTCAATTTGTTTTCAAAGAAGATCGAGCATATGCAATCCTTCAAACTTCAATAAACTAAAGTATTGAGCTACTACATATATCAAAATGTTTTCATCAATGCACATAAACAAAGTCAAAGATAGACACTATTGATCAATGGTAAAATAAATCTAAGATGGATTTTCTTCACAATGTTCAATCTTTTAACTCAGGTTTTTAAAGCCAGTGTTTCACTTAAAAGTCTCTCTAAGAGACTACACTACCATAGGCTTGCAAATTCACAAATTCTCTACCATATAGCTTACATGTTATCATGGATCAAAAAGGGCTTTTACTTAGGGTTATAATGGGGTTTGGGTTAAAGCAAGGCAAAAAGGTCAAAGGGTAACTCACAAGTATTAACAAAGTGCTAAGTAAGAAGGGGCAACCAAACATAAATTCTGAGATATACATATGAATATGACCACCTACAGCTACTCATCACTAACTAATGCCACAACGTTTCCTTCAACAGTGGAAACAAAGACTTGTTTAATCAATAACTCCAAAAACAAAGATGCTTTTGTTTTTCTTCTTCTGTTTTTTTTTCTTTTCTTCTTTTTTTCTATCTTTTTTTCTTTTGGATAACACTAGAAAAATAGGGAAATAATAATAGCATAAATTAGTGAAAACATTCTCAGAATTGAATACAAAACAAAAATCCCTAAATCATATACAGCAAATGCTCATTCATTACTTCATTACACTTATGACAAGGTAAGGATAATAGGTTTTTTTGGTAAGGTGACTAATTCAAAAATAAACAAGGTTAAAGGCTTAAAGGCTTTGGCAAGGGGAAAATGAGTTAGTGGGTCATTTAGGCTAAGGGTTCCAAACAAAGAAGGCTTTAATCATTTTTATAAAGCATGCATCTCGTAGTTTCAAATTGGTTTAATGCAAGTTTTGAAGGTAATCTTCCTATGGGAGCATCACACACAACAAAGAAACATAATGACTATGAAATGTAGTCATATGGGCTCAAAATCCCGCATGTGCTTATATGAAAATCCATCAAAATTTCATACATTACCTAATCACTCAAGTATAAAATTACTGACTGAGTTTATGCAACTAACTACTTCAATCAATCCATATGATTCAGCTTCCACTCAAGATGTCTAATTCAAATTCAAGCACACAACTCAATTCTCAGTTTAACTACTATGGCAGAATGGTATGTTCAACATTCATCACAATTCAAATGCAAAATTGCAAAAATTTTAAACCAGACCCACCCCTACACTTAAACGGGACATTGTCCCCAATGTCTTAAAATCAATAAAAACACAAAGGGATGAAAACAGAAGGACTCCTCTGGATCAGAGAGGGCTCAACGACTTGAAAGCAAAATTCACAACTATGGTCTTCCATTTCTAAAAACAAAACAGACAAAAAGCAAATAAGGTACTCAAATGAAAGCAAACTGAAATAACAAAGAACTAAAATGAAAGGATAAGATTGGGGTGCTTCCCTTGGTTAAGGTCACAAACTCGACCCCTATCAACTGATATTAACCAATGTATTTTGAAGCTTTAAGCTCTAACACCTCAACATTATGAATCTAAAATCCCTTTAAGTAAGGCTTGAGACAATGTCCATTGACTTTAAACTATTTCCTAGTCTTGGCACTTCTAATCTCCACTGCTCCATAGGGATATACCTGGGTAACCTTAAAAGGACCTATCCATCAGGAGCATAACTTACCTGGAAAGAGCTTAAGTCATGAATGACATAAAAATACTTACTTTCCCAATACAAATGTCTTCCTAGAGATGTTGCAATCATGGAATGCCTTAGTCTTCTCCTTATAAATCCTGGAATTCTTGAATGTTTCATAATGCAACTCTTCGAGCTCTTGCAACTGTAATCGGCTATGTGCACCAACAACTTTTGACTACATGTTACACTTCTTGATTGCCGAATAAGCTTTGTGTTATAGCTTCATTGAAAGGTGGCATGACTTCCTAAAAACAAGTCTGAATTATGACACGCCTATTACAGTCTTGTATGCAGCCCTATATGCCCATAAGGCATCATTGAGGTGTGAACTCCAATCCTTCCTATTAGGATTAACTGTCTTCTCTAGAAAGGACTTGATCTCTTGGTTGGACATCTCAACCTGACTACTTTGCCTCCTTCTATGCCAGTAGGTACTTCAAAGCTACATGATCAGAATAAATAGTAATCGTAGTAGCTAACAAATAAGATCTAAACTTATGCAAAGCAAAAAATACTACAATTGTTAGGTCCCATTTCCAAAACCAGACTCTTACTCTGACACCATAATTGTTGGACTGCACTTGCGGAACCCAACTCTTAATCGAAAATCATATAATATGAGCGTAAACCAATGATGTCTCCTTAACCATCATCGATTTACTCTCCTTGCTTTGATACCGCAAAAAGCTTGGTCCCGCGATTCCGAAATCCAACTCTTGATCGGAAAATCATAAGACTCTCAAATCTTTACTTCATCATCCTACTCTTTAATCTTTTTCATTTAATTCATTTCTTATGACTAGTTCTCATTATTCATAATTCTTATCTTTCTCCCATGACATCTCACTTATGTATCAATAATTCATGATCAAAATTCATCATCTCAACCTTATCCTTGCACAATTTCATATTGCTATTCAACATCATCCATAAGTGACTCATAATTCATTTACATAAAAAATAAGAGTTATTTAAAAAGCTGAAATGACATTTCAAACCATAATACACTAATGTCTCAACATCCCGAAATACATAAGATACTTGAACTAATAATACTTAAAATGCAACTAAGGCCTCCTGATTACAAAATCTAGCTTATAATACAAAAATATGCATAATCGGAGTTAGGTCTTGACTTTCTTTCACTCCATCTCTTGCTCATCACCTGAAGGTGGGGACAGGAAGGGGGTGAGCTTGAAAGCTCATGGGTAACAGTTTATAATATATATAAAAAAGCAAAACCATTTTAAAGTGTCATTAAACCTTTTCATAACCATAGTAATTCCGCATTTAAAATCATAAAATTCTTATTTCATGGAATTCTCAATTTGTCAAACATTCACAATAGTACAAATCATGAATGCATCCATCATGTCAAACATATCATGAGCACATAAGCATATGATAATGGTTTGCGTAAGTCCAAAACATGACGCACTACACAATTCCATATAATAGTCCTGTGTAGTCGTAAACTTGAGGGAGTCCTTGAAGGAGCTCCGTGCCACTAGCGGGCAGGTGGGAGAAGCCTATACTTGGGTCAATGTGCACGTGACGATTCTTGAGGGACTACCACAAACCCACATAACACATATATGTCAAAATCTTGTAAACTTATTGCCCAAAATGGCACATTTTCTTGAAAACTTGCATTTTCATATGCTTGCTATATTTATCTTGAAAATCCATTCTTGAAAACATGATTTCATAAACATGTATCTTTTCCAAAAAGAATCATTTTCAAAGTCTTTTCATAAATCAATCAACACAATTCATGTAGCAAACATATAACAATTTCACAATTCAACCAAGAAGCAATAAATGCAATACTTATGATGCAATTTAAAAATCATTAAACTTTATTGATGCAAAGAACACATTTAATGGCTTATTTACTCTATTATAAACATGTACCCACCTTGATTTCCTTGCTTGTATCCTTGCTCAAACATGCTTCTTCTCTTGTTCCTCTTGCCTCTTTGATCCCTTTATACGACAACAAAAATCCCACTCATTAGGGTTTTCAATTGAAAATCCCTCAAGCACAATCACTAAAATTGGTTCTAGAATTCTTAAACCCAAGCATTTTCCAAACTCCATGGACTAAAATCCTTTCAAAAATAAAAAATTCTCAAAATGGTTTTACCTTTATTCTTTACCAAATGAAGGGATCTTTAGCTCAAATGGAAGCTCTTTTCTTCCTCTTCCTTTTTCTCTTCTTCGACAATCTCAAAATCTCTCTTGAGGACTAAGAAAAATCAAACCCTAGCTTGTTTTCTCTTCTTTCTCCTTCTCTCTCATTTTCGTTATTCTCTACTGCTTATCCTTCCATTCACGTTTTTCCTCTTTATTTATAAGCAAGACAACACTTCTTCTTCCAATGATGCCTTTAATGATTGAGAAATGTCATATTTGTCCTTCCATTTATGCCTTATGTCTTTTATACTTAAGTATCTTGCCAATATTACCCTTGAACATTCTGACATAACACTTTATTCTGGAAAAATCTTCTCTATTGTCTTACGTGTCCAATGGTTCAAGAATCAATTCATTTGAGTGTCTAGAGAAGAAGTTATGGCCAAAAGAATCAAACATGTTTTTGTCCTCAATCATACTAAACTTGTCTCGGGACAAATGGCATAACTTTCACTAGAGATGATGGATTTAGATAATCTTAGAATGAGTTCAAAGAGGACTTATAGGTCTATAACTTTCATGAAGACCTTAAAGACAGATTTTATCTTCTATGTTTTGCCTATCGTCTGTCTTTTTCCAATCGTCTGTGTTTTGGTGACGTCATCACAGATGATGCGTCTTTACATTCCTACGCATTCCTTGCGTCTGTGTTTTGGTGATGTCATCATAAACGATACGTCTTTACATTCTACGCATTCCTTGCATATGTGTTTTCCTTGCGTCTGTGTTATAACGTTATCACAGGCGATGCGTCTTTACCTTGTGTCTGTGTATTCCTTACTTCTATGTTTTCCTTACATCTGTGTTATGACGTCATCACAAACGATGCGTCGTTACCTTGCGCATTCCCCTTTCTAAGGACCCTAACTTCCAATCCAAAGTTCCAAAAATTTCATACTATATACCCTCCTAAACTTGACATAATAATTTAACTCCAAATAAAATAATCCTTTAAGGACCTCATAATTTATTTAAATCATGCTGATTCATCAAGAAAAAAATTAGGAGGCCAACATTTCTTCCCCCCTTAAAAGAATTTCGTCCTCGAAATTCTTATCTGACTAATCAAGAAGGTAGGATGTTCCTCCATTTCCCATTTAGTTTCATCTGTAACATCCCATCCCCATATTAAGGATTAGAACCCAGATTTCAATAATGGAGAGAATAGCAAGGTGAGAGTTATAAAATTTGCATTTTAAGCTTAGCAGAATGTCAGCATACATGCATGTGAATTTGAGTCTTTGCTCACATGAAAATGATTGTACATGCACTCATTAACATTTTGGTTATAGTGAATAGTAGTGGGATAGATTGAGAATTGTGGTTATAGAAAATGATTAGAATGAAATGGAGTAGGAAGACTAGAAATAAAATCTAAGTGTTGGACTTCATAAAGAAAATTGTGATGAAGAAGTTTACTGAGAATATTTAGTATGAGAGTTATTGATGATGGAGTAGAAAGTTATGGTCTAAATAAAGGGGAGATGTTCAGGAGCATAAACGTATCATCTGTAAAGGCGTAACGTCTGTGTTTTGCCTATTGTCTGTGTTTTGTGTATCGTCTGTGATGTTGTCACCAAAACATAGACGTATTGAAAACACAGACGCAAGTAAAGGCGTATCGTCTATGTTTGACTTTGCTTCGTCTAAGGTTGACCACCTATCATCTGTGTTTTGTGTATCTGTGATGACGTCACCAAAACACAGCGTAAGGAAAACACAGATGCAAGGTAAAGATGCATCGTTTGTGTTTTGTGCATCGTCTGTGTTTTGCGTATCGTCTGTGGTTGACTATTCTTTGTCTTAAGTTGACCACCTATTGTCTGTGTTTCATATCGTCTGTGGTTGACTTTTCTTCTTCTTAAGTTGACCACCTATCATCTGTCTTTTGGCATTTCATCTGTCTTTCTCCATTTCGTCTGCCTTTCTACTTCTTCTACTTTCTGAAGTACACGAATTTCGTCTGCCTTTCTATTTCGTCTACTTTCTGACGAATTTTGTCTGCCTTTCTGTTTTGTCTACTTTTTGACAAATTTCTTCTGCCTTATTGCTTCGTCTGCTTCTGGCATTCGTCTGCTTTCTGCCTAAGTGACCGAGACTTCTTCTTCTGTATACTGTTCATTTTGTATCGTCTAGCCCATCTTTGACCCTTTAGATGATAGATTTTGTTCCTGAGGTCTCATGAAAGTTGTAGATCTTGAAGTCCTCTTTCGAACCCTATAAAGAACACTTTAATCTGATATCTGAAGGGAAAGTTATAGCAATTTTCCCATATCATCTATCTTTTTCCATTTGGTCTACCTTTTCATTTGGCTTCATCTGTACCTATCTTCTGTTCCAATTGTGACCCTTCAGAAGATAGAATTTGTTTCTAAGGTCTTAAAGAAAGTTATAGACCTATAAGTCCTCTTTGAAACCGTTTTAAGATGATTTAAATCCAACATCTCTAGTGAAAGTTATGCTAGTTGCTCAATAGAAAAAGGTTCAATATGATTGAGGACAGAACCAAATTTACTGATTTTTAGTGTTAATGGAGACATAAGACATAGGGGAATATGTTTCTAGAGAAAAGTGTTACAAAATGACTTCAGTGTCGGAGTCAAAAAGAGAACGTAAAGTTGACCCAAAATGATGTGCTATAGGAAAAATCTGAACGTAAGTAAGAGGGTATGACTTGTGATTGTAGTGGTATTACTGAGTCATAAACTTAAGTATAAATTATACTTAAGTGAGTTTGGATAAAGGGAAGTGGATAAGTGGATAAGAATTAGATAGGTGTCATAGCTAGTTTAGATCTTTATTTACTTATAAAAGACAAGCTATTATCTTTCTTGAAAACTTCTTTCTTTAGAAATCCCCCAACCCAAAGCTTTCATCAAATGTTCACAGAAGCTAAACCTTTTTTTTTGTCTCCACTTCTACTTGGATATTCCTTTCTTTCATTCCAAGAAAGACCGAGCCTCCCTGTCAAATTTCAAGTTGATGTACGTGGATACATGAGAGATTAAGGTTACGTGATTTCATAGAGATTGGAGCTTCAAACAAGTAAGCTTGTTATGATTATGTCGTTTTTGCATGAAATGAAGCATGCATCGTAGTTCATTGCTAAATCCTAAAGAGCAGTGATATTCTTATTTACTGGAAAATGAGTGAGGAGTTTAGTATACCGTATATAGTGATTTCTTTGGATTGATGATTGGAATATTATGGGATAGTGATAAACCAGTTTTGGGAGTTGAAA
>JAOSBN010000179.1:34818305-34828695 GCA_027563595.1 Erythroxylum suave
AAGTCACAACTCTCGTTATCTGATCATGCATTCATGTGTGTAATGCATCTCATAATCACTCAATCAATTCAAGAAAAAAAATTAGTTCTTCTCATTCACATACAATTAGCACTTCAATATCCATTCAACATTTCATAGTCATCAGACCTTCTGTCTGGAACCAACAATCAAGCCGCATTCATTCAATCATTCATTTATCATTTAAAGCATAATTTAAGCAAACAATAATTAAGATAAATCGTCTAGGTTACTCACAAGTTGCTCCTGAAGCTAATGCCTAGAAGTTTAGGCAACATCTGGAGGTTGATGTTCCAGTTGCTCCTCCATATCAAACAAAATACACATATATCACAATTTGCGAAATTAGGAGTGTTTAATAATCATGTATGAAATGAATTATATACAATGCATGTTCATGACAATCCCGAGTATCTTCCCATCAATTTCATTACAAAATCATTCTCATATCAAAACTCATCTAAGTATAATTTCTACTTAGGTTTATGCCTCACTAACAACATTAAATTCACAATTCTTTTCTCATTGAATCATTTAAGATTTTTCCAAAACACACTTTCAAGTCTACTGTTCACGTTCAATCAGAAGTTGCAAATGATGTAATTTGGTCATACTCTCTTCTAGAAAAGTGTTCCTATATGTCTTATGTTTCTATTGATACTAAAATCACTCAATTTGGTTTAGTAATTTGAAAGATATGCCTCAAGCATTTTCAAGCTGTTCATATTCAAAAATAGTATGCTATACACTACTTCCATTAAGAAATTAAATATCTTAAAGACTGAATCACAATTCGACTTCTGCATATGATTTGTATCCCTATTTCTCTAGTTTAGTCCAAATTAACAAGGGTCTAATTTGGAATCCTATAGATAAATATATAATCAAAATACCGAAGGGTGTTCAGGAAGAAAATCCTATCTCACTATTCCAATAGATTCCACACTTTGTTTTGATCAATATTTCTCAATTCAATTCAGAATGCTACAAAAGTTTGTGAAAGGATAGAATAGTGTGTTAGGAATATATTGGTTTAAGAATTAGATCATTTGGAGATCTAGAGAAGAAGTTATGGTCAAAAGAAGGAAAGTTGTTCAGAGTCAACCCTTTGGTCAAACCAGCAAAGTCACTATGCAAATTTCCTAACTTCAAAAGTCAGCAACTCTACTTCATCTTCTCGGCCGACATCTCAACTTCAAACCTTCATAACTTTTAATACAGAACTCTAAAATTTACTAACTTTATATCAATAGAAAGATTAAAGAAATATCTACAACTTTTATGAAGACCATTTTGTTAAAAATCGATCAAGATTAGTACAGTAAGTTCATGGAAATTTCAGATCAAAAATTTAACTCTCTTACTATTCATTCCCAGAAATTCTCAGACTTCATGTCAATGTTTGAGACTCTTAACAACAGAATTAAAATTTGGAGTCTTCAGGATAAATATAGAAACATATCTCTAGTTTAATCCAGATCAAGAATCAGCTCCATTGAACAACTCTAGAAGAAGTTATGGCTAAAACACTAAAGTATATGCTGTGAACATTTTCAAATCCATCATCTTCAAGTTTTTCTGGATTTTCGCACCTAACATATTTGTACAAAGAGCATCCTTTTCTACTCCATTTCCTCTTCATTATCCACTCCTTTTCAACTCAATTTCATTCATAAACAATTCATGATCTATGTTTGATCATTAATCAAAACAAAATCTATACATTTACCCATTCATTCTTTAATTTACTGCACTCATATAACACCATTATAATGATCATTCTACCTCAACATTATCTCTATAACAATTTATGGGTCATTAATGATCATACACATATACAAAACCAAGACATTTACATGAATTTTTCATCACCCACGACACACACATAAAAACTCACATAATCAAGTCATCAATCTTAATGTACTCATCATTCTAGCTTCATTTAACCATACCCATGATATTTAAGACATAACTTACTTGATTTCTCTTCAAAATCTTCAAAATCTTAGTCAACCCTAACTCCCAAGAATTCACATGATCTCATCTTCTAAAGATGGATCAAGGTGGGTTTTCTTGTAGTAAATGAAAGAAACAATAAGATGGAAGTAGCAATTGAAAGGTGAAAGAGCTAGGTTCAAAGTTAATGAAGGTTAGCAACAAAACTGATGAAGAAGATGAAGAAGCTTGAAGAAAATGGAGAAGGTCACGTAGAAGAGAAGAAATGAAGAAGAAAAGCAAGTGAAAGACAACTTTTAAAGTGGTCTTTCAATTAAAATGGAGTTTCGTGAGTGGGGAGAGGAGTGGCAAGTGGTGGTGACACTTGTCACTGCCACTTGTCACTTTCCTGTGGTCCCAGTTGGATCTCTTTTAAAACTAATTCATTCAACTCTAATTTCTACTCCAATTGTCTCCAAATTTTAATAATATATGTCATTAAATCCCAATGTCATTAGTAAAAATTTTCACTGCCATTTGATTTTTAATTCTACTGCTATTTGTCAATTGTCTTGCCACTTGATATTTTTTCTAGTCCAAAATTTACCCAAAATTTTAGAAATTTTCTAAAAATCTCCAAAAATTCTAAATCACTAAATGCACTCTCCAAATCAAATTTTCAACATATAAAAACCACAATTCTCCACAAGATCACATTCACAATTCAATTATAAATTAATTATCCCCAGAATGTCTATGAATGCATGTACAATTATTTTCATGTGCAAAAATTCAATATTCATGAATACGAGCATATCATATAATGCATGACCATGAAAAATGCATTTATAAGTTCTCATTAATCACTCATATTTACTATTCTAACGTCCCAAAGGTAACGGAATGTTACAAGTCACCCTCTTGTGATTCGTGTAAAAAAAAATTCTATCTAGGGATATCTACTTGCTATGATTCAAAAGTCACAATGGTGGCCCAATTTGAAGAATCATGGATTTGATCCCTAATTTCCCAAATTTATGTGTATTGTAGGGAATGGCAGTTACCATTATAAATATTAAAATGTCCCCTTCAACAAAAATTGAAAGAACCTTAATAGGGTCAAAGGTTTCATCAAATTATATTTAAATTTGTAAGGGTCATAAATGTTGTGCTTGTTTTTAAACACTTTCTAACATTAGTATAAGACATTTATTTATGTAAACCTTAATTATGGATATAATATTATGTTGAGCGTAAAGTTAATGGGCTAAAATTGAGTTGATCGAATTCTAGATTAAAATTAGGTTTTGGAGAGCTGACCCACTCAACCTAGTATTGTTAAATTCAACCTAATTTGGCTCGAATTGACCTAAGGTCAATAGGTTAGGCTTCAATTAATTGAACTTCAGAAACTAACCTAAATTTAAACCTGAACAGTCTAAATGATTGTTTTTGTTTAATTTCTCAAAATGGTGTTGTTTTGGTTTTTCAAATTTAAGAAATCCAAGATTAAGAGGAAGTTATTTTGACTATTAAAACCAAAATGATATCATTTTTTGGTGACTTAAGCTTGGGTTAGGCTTCAAATTAGGCTCAGGCCATGCCTTATAGTTCAAGCTGGGTCGGGAATAATCTAAACCAATTAAAACTATAATGAAATTATTTTGACCTTAACCTTGATCAATCTTTGGATTAATCAAACTTAATTAGGTTGTAAAAGAAATTGAGTTGAGGCCCAGAGTTAGTCTGGTCTATTGCCATCACTATTCAAGAAGGCCTTTTTTCCCTTTTGTTAATTAAAAGATTGACACAAATTAAAAGGGATTTAAATGTGTTCATTTTATTAAAAAAAATAAACTACATTGTTATGTACGAGTGCATAAATTTTGTCCTAATATTATATTGAGTGTCTATTTCAAAAATCACTAGATTGGAATTTGAATATCACAATTTTGGTAACCAATCAATCACTTTTGATGGAAGTGCTCAATATAACTCCTCCTTTATTACTGGTATGGCACTCCACGTGGCTTCTAACTGAATTAAAATATTAGTAAAAAAGCCAACTTAGGGGGCGTTTGGTTTGAGAGTTTGGGAACGAAAGAATAGAATAATTGTAAAAAATAGTGTTTGCTTTGGGGTTTTCAATTCCAGGGGAGTGGATTTATCTCATTAAATTTGAGAATCTATTAAAACTACCAAGGGGATGGGTATCGAGTTTTCATTCTAATGTAAGTTTTTATCAAGATTATTTTTTACTCTTTTATCCCCAGCCTTTGCCCTACCATCCTCTTTACTTCCTTATCAACTCTCAATTCCCTATGATCTCCCATCCTGCCTTATCACGTCTTGTCAACGAAGGAATTTTTTGTTCTGTGCCTCCAGATATATTTTCTAAAATCCCTCGTTTTAATTTGATGTTAAATGAACTAGATAGAACCTGGATTCATCTCATTATAAATGGGGCTTTTGCTCCTTTTTTTTTCTTAGATATTCTCGTTTTATGATTTAATCAAGAAAATAACCAATCTGCTATACGGTTTGATGATGTGAAAGTGCATATGGCAAATTATTTTCATTTTTAATGAGGGCAAAAATGATATTATATTATCTTTCATTCCTATTAATGCAACAAACTAAACAACATTATTGGTATTAATACAGAAACTCAAGTTACAAACCAAACATCATTTTTTTTTCATACCCATCCCCATCCCCTTCTATCATTATACTCATATCCATAGCCAACCCCGTGTTCAAACCAAACGCCTCATTAATTACCTCACTAAATGAATCCTTAAATTAAACCTCAAACACTAAAAAACTCCATCCTTAATTGAAATTCTAAATTATATAAACCTCACAATACTAAATGAACCCCAAATATTAAAAAGAAATCAAATCCCTAAATTTTGTAAAATCCAAACACTAGAAATTTCCATCTTAATGGCAAAGGCTAATCTTTCAACACCTAATACAGGCCTTTTCTATTTTTGGTATATGATCTACCACCAATTTTGCAGTCATTTTCATTGCCTTCAATAAAAGCATAGTACCTAAGTAGGAAAGCAAGAGTAGAAATAACTTGATTATTTCAAGAAGAAGCTCAATATCTGAAGTCCGCTAACCATATTAATGATCATTACAACATCCTTTTATATATTTTAAGACATCCCAAGGACTAACTCGTTTGAGTAAAGATAATTATGGGTACAATCCCTTAGAAAATTACAGTTAGTGAAGTGCTTATTATATGAGCTAAATACCACTTATTAGATATCGACGATGCTACAACGTAATTGATAACGGGTTTGACAAAGGTTAGGATATGGGGGAGGATCAGGAAGAAGCTGCTCAAAAAAGAGTGCGTGTGAAGAACATGCAACTAAAGGTTGCAAATATAAGAGAAGGTAGTTCGATATAAGGAGAATCTTGTACTTATAACAGAGGTGAGACTGAGCCACATAACAAGATTTGATGATGGAAAGGCCCATTTGGGAATTTACAAAATTTAAAGATTTCACTTTTAAAATTTTTTAGGTTATAAAAAGTTTATAATTTCATTTAATGATTTACTTAGTGAGGGAGCTGAGTTGACTCTTTAACTAAAATTTTAATATACGTTAAAAGTCATGTGAATTGCTAATTCACCGCTCTTATCAAAAGTAATTGATGAAAATATTAATTTTTTGATATTCAAAATTTTTTAACACTAACAATTTTTAAATTTCATCCACTTTAGTTAACATTGGATCAAAGTTTAGGCACTTAATATTTTAAAAAATATTATATCAAAAACTAAGGAAATCAAAGTTTATATGAAGAACCGACATAAAATATAAAATTTGCTTAAGAAAAATAAAAAATATGAGATGGACTTTCTCATTAAAATATAAATACAAAGTTAACAAATTAACTCATTTTATTATCAAATTATAAAAAAGACGGGAAATAAAGTTTATCATATTTTTTTAAAACTTGATTTTTTTTGATATTGAGATGATAATTGCTAAATTTTATATTATACGTTAAAAGTTGTAATAATAAAAATAGAAATAAAATGATATAAATTTATGAAAATTTAATTAAATAATATTAATAAAGGACAATAAATTTTCAAAATGGGATATTAAAATGATTATTTATATAAATTTATGAAAATGTACATGTATTTATACAAGTACGGAGTTTCCATCCTTCTACTTACTTATCTTCATAGAGTAGTTCCAATTCACTTTTCTCATGTTAGTCAAATCTTTGGATAATGAGTAAAGCTGTATCCTGCGTCTCTAAGCTCTTACGGATTTAGAATGTCAAAATGACTGATTATTCAATAACAATGTTATGTGGAAAGCAAATAAATGTAACAAGTGGTCAGTTGACCAACATGAGTTCAGTTAATACGAAGAATAGCTAAAGGTTATAGGAAACACTTCCATCGTAATATATTATAGATAGGCTTCCGAATCCAGTACTTTTGTGGAGGCAATAGAGATGGAAGGGCGTGCAAAAGAAAACCAACAAACCCCACTAGTGATTAGTCTTATTGGAAACGGGCCACCGATAAGGTCTTGTCACTATAAAAGTATAAAGGCAATTGCAAAAGCGGAGGAGAAATTGGAAAAATGAGAAGGCAAAAAACATGTAGGCGTTTGTTAACAGGTGGAGATGCTCTTTTCCAAAAACCCTTTACGAGGTTGTACACCTCACCATCTGCTAATACTCTTGCAATCCAATTTGGCAACGTGAGCCACCACTGGTTGAATTGAATCAGCACTTACGCAACCTTATTCACATCTTAATTAACATATATATTCATTCTTTACTTTTCCTAATTATAATGTGCTCGTAAGGTAGACGGTAGGGTTTGAATTTCGTAAGTGGTAATATGACTCAACGATAGAAAATGACAAATTTGATGACAATTAATTAATATTCCTTGTGTGAGTTACGGATAAGAAGCCACAATCTCAAACGGATTAATTTTATTTCATTTTTTTCACAAATGTAGATCTATGTGCCCATTCTCCAACATGGAATTACTTCTGATTTTATATACATAAGGATTTAAACTTAAGTCAATCAAAAAGTGTGCGACATTTAAGATTGTGGATGAAACAATCAATCCCAAGTTTCTGTTTGCATTATGATCACATAAATCATAGCCCATAATCTAGTTAATAGCATAGATAATAGGGCTGGAAATGGACTGTTGGCCAGAAGCATTGTATCTAGATAAAACAACTTCTCACTGGAAGGGTTGTTTCGTTATGAAGTAACGTTTTAACAGAACTTATCTATATATAAGATACACGGGTCCATGTCACTTAAGCTTGTGTAATCCTTGTATATACCAGAATTTGCCTTCTAGAAGTGCCTGACATCAAGAAATAGCCATAATAGTATTAAGTTGCTGGTTGTTTCTTTTTTAATTTCTTCAATCAACACCTTAATTTTACATGCCTGACATCAAGAAATAGCAATAATAGTATTAAGTAGCTGGTTGTTTCTTTTGTAATTTCTTCAATCAACGTTTACGGGCGTGTTTCTTTGAACTCAAACCTACACCTATAATCTATTTAAATGCGCAAATGAATAAACAGCAGGAATATCGATATACGCGTTCTACGCTGGTTGACTCGTACTTTGTTACCTTATCCAGGTTAGCGATAAGTAGCTGAGGGAAGGCCTCTTTATTATAATCGATCTATTACAAAAAAAAGACCACACTTTAATTGACCTAATTAATTACTAAACTGAGTGATTCTCCATACTCTAATCAATCAGCTGATTATCTCATACTGCAATTCTCAACTTCTTCTCAGTTAATGCAAGACAGAAGAATTACAGGGGAAAAGAATTTCCCACAAAATTAATTAATTAAACGACTCGATCCACGTGCTTTAATTATTCTTTTGAATTAATTAATGTTCTATTATATTACCGTCAGAATAAAACGACACATGATGACATCAGAATACGAATAAACCTAGCTCGTTGATGATGCTTACCAAAATGCTATTGAAAATTGTAAAAGGAAAGCCATAAAACATCTTAGGATAATATAACCCTACAAATAAAAGTACTCCTTTCTTGTGTTTCTGGGTGTGTCTGCTTGTTTTTCCTCTAAAATGTGTTGTACAAAGTGTTCCGAGATATAATATCATATTATATAAGAAGGGTTGAAATAGATAAGCTTTCGGAGTTGTACTTTTATATTGAGATCAAAATCTGAGTTTCACAATTCAATAATCATCGAAGTCGCAAACCACGTCTAAGGGATCATAACTAAAATCCGTACCTATACAAATTTGCATTTCAAAAACAATTTTTCTTCGTCTTCAACAATGGCTAAGGTTTTCCCTCAAAGATTGGTTTTCTCTCCTTTCATGTCTTTGAAAAGAGAAACATTTACCATATGGATGAAGTCTCTGGTTTGTCACGGCAATGGATGCACTGTCTTTGACTCCAATGGTGATATTGTTTACAGGGTCGATAACTATGATAAAAAGTGTAGCAACGAGGCTTACCTCATGGATCTTCAAGGCAGGGTTCTTGTAGCCATACGAAGAAAGGTACGATCAGTTAATCAAGAGAACTTTTTCACTGGAAGTTGGTATTTCTTGGAATATGACGTGTTCCGGGTTTGCTGTTTATTTGCAGGGATTACAAATTTTTGGACGTTGGCATGGTTATAGATCTCCTATGAACATTAACAATGACAAGCCATGGTTTCAAGTGAAAAGATGTTACAGGATTTGCATGCGAAATTTAGTGTGCCAAGTTAGTGTAGGTTTTGACAAGTTTTGGGTGGAGAAAGTGGCTCCAAAAATAGCGTTCAGGATTGTGGACATTGATGGTTATGTCCTTGCTGAGGTCAGTATAAATGTTCTTCTAAACTTCGTGTAATTTCATCTTAATTCTTTGCTGCTGAGGACCTTCCTTCTCTGGAAATCACATTAACTTCTCTGATTTTGGATCCATACAGGTTAGGCAAAAACAGTTATCTTCTGGAATCACTTTAGGAGATGATGTTCTAACTTTAATTGTGGAACCTCACATTGATCATTCCCTTGTCATGGCAATCTTGGTCGTCTATGGCTTAATCAATCAAAAGCTGTAGAAGTAGACCCGGCGGCTAACGTGCATAGCTTCTTCCTCAATTCTTAGCTTGATGTGTATATGCCTATTTCTCTTGTATTTTTCATACATAAGATTCATGATTTCTTGTTTTGGAACCTAGACCAGTCCAGTGTTAGGATTGTGAGATGGAGGCCAATAACAGGAGAAGAGAAAATAGATTGAAGAGAGCGTAATATTTGCAAGAAAAAAAAGGTTACATGTAAGAAAATGCTTATACTTCTGTGTGGGACAGAAATTAGGCACCTCTCCTCGAAAAACTTCCACATGGTTTTATCATATCTTTGCAAATTCTATGATTATTTGATCCTTCGTGCTTTCCTCTATTTGCAAGCCGAGTGTGGTTTTAGTTATTTAAATGTTATGGAAAAACTCTGTGGGTTCTCTAGGTGTTATTTCAACTATATGTGAACGCTTACATAGACAACTAATCTTTATGAAATCGTTTACGAATGGTACATAACAGCAGACAGTTGTTTTGCTAATTAACAAAGCAGTATTTAATTTATGGAAGTTTCAATCACATTGTTTGTCTTGATGGTTGCCTCATTTTAAGCTTTAGATTACAAAATTCTATGAAATATAAAATCAAAGATTTACAGAGATCACCTAATCATATAATTGTGGTTGTAATGTAAAAATCCAAGTCCTATAAACCTCTTACATAAAATAAACTTACTGTTCATACATTGGACAAAAGAGGTCTGATGTAAATAAAGAAAAGTAAAACCCAAATGATGGTCTCGCCTCAATTTCAACAAAACAAAAAAGACGTAGCCATGCACGCACGTTTACTGAAAAGTGAGTCCAATTAGGCAGACATTGTGACAGCCACGTCTAAAAGACTTGGAAACTTTTAGTACCAACAGTCCAGTTTAGACATTAATATCCAAAATTCTCTTAATCGAGTCTGATACTTGAAAATTCTCCAAGTCTGACCACCCAAAGAGTCTAACTGCGGCATGTGACAGGAGCAGCCATTAAAAGATAGAAGATACCAAGCCATTTCGCCATTGTTTCTTTTTTGAATGCCAACTTTTGTAACTTTAATTTTCAAACCCCATGCTTTCTTCCGACAGGACCCGTCCCTGGCCAAAGCCGCCAAACATCTCCACTTCAGGTCAAAATATCTGGAAGAGTTGATTTCACACGAGTGTGTGTGGTCAAACGTTTCCAAAAAGTAAAATCAAGCATTTTTTTTTTTTGTTACATCGGAAGGTCCTAATGAGCCAAGAAGGGGTAAATTAAAAAGCCCCGTTAGGGGGGAAAGTAATAGGGTAGGTGAACGGGTTGGAAG
>JAOSBN010000179.1:34828795-34865018 GCA_027563595.1 Erythroxylum suave
GTAATTCCAATGAAGGCGCTGAATCCCTTGATCCATCTTCTATGTGGATCTTCAATGTAGCCGCCAACAGCTGCTCGACCATCACTGCGCGCCACTGCTCCGTCGCAGTATATGTGGGAGAGGGTGCTCGAGTCGGTACTATCTCTCCTATCTGTTTCCTCTTCGGTGGGCCCATGGTAGCGTAGATGCAACCTTATTTTTTGAATTGAATAAATTCGTGCTGTTTCCCACGTCAATGCCACGATTTTTGCCTTGACTGAGCCTTGCATGTATGTAGCATCCTTGAATACCTCTTCAAAAATCAAGCATTTCTCACCTCGGAAAACCAACAGTGCCTGTCAGCCAACACAAACTTTCCCAACTTGTATTGTTGCTATTGTCAACTCATTAGTTCCGTTAAAGAAATAATAGCTAAATTCATCATCATGATGTGGTTATGCAAGTGATTTTATCTGACTGATTCTTATCTGATGATGAGGGTGATGATATGTATATATGTATATATATATATATACATATCATCATATATATATATACATATCATCACCCTCATCATCAGATAAGAATCATATATACATATATGTATGCTCTCCTTGACTCTTAACACCAGATTTCCTATAAGAGTTCTGCCTTGTATTGCTTCCTTTTCCAGACAAACCGTGCCAGAAGTAAACTTGATATTAATAAAAAACAATTTGAAACCATTTTAACTTGTATGATTTCCTTTTCTTTCTTATTTAATAAACTTTATTCTCGCACTCACAATTTCTCATTTACTTTCTAATTATAAATTATTTTGACCATTGACAAAAGTTTATACTTGAAAATTTAAGCTTATTCTCTTACAATTATCATTTTAAATTTTTATAGTTTAGGCATTCAGATTTATTTTGAATATAATTTCATCTTTGTTTTTGTAAAATTTAGATTATAATTTCAACTGTATCATATCAAAATATATAATTGTGTTAGTTATTAATATTTAACTGAATATTCAATTGTATTTATCGCTGTCACTTGTATAACATTACTATATAGAATAGATGGTCTCATTATCTCAACTTATCCATTAAATAGGTGGAGTTCGGCCGTCAGAAATTGAACTTATTGTTGCGGTTTTAAATAATTTGAAAAAGACGTCTTAACTTATAAACCAAATGTATTAATCTAATAATTAACTATGCAGTTCCATAAATTTATCATTCACGCAAAAGAGTACGTCAAAATTACTTAGACGCCATGCTTAATAGAGTTCTTGACACGTCACAACTAAACTATACAATGGTATTCTTTGTACACATCCTAAACGTGATCGCTAGTCAATATTTATTAGAATCAATTTTTTTATTGAACTGGGAGAGATGACTTAGTGAACTAAAGCATCAGATTGCTCCAATCTTGATCCTGAAAATTTTTACAATAAATTTAGATAGGTCGCTAGTATAGTTCCCTATCTACAATGACGCTGTTTATTGAAACAATTTTACCAAGTAGGCCAATAATGTACTATTATTGGGATGTTTGTAAACAATTTGAAGTAAAAGCCTCTAAAAGAGGATGACCTAATAACAAAATGTTTGTGCTGGCTCTTTAACTTATAGTGATGCAATTATGAGTTTAAATGAAACTTTATAAATACCATCTAACTCCACTACTTTGTCAATTTATCCAGAAGTCTTCTCCGGGAGTTGATATGGTCTTGTCGTGCCGTGTCCTAATTAAATATAACACTCCATCTTGTGAATTTATGTTGTAAAAGACCATATAAGTTTATGAACAATTTAAATATTAAAGGTGTATAAAATATTAATTAATTCATCATCAATCGGTTAATACAAATTGTAATCATTTGACATTTTATGAAACATTCATAAACATCAAAATGTCGTAGCATTTAATTGTTTCGGTTAGATTAATAATTAATAATTAAAATTTATGCAAGTTATCTTTAATTGTTCCTAATTCTTTTTTGTTTGTCTTAGGAATTTTTTTGAATTATGCGTGCAAGTTTTTTAATTGTTCAACAATTTCTTTGATTTTTCGTACGTTCAGAGGCTAGTAGCTTTTAGTTGATATTTGATATCACATGGATTTAAACTAGCTTGTTTAAATTTCTCTTTTCCCTTTTTACTTAAACTCATGAAGAAGAGTTTAAAAGTAATAAGAGTGCCCAATTTCTTTTTTACACTTTCTCTTGGTGTGTATACTTATCTCAAATTCTCACCAATGCATAAAGATGTATGTTTAGCACCATTTTTAGGTTAACGGCTAATTCTAATTATATTTTTCTTAATTAAAATTTGAAATAAAAGATATATTTATGTTGTTGAACATAGATTCAAATGTTAAATGATTAGTTGAAAGCGTATAAGAACATACTAATTTACACTGAAATAAAGATAAAAAGGTCAAAAATACATAAGAAAACAATATTGATCAAAGCTTCCTAGATAGGGGCCTGAGTTTAAACAAAGTGTCATCATACCTTACAAGTGTGTGGGTGCTTGTTAGAGAATAAGTTCACTAAATTAACCTCATATGAGAAATTTATTTAGAACATTACTTGCATATCTATGAAAATTTTCATTGTGATGATTGTACGAGTGACCCTTTGACTTGAGATCTTCAAAGTTATCTTATATAGGAATTGCTATGTTTTGATACTATTTATGACTTATTCTAATCAATGCTAACTCAGTTGATAGTCATTAGATATAGTACAAACTATATACAGGTAGTTGAGTGATCAATATTCGATTGATCACCCTAAAGTAGTTAAGGAGAATATTTGATTATTCTCGATTAGAATTGATTTAGGAAATCCTTGTCTAAGGTACAATGATTATTTGCAAATAGTTTACAAATGCTATTAATATAATTAATTAATAATGGTGGAGAACTAATATGGTTGGACTCAAATAGAGTAAACATTAATTCTATATATGTTCTATGTTTAATCGGAATATTGTATGAAATGGTTGAATTGTACGAAAAAATTATGAATGGAAAGGTTAGTCAAAACCACTTTGACATTCCTAAATATTTGGTTGGTCATGATTTGTTGCTTGATACCAATCTTGATCTATAAATATAATTGTTTAATAAGAGAAGTAAAGATAAATTAAAGGATTGTAATTTATATAATCTTACATATGATATAGGAGTATAATTTGTATCAATTGCCAATATATTTGAGAACATAAGGGGTCGTACAAAAATAACGAGTTTAAGAGAGAAAATATATTTAAAAAAAGTTGAACTTAATTGTAAAGTTTGAGAAATTTTATGATTAACTACGAGATATTTAATAAATAAAGATCAATATGAAATATTGAATCTTATTTGGGCATAAATAGTATTTAATTAGAATCATATGTAATTTTAATTAAATTTAATTAAACTTAGAATTTAATTGCTATTAAATTACTAAAATATCCAAAATTTATTATAGATAAACTTAAGTTAAGCTGGCACTCCTTGCTTAACTTTCTCTGTAATAGCTACAAAGTTCTATTAACTTATTATATAGATATCATTAGAAGCTAAGCACTTGTGTGGCTATGGTAGTTGAGATGGGTCAATTTTAAAAAAGGTTCAAGGGATAACAAGAAAAGAATCAAGGTTCAAGATGAGGTATGAATTACAATTCTTGCTTTATTACGATTTACATATTAATCATTTTATAAAATTTTAGTGATCTTGATTTTCAATAAATTAAACAAAAAAGTTTAATATTTATCTCACTATGCGCGAGATCGAATTTTGCCCTAATTTTTCAATAGTGATATCATAGCAGACTTTAATTTTATAATTTGATTAAATTATTTAATTGTTATTGACCTTGAATTTTGGAATTAAAATCATAAACCATAAAATCAAATTTAGATTTGATTAATTTTAATATGAAAATTTCGTATTGAAAATTTAAAACCCCACAATTCAATTCTTGAATTGAAATAGTTTAACTTGTAAACAATATATGAAACAGTCTCATTGTCGATCAAAAATCTACAAACATTCATAAACCTAGAAAGTCAAGAAACCCAAAATTTGGAAATTATAACAAAACCTATCAAAAACATTATTAGAGTTTCGTGTACTGTGGTTGTTAAGGTTGTTGTCGATTTTGTGGTTATCCTAACACTGATTAAGATTGATATCATCAAAATAAAAATTTAGAAATGTTATGGTTTTCTCGTTGTAAGTGGCTATCATGGTCGGAGCAGCATATTGTTATCGTCAGCGATGGCAATTGGTTAGAGCTGGTCGACAGTGTCACAGTAGTTAGTATAGAATGTCTTACTCATACAATTTTGAAAAAATAGTTTTTCTAATTATGGTAAGTAAGAAATATAATTTATTGAAAATTATTTTCATTTAAATTTTGTTAAAGGAGCTAAGATAATTGGAAATAATTTCCAATTAAATTTGAAAATTATTTTCAAATCAAATTAAGTTTCTATTTGAAATAAGAATTTAATTTATTTAAGGAATCAATTTGTTTAACCTTTTTTCATGAAGAAAAGAAATAAAAAGGGGGCAAACTCTAATGAACAAGGCTCCTCATTTTGCGAGGGTTAGGTGAGGGTTATCAATTTTATGTAGCCTTTCTTTTGTATTTTACAAAGAGATTTTTTATATATTTCGAACTTGTAATCTTCCGGTTATAAAGGAGAAACCTTGCCAGTTGCTCCAAGGCTTACCCTCTTTAACGAAAAGAAATAATTTCATAAAACAAAAATGTTACATATAAGTGTATGCTAACATATCCAAAAGGAAGAGGTTAAATATATCCAAAACATATCCAAAAGGAAGAGGTTAAATATTGTTATTTGTTTCAATTCTCATTTGAACAAATGATTCCCCAAAAGGTTTTGACCTCATGGCTAATTTTGTGCTTATAGTTGCATATGCTGAGATGTAATATGATTTTGTCACATATGATCTTGATAAACTCTTGTACTTTGTAATTTTTGCTTGTGTAGATTCTATTATTTCTTTCGTTCCTTACACCATTGAAAAGATAGGATAATGCAATATGTACCAACCATTTGTCCCCTTTTGACATATTTGTGATCTATTGACTCTATTGCATGATATCAAACCATTTGGAGGGAGGATTTGTCACTCCGTATGAAGTCATGATGTTTCTCTAACTTAACTACAAGTGCACCTAAAGAAACACCGTGCACTTGTAGTTAAAACTTATAGATGCTCATAAAGTTTCTCTAACTTAACTACAAGTGCACCTAAAGAAACACCGTGCACTTGTAGTTAAAACTTATAGATGCTATAAGCATCTATAAGTTTCAACTACAAGTGCACAGTGTAACATTAGCTAGCACTAGCAAGTACGGGTCAATTCTATAAGGACTGTAAGAACTAGTGTTAACTTTTTTCTATTATCTAACAACCAAATCAATTGTGAATTTAATTGAAAATTAAACTAAATAATCTAAACTAAAGTAAAACACAATAATGAACTAAGATAAAGAAAATACTATGATTAATCAATACCAAATAAGTAGTATCTAGATGATGAACCCTCCTAAGATATCTTAAACATTGACCCTTTATTATGCAATTAATTATTGATTATTAGACTGTGAAAATTCCCATCTGATGTTAATATCTTTCTCAATACTATTAATAAAATAACCTTCAATTGATTAACTAAAATCTTTTTCTAGTTTAAACCCCTAAAATTGCATTATTGATTCATAAATTTTACTATTATGTTTGACCCTAATTCAGAGGATTTAAGTCAACTTATGTCTAGATTTGCGTGCAACTCCTTCCAATTATGGTATATCTATTCACATGAAAAGATTTTTCACTCAATTATATTATTTCAAAAATTGGACTAATATGCAACAACATAAGAAAAAGTCATTGTCAGATATAAGATTTGGGTGAGCAGTGACCCAGTCCTCCAAATTTGGGCGAGTGGCGAACCATCAAACGAGTGATGAGTGGCGACATCTACGGGAGAGCAGCGACCCAGTCCTCATCAATCCTTCAGATCTGAAAAGCAAACCTACATCAGCTTTAGATAAACTTTCACATGAGACCCATACGAGCTCTAGTAAAGCTTCCTTGCTAAGACCCACACAAGCTCCATGGTAGCGGATTGGGCACCTTCACCCTGGTTTATGAAAGACTTTCTTACGCTCACCCTAGAGATTTGTCAAAAGCATGCATATGTAAAGGGGTCAAGTTCACCAAGAGATTTAAATTCCTAGAAACCCTCCCCCGATACTAGTGCCTGGACAAGGAAAATCCAATTACAACAGCCTAAGATATACTTGAAATACTACCCGAACATTATAAAGGATTGTGTCGTTAGTCCATCTACTAAATTGTTGCAAGTTAGAGAGAAGGCTTCGTTTATTGCCCTGGTTGGCTCTTTCTAGTCAAGAGACTTGCATTCCCAATCATCAATACATGGGCCATTGCACGATGGGAGAAGAAAGGTTTTGTAAAAATCTTTACTCATGGATGATGGCACTATTTTATTTAAATTTGTTGCTGATAGTAACTTAAATGAATTGCTAGAAATAGGGCCTTGACATATAGGAGGTCAACCCATGTTTATTCACAAATGGAAACCTAGGATAGCATCAGATAGGGAATGTGTGGAATTTTTTCCCATGGGTGCATTTTTATAATTTTCCACTAGAACCTTAGACAATTGAAAGATTGAGTTTTATAGCAAGTTCTTTATGTAAGCCTCTTTGTATGGATGCTCAAACATCTAAAATGGAGCAAATAGCGTCTCCAAAAACATGTGTGGAGGTCGAAAGAAATGCTATACTACCTGATCTTCTACCAATGTCATACTTGTATAGAAAGTTTTAATTAATTACGATGTGAACGAGGGAGATGTAGTTTTTAAGGGTCACTCCTTATAGTCACAAAGTATTGTTTATGATCAAAATTTGTTAGTGGTTTATACTTCATGTGGTTTATGGTGGGAAGGCTTGAATTTGAGCTATGAAACATAGTTTTTGCATTCATCATAGTTGATGGACATAGTTTTGAGTGAATGTTGATTTTTGTGCTCAATGTTATATTGATTTTTTTTCTTACTTCACTAGCTTTGATGACATTTATGCTACATTAGCCAAATACATTTGGACCTTAACCTTTGCCTACATTACAACCTTAAAAATTCCTTTGATTCATGATTATGCAAGTGAATCCTAGTGGTGGAGAAATGAAATAATATGTAAAGTTACAAAATGGCATGATCATGAATGGTGTTTAAGTGTACCTATGGATCAATGCCATTTACACACTTTATCCAAGTCTACTACAATATTTCTCAGTTTCTAAAAGTGATGATTGTTTATTGATCATGAGGAGAGGAATTTAATGTTTAGTTCATGCTATGATTTTGAATGCTATTTCTCTTTACTTATGGCTATTTATTCTTAGGAAATATGGAAATTGTGAAAGTGTTTAATTTGTAACTTTGATTTTTTTGATTTGCCGAAGGATGGTCAAAGGCTAAGTGTAAGGAAATTGATGTGTGCTTGATTGTTTATACTTTTACTCCATGACGTTTGGTGGTTAATGCTTTAAAATGCTTAAGACATTCATTTTAGTTCACATGTTTGTTTTTAGGTACAATTTGGAAGCATAAGAGCTAAAATGGGTTTAAAGCACATTTCTTGAGCCAACATTTTGATGTTCAATCTTAATTGTCCTTGTAGAACAAGAAGGAGATGGATTAGAGTGAGGATTGGAAAATAAATTACAAGAATAACAAAAATTTAGCAAAACCTGGGAGATACAAGGTTGTGTATACATTCGAAAGATAAATTTTGGCTTACCGTGTAACTTTATGAGTTTCAAAATTTTTGACTTATACAGTATGATACATGGCCATGTATCAGACCGTGTATATGCCTAGAAATCTAATTTTTCATATAAATAGAACATTTGGATGACAAAAATAAAGAGAATCATTTTGGGACTTCGTCAAGGGGTGGAGCACTTACTCTTTAGAGACCTATAGAGGGCTAAGCTTCCTTATTTCGGTTCGGAGGTGAAATCGACGCCAATGATTGCATTTAAGCTTATCGTCATTGCGTTTCATTGTTCTTTACTCTCTTTAATAATTGTTTACACTATTCTATATCTATTGATTTGGGCAATCATGTATAGATAATCGTTATTCTCATTCTCATTGGATTGTTTATTTATGAACCCGTTGTTAGAATCTTAAATACAATACATAATTGTTATGCTTTAGATTCATCTTTAGCAGGTAATGGTGTTAAGTCATTAGGGATAACATAACATAGGTAAAATGATCCAAAATTGTGTGGTTATTGCCTAGAATGATCTGTTTTCCTTATTTATAATGTGGTTTTCTGATTAAATCTAGAGAGTTTGTTCTAGGTTGATCGACGGTTAATTTTTGTTAAAAAGCTTGTTTTAATTAAACACAACCTAAAGAAAAATCAGGATTAACATAGCTTCTTGTTAATCTACGAAAAATAGTTCTAATAGAGGTGAGAAAACAATATGGCAATGACATATGTTTAATTGTGTGTAGGTTGAGATTGAACCAATGACCAGATCCTAAACACATTTATCACTTTCATCATTTTTAGCTGTTTGCTTTAATTTACTTTAGTTAGTTTAATTTCATTTTATTTTTTATTAAAAAACAAATCAACCCCCCCCCCCCCCTAACCTAAACACTAATATCATTTATTGCAAAAGCTTTACATACAATCTTTGTGGGATCGACCAAGACTCATCACCAGTTATAGTTTTAAGTTAGTTATTTTGTGTAGTATTATGACGAACTACCACATTGCTTACTATTGAGATGGAATATATTGCAACTGTAGAAGTTAGTAAGGAGATGCTTTAGTTAAAGCATTTTCTTAAAGAATTTGATATGGAATAAGAAGATTACATGGTTTTCTGTAATAGTCAAAGTGTTATAGTTCCATCTATCATTCCCATATTAAATATATTGATGTTAGGATCATTAGTTGTAATTTATTGTCAAGGAGCAACTAATGAAATTGAAAAAGATTCAAACATACAAGAATGATGTTGACATGTTGACAAAGTTTGTTTTTGGGAGTAAGCTTGAGCTTTATAGTAAGCTCTTTGGGACGACTTTCAAATGATTAATAAGGTGATATATTTCTCCTCTAAAATAGGTTGAAGGGGACAATTTTGTGGGTCTAGCCTCATT
Source organism: Erythroxylum suave (assembly GCA_027563595.1). Lineage (NCBI taxonomy): Eukaryota > Viridiplantae > Streptophyta > Magnoliopsida > Malpighiales > Erythroxylaceae > Erythroxylum > Erythroxylum suave. The sequence goes on from JAOSBN010000179.1 coordinate 34,838,016, forward strand.
TTATACATGTTAATTAGAATAATTCCAATAAATTTAGTCTCTGAAAGTATTAGTTATCTTCATTAATAAATAAATAGTAGGTGAATTGAAGGTAGAAACTAATGATTAAAAATTGTTTCTAGAGCACTTGCCCGCGTCTAGGTTGCACAGGTCTATACCAATGGTAGACTTGATCATATGAATTAACGTATAGGCTTTTGTAACCATCTATGAGTTGAATGATGATGTTTGAGGACAAACATACCCATGTGAAGTCAGACATGCTCGTGGCATTGTTGGAGACATCCATGTACACTATAAGTTTATAGGATCATATATGTTTGTGATGTCAAATTTTGAAGCTTAAAAATTAGACATAATCATCATATACGGACGTGTAGGCAATAGTTTGTAGTTTAAAAATCCTCTCTTTTTAGATTTAAAAGGCTTAATAAGAGAAAAAAAGTTGCATGAGATAGAAACATACGAGGAAGGAAGAGTTTTAGAGTCTAAATACCATTGTTCAACTACAATTTTATTAAAGTTTGATCTCTAGTATTTGTTAAGAGTATATTGGTGTGTGTGGGTGTGCTTAAATATATGTATAAATTTATATTCAATCCTGGTAGTTTTATAGATTTAGGAAAAAGATTATACGTGTTCGTTTTGAGAGATGTTCTTCAGTTAGAGTCAATAGCTCAAAATCTTAAACATTTGTATCGTGTTATTTTTTATTTTATTAATTCATCACCAATTTGTCTCATTGTTTTTCCATGTCGAAATCGTGATCTAAATTATCTTTCATTCATCTATATCATTTAAATGGATTGTTATTAGTTGAATGATTTTGTTGATATTATAAGTGTTATTATTTAGAGTCTAACAACTGGTACTAGATCCATAAATATAGAGAGTGGTAATAGGTCTATGGTGAAGTTACATTGACTAACAACTTTATATGAAGACCTATGATGGAATCTCTTCTATATTATAAAAATCTCTATAATCCAATCGTTGAGGGTAAAAGTATAAAAGATGATGTCCTTTCTAAGCAGGAGAAGATGATAGACAAAGAGTGTAAAAAGATGATGTATGAAAAGAAGTGTTAGATACTGGATTAATATCATCATATTCATCTATGTATCCTAAAAGATGGATCCTTTTGAGCTGTAGAGAAATTGAAATTCCTCATAACATAAAAATTGTTTACAATAAGGCCTTTTTGACTAAAAGACTTGTGAACCTAAAGTTGAAGGTTAGGAAATCAGTGTTGGAGAATCTCAATGATTGTTAAGATATCATCAATAAATTGACGATAATGAAGATCATTCTTGATGATAAGCTATAAGCCTCACTCCTTTTTAGTTCCCTGCTGAATAGTTAGGAAACTCTGGCCGTGACAATAAGCAACTTCACTCTAGATGATGTGCTTTCTTTGGATGTGATCATAGAGAGTATGTTCAATAAGGAGATTTGAAGTAAGGGGATTGGTGTCAACAACATACATGCTCTTATAGTAGAGAACAAAGGAAGAAGAAAGAGTAGAGGTTCATAAGGGTAGGGCAAGTATAAAAACACTTATAGTAGAGAACAAAGGAAGAAGAAAGAGTAGAGGTTTATAAGGGTAAGGCAAGTCTAGAAACAAGTCCAAGTCTAAAGATGGAAAGGAGACCAGGATGTGTCATTAAGTCACTAAACCTAGTCATATAAAGAAGCTATACTACAAGTGGAAGAGAAACAAGGTAATTAGAAAGATGGAGACGACAATAACACTATAGAAACAACTTCAAGCATAGATAATGAGGAGTTGTTAATTTATATGACTAGTGAGTGTTTTCATATTAGTCACTTAAATTCCTAGTGGCTTGTTAATATGAAGGCTTTCCATCACTATGTTTTGAAAAGGTAATACTTCACCATAAAAGGAAACTAAGAAATATATAAGTAGTGGTGGGTTTTGGATAATAAGATTGTTGAAGATGAACAAATTGACTATTAACTACTCCTTGTTTTGTCTTATAGAGAAGGGCTAGAAATTTTCTCTTCTACATAAATTCTTATTATTCACAAACCAAGTTTTTGTCATATTTATAGAAGATAAACATGCTTCCAATCTAAAGAGTGGAGGCACTTTTTGAGAAGAAGAAGGAGGTTGAGGTTGGTAAGGATGATAAAGTTGACATGTCAGAGGTTAGGAACTTGGCAATAGACATGTGGTTAATGAAGAATAGGAAGAGTTCGTGGGTAAGAAAAAATTGGACTCGTAAACAAAATTAATTAAGTAGCAAAAAAAAGTTTATAAAGAAGAAGGAAGAGAAAGATAATGGTGGGGGTGGCAATAAAGCACATCTTCTTTTATTTCTAATAGTGGGCTTGACTTGGACACGTGCCAGTAGAACCCACTATTTGATTATAAAAAAATAAGCAATGTCACGTCAATATTGAAATAACATTTAACTAATGTACGATTATTTTTGTTAGGGTCTTTTTTAATGTTCTACAAATGCTAAGGTTAAAAATTGAATGCATTGAAATGTTAGGATTCATATTATATTTTGATTAAAACATTAAGGTTCAAAATACACTTTTTAATCACTTATTATGTTTTTTAACTTCTAATTTAGAAGAAAAGTGGTTACTATAGGCAGGAGTATTATATTTTTAACCAAATATTAAGATATTTGACATAGTTTCATTTTTATATAAAAATCATTTTTTAATTCTTAACTGAAGTGAGAATTTAACAAAATTAATACATCCTCTTCACCTCTAAATTAAATATTTGGCATGTGAAAATTAAAAATCTAGATAGTTACTAACATCACACAAAATTAAATAAATGTGAGAAAACCCATCAAATTATAGTAGATAATGATATCATTATAATTTTCTTAAGCTTATATTTCAGAGAAGCAATAAATTTTCATATAAAATTTAAGCTATTGAATTATAATTTTATATTAATAAAAGTCACAATTGTTGCATTCTATACTTAATAATTTGTAAATGTGTATTCTAATAAAATACTTGATAAATTAAAAACTTAGAATTGAATAATGACCTTGAAGTGAATACTTGGAACTTATTGATCGATCATCTTCTTTAAGCTTGAAGTGAATACTTTGACCTTAACTCCAATCTAAGACTTGTAAAAATTGTTTCCCTCTTGATTACCATAACATTGTCTTGGTATTATATTAATTAGACTATATTTACATGACACCATTGTTATCGAGGTGTCATTATTTAATGAATCACATACACCTGTAAAGGGTATTATGGTCGTTATACTCTATATAACTACTAGAGGTAGTTAAGGTTTTTTGAGATAAAAAACTGGTGTGTCTCTTCTTTACCATTGCTTTTTCATACGAAGAAGAAGCATAAAGATTGTCTGCAGTAAAGTGTTCTTTAACCGGTGGAACTATAACAATAATCCAATTACGCGATTTTTTGTTTTGTATGCATATGCAAAGATCCTGTTTTAACATGATCTATATGATTATGTTCTTTATTAATTATTCTAACATTGGTATCAGATAAGGCTAGTATTATATATATATATATATATATATATATATGCATGCTAACATCAAGATGTCGAAATCTGTGTTAAACTTTGACTATTCGTTATTTGTGCATGATTATACGAAAATCTACAAATATCATGAATTTGGATATGCTATGTCTTTTTCTTTTTCCTTCTCTCATTACTTCTCTCTCTAGAAGTTTTTTTTAATTTTCTGTAATAGCAATAAGTAAGATACAGTTGAATAACACAAAATATGATACAATGAACTATACATAACTCAGTAACGGAATCAAGCAAATGATTATATGAATATCTACTAATATCATGAACATATATGTGCTTGGGTCGAAGGAAAGGCAGGAGAATGTCTCATGTGGTGAGCCTTCACTAGCGGTAGACATGGGCGCTGGTGAGGGAGCGAACTTTAGCGATATAAGAAGCCAGAACAATTTGTTTTTAAAGAAAAAACAAAAAAAATAGAGGAGAGAAACTCTTGAACACGGATTAAAACACATTGGAATCATAATCCAAAATAGAAAATTTTATAAGATTGTGTGTCATACTGTGGTTGTGGAGAAGAAGGAACATGCACATGTTTTGGACGATTCTTGACATAAAATTAGGTTTACTCCAAGATTTAATTTTTGTAATGGATATTTCTTAGATTTAAAAAAAATCTATGTCATCGTGGGCGCTTGCCTTTTGAAATTAGGGGTTTGAATTTTGATGAATTGTTTAGGTTAAGTTGATGTTGCTATCAGGTACCAAACTCTACGTAATAAATAAGAAGAAAAAAAAGCCTCCTTTTGTTGGTTTAACCAAGACCTTATGCGTATGTGTGTGTCTTTTCTCATTTGTTTGAGAAGTTTAACCACCACTAGACAACAGGGCTCATTTCCTCATCTCTTATCTACTGCTAAAAGACAAATTCTGAAAACTTTATTTTACTCGCAAGTTTATTATTTGTTTGAGAAGAGGAGGAAGAAGACCTCTCTTCTTGAAAACAAATAAAAGGCACGTGGCCTCTCAAATGGGCGGTTTTTTATTTTTATTTTTTAATAATTTTTAGATATATGTGTCAAAATAACCAAGAATGGGTAAGGCTTTGGGCTTTAAGATCCAACATGATAATAAGCTTGTGATAGTTTTGGCTTACATAAACTAAAATTTTTAGTTAAAATAAACTTAGAAATGAGTTTTCTAATGATATTATTTTTCCGCTGAATTAAAATTAGACATATTTTTCTAATTAAATCAATAATAATTTGTTTAGTTGAAATTAGATAGGAGTGTCATTAAAAATTAGTTTCTAGTTAAACCAAGATAAATTGACTAGTTCAATTATAATTTAAATTAGAAGTAACTTTTTAATTCAATTTGACTTATTCATATTTGAATATGATTAGATTAGAAATAAGTTTCTAATTGATTAGATATTAATAGCATAATTTGATTAGTTCAATAAAGTGCTACTAATATTAAATTGTTTCCATTCTATGAGCATGAGTTCGCTATGTGTTAGAAAAAATAATTTGTTTATTTTGTGCACTCTTCTGATTCCTAAAAATTTATTTTTCAAGAAGATGCCTATTATTAAGCGAACGCCTAAGCTTATTCGATGTGAGGCACAAAAGAGATGTATTGGCAGTATATATGTACAGTTAGTTAATGTGCTCTTAACGCCTGGAGATGATCTAACACAATATGTTATTTCAGTTAATAATATGATGCAAGAGTTATACTTTGGAGGTTGTCTAGTTTATGCAGATGTTGAAGTAAAGTACATGACTTTGCTTGTAACATTACCTCAACCTCAAAGTGAATTGTTACGAATGCACTATAATAATATGCCTAACAAGAAGACTTATAATTTGTTAGTGATGACATTTATTAAAGAGATTAGTAGAAGGAAGTTGATTAGGACTTTGTATTCTATAAGTCTTCCAACAGAAATAGTAAGAGCTATTGTACATCGAGCTTCGCGAACTATGTCATATGAACTCATGAACTCATTTTCACGTAAGGTTTGTACCTACAGACTGTTCATAGGTTATAACATATTTAATGCAATATGTTGTTTTATAAGAACAAAATCTTGATATTTATGTAATATACTTACATGTATTTCATATAGGAATTCTTCTAGAGTAAGGTAATTAGGATTTGATTGTTGTATGAATGATGATTGAACACTTTAATGGACTTTTTATTTCATAAGAAATTGTGATCGAATTATTTACTTTATGAACGATTAATATGACATTAACGTGCATATATATTACTTTCTTATTATAGAAACTTAGTGTTTCAAAATGGCTACTGCTTTAAAGAATATTATTGCTGAACTCAATAGGGGTGAGAAACTCAATGGTGACAATTATGAAATCTAGAATATGAAAATCCAACATGTGCTAGAGGAGCAAGAGACTCTTGAACCATTAAACCTAACCATGGAAATTCCTGAGGAGAGCATTACGATCTAGCATAAGAGGGAATGTGATGTATATGAATTGTGAAAAAAGAAGAACTCTTTATCTCGCATAACGTTCCTGAGTAGCATGGATAATGATATCATACGAGAGTTCCATAAATTCGAAACTGCAAAGGACATGTGGTCCGCACAAAAAAGTACAGCTTTATAATAAAAAAACATTTGTGCTGTGAATGTTTCTTGTTCTATTTTTCTAACTGAATCACATCCTTTATGGATTGCAGACTCATGAGCAACCAAGCATGTAGCGAAGGATCGAGAAGCCTATGTTGAGTTTCGTAAACTCCCACATGGTAGTGGATGGCTTTATGTAGGTGACAATTCCAGAGTTGCTATCTAAGGAATTGGTACATGTAAATTGGATATGCGTGGAGGATGACCCCTTATCCCATATGAAGTATTATATGCTCCACAGATTCATAGGAATCTTTTATTTGTATTGATATTGATTAGACTTGGTTTCAAGATAAATTTCCATGGCGGTGAAATGGATTTGTATCTTGGATCTATTTATTATGGTCATAGTTTTTTATTTGATGGTTTTATAGTACTGGATGTTAAAGGAAAATAATAATATTAGTTATTCATTATTTACATCTAGTAATCCCAATAATGATGCAACTTTGTAGCATGTTAGACTATGTCATATTGGTCAAAATCGAATTATTCGATTAGCTACATAAAGACTTTTAGGTAATCCAAGTCAAGTAGATCTACCTGCATGTGAGAATTGTTTAGCTGGTAAAATGGAGAGAAAGCAATTTAGAAAGGGAACACGAGCTTTATATCCATTGCCATTAATTCATTCTGACATCTTTCGTCCAATGAATATAAGGGCTAGAAAGTGGGGTAGTTTATTTCATTACCTTCATAGATGACTATACTCAGTATGGTCATGTCTATTTGATTTCTCATAAATCGAAGCAATCGATTATTCATAAAATACATGAACTTGGTTAAGAATCAATTAGATAAGAAAATAAAAGCATTACGAACTGATCATGGACAAGAATACTTGTCAAACAAGTTTAAGGCTTTATGTGATGAGAAAGGAATAGAAAGGCAGTTAACAATTCCTAAAACCCCACAAAAAATGGTGTCACTAAAAGACGAAATAGGACACTGATAGAAATGATCAGGTCTATGATGGCCTAAGCAAATTTACCAATCACTTTTTGGGGTGATGCGTTGCTAACAACTACCCATGTACTTAATCGTGTAGTCACAAAATCAATTAGTAACACATCATATGAGTTGTAGACAACCAGGAGACCTGACATGTCAAGTCTCAGACCTTAGGGGTGTGCAACCTATGTTCATGATCTCTCTCACAAATATGGGAAATTAGGCCTAAGAAGGGGAAAGGTGTTTTTATTAGATACTCAGAACACTCAAAAGGATACGTGTTTATTGGTGAACAAGGGTGTAACTAAATTGGAATCAAGAGATGTAACATTCTTGGAGAATGATTTTCGCAAGCAAGGTAAAATGGGTAAAGACTTATTGTTATATGAGATGCTTGATTAGAATGATTCTATTATGAAGAATCCAGATGAGGAACTTCAACCAAGTGAGAGCAATTCCACATAAAGGTTCTCTATGATGACTGATTCTAGTGAGAGCAATTAGATCCATCATGAATTTGTTTATGATAAACCCTATTTAAGACGAAGTAATCAAAGAATAATTCCCCGATGTCGTTTTGAGATTGAAGGAGAAACTAATATGATTGTTCCATAAGAGGAAGAAGAGCCAAGGAATGTAAATGAGCTCTTTCTGGCCTTGCTAAAGAAGAATGGATGAAAGCAATGAAAGAAGAAATAACTTCTTTAAGTTCCAATCAAGTATAGGACTTAGTTGACCTCCCTAAAGGGTTCAAAGCAATTGGGAACAAGTGGGTTCTTAAAATAAAGAGAAAAGTTGATGGCAGTATCGAAAGATATAAGGCATGCCTTGTAGCAAAAAGATATACACACCATGAGGGAATTGATTATGAGGAAACTTTTTCACCTGTTGTGAAGTTTGCTTCAATTCTTCTTATTCTGGATATAGTAGCTAGTATGGATCTTGAATCACATCAAATGGATGTAAAAATTGCTTTTCTCAATGAAGAATTAGAAGAAGAAATCTATATGGAAAAACCTGAAGGTTTCATCAAGGCAAGTCAAGAAAATAAGGTATATCAGTTATTAAAATCAATTTATGGCCAGAAGCAGTCTTCAAGGCAATGGTACATTTGTTTTCATAATCTAATCATTTCATATGATTTTCAATTGATCGATGAAGACCATTTTGTGTATGTTAAGAGATCCAAAGATAAATTCACGATTTTATCTTTATACGTGGATGATATATTGATTGCTTGTAATGACTGTGTATTCCTTACGCAAATCAAAGATTGGTTATCATCTAAATTTGAAATGAAAGACATGGGTGAAGCAGCATACATTCTTGGAGTCAAGATTTCAAGAGATCGTTTGAAGAGATTGTTATCACTTTCACAAGAGATGTACATTCAAAAATTCTTAAACGATTCTGTATACAAGATTCCAAACTAATTGATAATCCTATTGCTAAAGGTGAAGGCCTTAGTAAGAGAAATTGCTTGTCAACGCCACAAGAATGGGAACAAATGAAGAATGTTCCATTTTCAGTGCAGTCGTGAGTCTTATATATGCAATACTGTGTACAAGACCAGATATTTGTTAAGCTGTTGGAATGGCGAAAAGATATCAATCAAATCCAGGCCAAGCACAATGGAAAGTAGTAAAGAGAATATTGAGGTATCTAAAAAGAATTGTGGACTATGCATTATGTTATCAAGGAAATGATCTATGTATACAAGGGTATACCGATGCAGAATGGGGAGGAGATTTAGATGAAAGAAAATCTACCTCAGGATATGTATTCTTACTAAACCATGGAGCAATATCATGGAAAAGTAAGAAACAATCATGCGTAGCATTATCCACAATGGAAGCTAAATTTATAGCATTCTCAACAGAAGTACAAGAGGTTGTGTGACCTCATCGATTCTTAGTGCATCTGGGAGTCACTAAAAGAAAAATTGATCTAATGACCATTAATTGTGATAGTCAAGCTGTAGTCACTTATACTAAAGACCCCAAATTTCATTGTAATACAAAGCACATATATATCAAGTATAATTATATGAAAGAAATAGTTGCACAAAGAGAAGTGAACATGAAATATATATCTATATGAGATATGATCACAGACCCTATGACAAAGCCAATTTCCAATGATGTATACATTGGACATGTAAAGTCACTAGGATTACGTAGATGTTGACATGTACTGATAAACATTTCTCTATGTATATTCACTCATTATAATGTCATATTTTTTGATATAATGTATGATGAAGATTATACATTGTGTATCATTTGATTCATGAATATATATGTGTTTTTGAATAAATATATTTTGGGATGAATCACAAGTATATGAGACATATTAGAGATTGTCCCTCTCACACAGGAAATCAACTCTGGTGTTTATGCTCACTAAAGAGGAAACATGTTTAAAGTTTATTATTTATGTGATAATTGAGAGAGAGAAACTTAAACCATAAATGTCACAAGGAAATTAGTTCAAAGTGATTTAATGATCACTATATCTGTCTTACGTTGCCAGATGTGAGTTCTAAACAAGTTTTGAGTAGATAAGTGAACTCAAGTTAAACATTAAGTATGTTTGAACTATCATCTGTACAGAATTTCTTAAATGAAAGATGTTCAAGTTAAACGAAGTGGGTAAATACCGTAGCACATGACTAGTACCATGTGTGCAAAACTGACCACAAAAGGGATTAATGTAGGCCTCCAGATCTCATCTTACATTGTGTGACACCCTTAAGATTGAGAAGAACCTTGTTGTATACCCTTATGATTCTTATCTTATTCTTGAGAATTGAATTTAAGGTTTGCTACTTTAGGTTATTGCCAAAATATCATGCAAGATGTGATCCTATGGAATAATTCTAAGAAAGCAAATTAAATTTAATTCAAAAGACAATTGAAAACAAAAGAAGGTTATTTATTTAGATCATTGACTCGCATGAAAAGTATTCATAAATGGCTATCGTCTCTTTAGTAGAGAATTTGAATACGATCATGATGCAAGAAACTAAATGAGATCAAAGAAAAGTGCAACTGTGAGATATGACCTAGGATATAGCATACAATGTCTACTCAAGGATATAGAAGTCCTAGAATCAATTTGTTAATCAAGATGTCATATACTCCTAACAGATATATGGCAATAAGCTCTCGTCGTATGTTGTTCACACCGGTTATTGGCCAAGTATGAGCCTTGCATAGTTTTTTACTTAGATTAAAACCCATCATGTGTGATTGGGAGATTATGAATCACATACACCTATGAGGGGTATTATGGTCATTATACTCTATATAACTACCAAAAGTAGTTAAGGTTTTTTGAGATAAAAAACTGATGTGTCTCTTCTTTACCATTGCTTTTTCATATGAAGAAGAAACATAAAGATTGTCTATAGTAAAGTGTTCTTTAACTTGTGGAACTATAACAATAATCCAAGTACGTGATTTTTTGTTTTGTATGCATATGCTAAGGTCATGTTTTAACATGATCTATGTGATTATGTTCTTTCTTAATCATTCTAACATTATTAAAATACACAAAATTTTCATGATATAAGCAGCTATTTAAACATGTATAATTACATTTTTATATATAGATGTAGAATTGAAGACATCTGATGCTATTGTTTGTTAAATCACTACGCCTTGATTCAAACAGATCCTTTTGTCGATATCTGTCATAATTAGATCGCGTTTGAGCACATTTGACGAGGATGTTTTTAAAAGATAGTGAATGATATAATCAAAACTTAATTGGAGCCGTCTGGAATCGAAGAGGAATCATGAAATGAGACCTTTCCTTGTAAAATTGCAGCTTCTTTCTTTAAAATGTGCTTGTCGCTTGTTGAATAAGATAAACATGACATGTGCTTATCCAGATGCCCTTGGATTTAATTAAAAATAACTGAATATCATTTATAAATTTAGTTTAATTTAACAGATCATAACAAAAGACACCCAGTAGCACATCATCAATCCTTGTGTCATCAACAGTGTGCTCTGGATTATAAGAACTCCAATTATCTCAAATATTCTATATGTATATATCTACTTTACATTATATATACGTATGCATGCCATAAACGTGTTTATACGGTTCTCAAATATTCTTTCTTTCTGCCACTTCTCATGATCTTCCCCAAACCTGTTGCTTTATGTAGAGAGTGTGTGTGTACATATAGTACCCATTTCATCATATCTCTAGCTATTATCACAGTCTGAATCGTATACTACAGGAAGCTTGAAGCAAATGGCGTCTAAGATTCATCCATCCACTTCCCTTCAGTCTTCTTCTGCTTCATCTTCATCCTCATGCCAGTGTTGTTCTTCTTCAGCTTATATCACTTCAAAGATTGAGACCTTCACTGTGTGGATGAAATCGCTAGTTATGCAAGCGAATGGCTGCACGGTTTATAATTCTGATGGTGAAATTGTTTATCGTGTCGATAACTATGAAAAGAAGGGCAGCAATGACGTTTATCTCATGGATCTCAAGGGCAATGTTATCTTCACCATACTTAAGGTATGATCTATCATTTTTACAAAGTGAAACGGAAAGATTTCTGTCTTCGACTACTCAAAACTAATTAAGTTGAATTTTGTTGATCAACAGAAACAATGGCCTTTCGGACAATGGAAGGGCTACAGATGCGACGGCTTTGAATCAGAAAAGCAAAAACCTTTCTTCCAAGCAACAAAGAGACGTGTGGATTTTTTAAGTGGTGATTTATGTTGTCGAGTCATTCCGGGGTCCAAGTCCAAAACCAGGTATTATAAGTTAGAAGCTTCAGCCGGGAAAATCGCATTCAAGATCACAAACAGCAATGGATCAGTTGTTGCCAAGGTGAACCTTGCTCTCTGCTAACTTGATTTTCATTTCATAATCTTCTTAACAATTACTAACTGGTACATAATTCTGGTATCTACAGGCTGAGAGAAAGCAGTCATCTTCAGGAGTGGTACTGGGAGAGGATGTACTCACATTGGTGGTTCAATCAGATGTGGACCATTCCTTCGTTATGGCTCTGGTCACAGTCTACGGGTTGATGCGTCAAAAATTGTGAAATGTTAGAATTCACAAACATGTAATTCCGTATGTCTATAAAGCAATTCTTTTTAGGAAATTCAAGGTGGAAAAGATCATCTAGGCAAGCTTCTATACCCAAAACGAGTCAACTTTGCGCATGTTTAAATGTCTTATAATCAAAAGATTCCCCCAACAACTATTCTATTTTGTCAGCTAATGGCAAGGCATCTTTTTGGTCAGGAATAGACCTACATCCACTTTGCACGACATTTTGCTTCCTATCTTTTTCTTTTTTCCTTTCCTTTTCCCCTTATTTTTTAGTTGTTTTACATATATACAATATCACGTACTGTCACGCTTTAAATACAAGTCGACAAATTATTTGACCAATCGACACTTCCATCTACCATTGTGTGATCTAATATTAAAGTTTCAATTCATAATTTGATTCAAAAAAGCAAGCCTAACTCTAAAATTTACTATTCTTATTCAATTATAAAATATTTTATATTAATAAATTAATATTCATTTTCACTTTCTCTTCCATTAACTTAAAAGAATAAAATTAAACTTCAGCATAATATTATCAATCATAAAGTTATCTTATCTACAATAGCAACACCTAGTCATAATTCTACTAAAATGCGAGGTCTGGGGAGATTCAATAGCACTTAGTCTTATCATTTCATGCTAGAGAGACTGCTTCTGATAAATACACATGTAACGTAAAATATTGATATCACAAATATAAATACATGCGATTAAATGGAAATATAAAAAATATAAAAGTGCAGTGCAATACATAATAACTTACATATCCAATGAGGTAAATATCAACAATAATATATATAATAAGTAAATAAATACACAAACTAAAAAAAAACAAGTACAAGAATAAATCAAATCAATCATCACAAGAAAATAATTAGTCTAAGTAATAAACTGTTCTGGCCAAAAAATTAGGAGGGAAGCACTATGTAATCAAACTATTAAGGCTAATTGTAAAATGAAAGACTCAAAGGAAAATATATTTAAAAGACCTAGGAGAATGAGAATGACCTCTCTAAGAGAGATCCTTAATTCGTATCTTACTGCATTAAAGCATTCTATTGCGGGCCATATCCTTAGCAAGTTTTAACAGAGTCATATCAATTTTTATCACTTCTCTCTAGTTCTTTTTAGGTCTTCATTTTTCTTTTACAGTCTCTAAGTACTATTTTCTCGCATCTTTTCATTGGAGCATCATGATGCTTCCTTTTAACATTCCAGAATCGCCTAAGCCTTGTTTCTCTTAAATTTTCATTAATACTAGCCACCTTTAATTTGTCTCTTACCAAAACATTCTTGATCTTATCTCTCCTAGTAAGATTACATGTCCAACGAAGCATCCTCATCTCTGTCACCATTAACTTATGTCTATGCACTTGTTAGATGAGCCTACACTCCACCCTATATAGCATGCCCAGCCTAATCGTTAAACCATATAATTTACCTTTGAGCTTCAGTGATATCTTCTCGTCACACAAAATTTCTTATTTCTCCATTTAAGCCACCCTACTTTGATACAATGGATTATATCTTCATCGATATATCTAAAATATTTCTTTTTCACTTAATTTGTAAAAGAATCATTCAATATCAATTACCATTAACAAAACAACAAAAAAAAGTAAAATAAAAGAGCAATTAGCATAATAGTGAAATACATATACATATACGAAGTATTTAATTACCTTTATTCACCTTTCTTACTCTTTTTTCTCTTTTACTTGTCCTTTTTTTCTTTTTCTTACCATTTTTTCTTTAACCATTAGCTTTTAAGTTTTTCGTTACCTTATTATGTAAGTTACTTAGGTGGGATTTTTCCTACCTACTGCATCTTCCCTTTATAGATTATTTTTGGTGGCATTTTCAACTGCTTTTATTCTACAATCCTCTATTACTTTCTCTCCTCGTTCTCCTTATCCCATTACTCAGCTTTTCTTATTTGTTTCACTAACCTAAGAGATCTACGAACTAACTTCTACTTCTATTTTCATGCTCGACTTTATTGATTAAGCTTCCCTTTTAGTCAGTTCCTTTACTGTTGTACGCAAACCAAACACCACTTCTTATTTTGGTCCTCCTCTAACTACTTCGGTTCCTTAACTTCTTTTTAACCTTAGAAACGTAAATGCCCCTTTTTGTCCTAATTCTACAAACCTTGCTCTTAAGTCATTAAGGAGAAGTTAGAAATAGGTGGTAAAAGACCATACTTTTTAGGAAAAAAAATAGATAGATTCCTAGTATAATGGATAGTAATATCCTCTATGTTTCACTTCCTTTGGAGGGCCTTATGGCAAGAGTAGTCAAACGGAAAACCTACTTGGTGGACTTCTTCACTAGCGAAAGACTTCCTTTTCCCCTAGTGTAAAAATCGATAGAAGTAAACTAAGGAAGGTATGGCTTGATAAATTTCTTCTAAACAAAGAGTTTTCTTTATTTTTTAGCTTTGAAAGCGAAGCTAGCATGCAAAAGGTTCTAAAATTGGGTCCATGGCATGTTTAAGGAAAACCATTTTTATCCTACTTGGATCAACTTTCATAATATCCCTCCTAAGTATTAATCCACTACAAGAGTGAGTTATCTTATAAGCTCTTTGGGAGGACCGATTTTCTTAGATTAGAGCACAACATGGATGGGAAGAATGTGTTATGCAAAAATATATTTGAAAATGGACATGGAGTAGAATTTACTTGAATCCTTGAAACCAATAAGGTTAAATGATGAAGGGGGTCTTAAAGAGTTTGAGATAAAGCTCGTATACTAATAAAACCACCCATTTCTCAGGGATGAAAAGAATGTGCTATGCAAAAATATGTTTGAAAGTGTACATAGAGTAGAAGTTGCCTAAATCCTTAAACCCAATAAGGTTAAATGATGAAGGGGGTCTTAAAGAGTTTGAGATAAAGCTCTCATACCAATAAAACCACCCATTTCTTAGAAAGGAAGATTTAAAATCCAATAGGTAGAAGTTTATAATATGAAATTTTAGGTTTAATGTATTTTGACATAAAGGACAAGAAATATGGATTAGAACTTGAAGAAGAATATCTAAAGATAATGCTCATAATGAAAAATAGAGAAGAATATAAGGAGGAAGTTAAGACATTAAAATTCGTAACATAATATATAACTAGGTATGAGGTTAAAACTAGGGTCTATATATCTTAAGAAACATACCATCTTCTAATGAGAATTGAAACCACCTGTTTAGATGGAACTAATACAAATGTGTATAATAGTATGGAGAACTTAAAAGATAGTTGTCATGTAATTATCCACTATGCTTTTGATGAGCTAGTTATGAAGAGATGTGACAAATCTTCAAGCTTAGTGACAAAATCTCCCTTAAGGAAACCTAATAACAAAGGGCTTTAGAACCTTAGTTCTCTAACATGATCATTATATGACAATAGAAGGGCATGAATTATCTAAATAATAATAAAAGATTAAGGATCGTTACTATTAAAGAAGCCAAAGCTAGTTGGATTATCATAAGTAAGAGCACAGGTTAATAAGCAATAGAAATGTACTTAACTTTTTGACAAGAATTAAGAAATTATATGGAACCACCAAGCTCATTACAATAGAGGGATCTTAATAACCTATCACTAAAGCATAATCAAGGTACTTCATACTTTTAGCTCAAATCAGTTTATTCATTTGATGGTTAATATTAAACCAGACTTTTATAAAATTGGTATAATTTTTACATATGGAGCTAATCATGAGTTCATAAAGAATTCCCTTATAGTTTAACATCTTAGCTTTAAGTTCCCTAATAAGAGACCCTTAGATAGCAATAGGTGACTTTAACAACATCACCCTAGCTCAAGAGGTCAAAGGTGAAAGGATTAATAATAAACTAAGAAATGATAATGTGCTTAAATGTATTAATGATGTAAGTTTAACAAACTTAAGGTTTGAGGGATCTTATTTCACATAAAGCAACAAAGAAGGGGGGAGTTAGATTACAAGGAAGAAGTTAGATTGAGCATTGGCAAATCCTTTGTCGCTCTCAAAATTATCCAATAGAAGTTCTCTTTTCCACTCTTTTTTATATTTTAATCACTTCTTTTTCAAAGTAAGTTTTAATGTTAAAAAAATCATAGTAAAAACCTAATTTAGATTCAACAACCATATATATAATTTAGAAGGGTTTGAAGAGACAATCAAGACAATTCTTAATGCTAAAGTAAAAGGCTATAAATCTTAGTAGTGTGCTAGGAAACTTAAAGTTGTTTAAGTGAAGATAAAAAAGCTTTATTAGGACAAAGTTATAGAAACAAACTCTTACATTCACAATTAAGAGAAAACTTATTTACAATTTAAGATGCAATGAACCTTTAACATGGGAATGTAAACCTTAAAGCTTATGAGAAAATGGATCTTTCTTGTTATTCTCAAGCTCTAGAGAATTACCACTCATTAATAAGATAGAAGGCAAGCGTTAATTGGCTAAAAGATGGAGATAATAACACCAAGTTCTTCTATATCGCAAATCTTAGTGGAAGCAAAGCCAAAAAAGGTATTTTCTTTGATAAAAAGTGAAGAAAACATTATTAGAGAGTATGAGGAGAGTAAAAAGGTGTCTATAGATTATTCAAGAACCTCCAATAGTTGTGGCTCCCAAATACAGGAAATTAAGGTATTCATCCCTATCTCTTAATAGTAGGAGGTGGAACTTAGAAGGCCTTTCACTTCTTTAGACATTAAATAACTTTTATTTAAGATGAATCAAGATAAAGCTCCATACCCAAATTAATTTAGTGGATTCTATTTTTAAAAATCCTAAAATCTAATAGGTACATTATAATAACTACGGCATTGGAATTCTTTGTAGGGGTAAGCTTCTTAAAGAAGTACCAAATCATTTGTTTTTCTCATTTCAAAGAAGTTGAATGTCAAAAATCTTAATAATTTTATGCTAACATTATTTTAATAATTTTATATTAGCAGTTTGTCAATAAAAAGGCATTAGCGAATTTACTTGATCTTATTAATGTATACCACGAGTTCTTATTATATTATAGCATATAAATTATTTTTAGGCTAATGAGCTATTATTTGAAGGAGTATAAAGGAGCTAAAGGTTGAAGACAAGGAGGAAGCAACTACCTAAAAAGGGAAAGAATAGGAAAAAAACGAAGATGAAGAGGAAGAGCCAAATAAGATGGCTATTCATAAATTATCAGCAGTTAAGTATAGAGAGTTCCTACTTTCCACAAAACAAATCATCAAAGTCAATTAATGATCTAGGGAGTTTTATTATTCCTTATTATATTGATAATTTATTACTAAAAAGGGTGTTAATGGATTTACTTAGGATTATTAACTTGATACCATGTATCATTATATTGAAATATAAGGTTTGTGTTTGAGGATAATGAACTCTTATTTAAAGGAGTAGCGAGGAGTTAAAGGTTGAAGAAAAGGAGGAAGCTACTATTTAGTAAGAGGAGAAAGAGGATGGAGAAGAGGAGGAGTCAAATAAGGAGGCTATCAAGAAATTATCGATAGTCAACTTAAGTTTGAGAGCTCCTACTTTTCATAGAATAAATTGTCAAAGTCAATCGATGATTTAGGGGGTTTTATTATTTCTTGTTATATTAACAGCTTGTTACTAAAAAGGGCATTAGTGTATTTACTTATTCTTATTAATTTGATACTATATATCCTTACTATATTACATCATGTGGTTTATTTGCAGGCTAATGAGCTCTTATTTGGAGGAGTAGAGAGGAGATAAAAATTAAACAAGAGGAGGAAGATATTTTTTAAGAAGAGAAGGAAGAAGCAAAAGAGCTAAATAAGGAGACCATCAAGAAATTGTTAACAGACATATTAAGTACAACGAGCTCCTACTTCTCTATAAAAAAAGTTATAGTTAATTGATGATATAAGGGGTTTTATTATTCCTTATTATATTGATGATTTGTTACTAATATGGGCATTAGTAGATTTACTTAGTCTTATTTATTTTATATCATATTTCCTTATTATATTATAGCATATGGCATATTTCTAAACTAATGAGCTCTTATTTTAAGGAGTAGAAAGAAGCTAAGTTATTGTTCAAGAAAAGAACAAAGAGGAGAAAGAGCTAAACAAGGAGGTTATCAAGAAATTATTGAGAGATATATTAAGTACAAAAAGCTCCTACTTTTTTTTAAAAAAAACTATCAAGAGTCAATTGATGATATAAGGGGTTTTATTATTCCTTGTCATATTAATGGCTTTTAGCTAAAATGTACGTTAACATATTTAGTTATTCTTCTTAATTTGATATAATACATCCTTACATCATATGACTATTTATAAGCTAATAAGCTTTTATTTTGAGGAGTAGACAGGAGCTAAAGTTTGAAGAAAAGGAAGAAGTTATTGTTTAAGAAGAGAAGGAAGAGGAGAAAGAGGAAACGAAGAGAAGGATCTAGATAAGAAGGCTATCACGAAATTATTGGCAAACGTTATAAGCACAGAGAGCTCTCATGTTCCATAGAAAAAAATTTCAAGTCAATTGATAATCTAAGGAGTTTATTATTCCTTGTAGTATTGATAGATTGATACTAAAATGGGCATTAGCAGATTTACTTGATCTTATTATTTTAATAACATATGTCCTTATTATATTCTACCATATGGCCTATTGTTAATGACATTGGACAAGGCTAAGAATCTTTTATTATCAGGGAAGTACCAGTTATCCTCACCCCTCCTATTATTATTCATATTTTCATTATTCTTGTGTGTTTTATACATTGAGGATAATATACAACTTAGGTGTGGGGAGTTATTTTGTAGTCAAGCTTGTCAATTTTGTATAATTATCTTAATAATGAATAACTTAGGAATTAAAAACAAAGATGTTGATTATGATAATTCATTTTGAGTTTATTTACGAACATGAATTGATTTAATTAGGAAAATAATTATAATTTTTATGATCAAGTTGATTTCAATTTATTTTATTCATTTTGATAATGGATACTTGATTATATAATAATATTTTGTGTATAATTTGTACATATATTGAGTTAAATGTGAATTCTATTTTAGCATTTTCATTACCTTACATAGAAAAATAAAAAAGGAAAAAAAAAGTAGTATGTGCATAATGAGCTTAAATAATTTCACTCCATTAGCTTTATACTAAAAAAATGACAAAGCTAAAGAATGGCACTAGTAGCCATTTAAAATAGTGACCTAATTGAGTATTTTGGGTATTTATGATATAGTGTTTACTATTACGTCAAAGGTCTTTGTGACTTTTCAAATAAGATTTTAAATATTTCTTTGATGTCTAAATTATTTAAAGTTTCTAACATTTTTTCTTATGTATGTTCACTTTATGCATTAAGTGGAATGGTAGGGATTGAGTTAAAATTTGAATAATTATGGACTGAATTGGATTGATTTGTAATGAGATGCAAGTAACTATGTACTTAACAATTCATGTCCAATAACCTTTAGGTTAAATGAATATGTGAAGTCTTATTTATATGAGAAGTCTTCTGGACGCCACTGTGTTTATTGATTGTTTATTAGTTTAATATTTGTTATAATTATTTAATTATGTTTATTTGCTTTAGTTATTGCTTTAAATGTGAATTTGATCAATCCCCATCACCATAATTTGTTAGACAAGATAATACAAAGACGGTTAGTACTAGTAATTCTAGTTCTCATATGATCGACCTATACATGCTAATGCTAGCTATAGCTACACTATACACTTTCAGGAAAACATCAATCAGTGACCAATGTTAAACATGTCTATGTTTTGCAATTGTAAAATTATAAAATGTAATAGACATTATTACAAAGCATAATAGGCATGTAATAGACATTATTACAATGCAAAATAGGCACCAGAATCATAGTTTAGATACTTAAGATTTTGTTATATGAGTGTTATTTCCTTTTGGAAATTTAGTTTTTAGGGTTTTATTCATATAAAAGGCTTTCTTATTAATGTAATTAGGGATTTTGCAATTGTTATTGATTAATCAAAAACCTTATGGAGGTTTTCTTCAATCTTTAAGAATAACTCTCGTTTTAAGTTCCCTTAAAACTTATGATCTTATATAAATTACTAGTGGCTATCAAACTTTAGAATCTAATCGCTCATTTCAATTTGTATCATTTTTTGTGATTCATATTCATATCATTGAATCAAACTTATCTCGACATAATGGTCCTTGGCTTTGTTCATATGGATTTCAAATTTCACTATTATTGTTGGTAATGATCATATCTTTATTTCTATTTATCACGTTTTCCTATATCAAAATCCATATATAGTTCTAGGTGATTTCTGCATTAAAAATAAAATAATAATTTATTACAATATTCTTAGTAGTATGATTAAATATTTTACAGGCTTTTGAATGATCACTATTTAAGAAAAATGCGTTCTCTTTTTTTTCATCTAATTTGCTTCTGTTGGAATGTAGATATAAGAATAAGTGAAACATTCAAAATTTCTACATTAATTAATTGTTGATTTGCATCAACCATATGCCTCTTTTAGTATCATATTTTGAATAGACTTCTATTCAAAATATGGACACTCCAAGTGATTGCTTATGGTTAAAATTCCCTTCGATTTCTACTTCTTGATAAGAGACATTGCACTATATTTTTTTAAACTAAACAATTAATTAATATATCAGAAGTTTTACACCGAAGTGAGTCATTAGAGTAATTACAAGTACACTATAGTAAAGCCACTTGGCATAATAGTTAAAATGTTGTTCCTAAATCAACTAAGGGGGACATGTGTATTCCTAGTGCATTCATTCCTGTTGTAAGACATACACATGCATTCCTATTAAATGCAATCTCATCAGTAGTTCATCATTTCCATCTTCATGCACTCTTTGTTGAGGGTCAACAGTTGTTTGCATCTACGCTACTGCTTTAATAGTTCTGGGATAAGTGAGTTTCTTCTCTTTAGTTTTAATTTACGTTGATGATTGTATAATTTTTCCTTTCACGAGTGAGTTTCATCTCCTTGGTTTTACACTATATTTTTACACTACTGTTTCTCTTGCTAGGGCGTATAGGTTATTGTAATTTGCCTTTTAATCTTATTTTATAAACAAAATTTAGCAAGCTCTGCAAAAATATATTTAATACTATGATTTGTATATAACATTTTTACTAGAAAAAATATACCTCTTTTAATATAAGAAGATTAAATTTCTTAAGAACTTCAAAGGCCTTACAGTTTTTTTGCATGAATTAAACTTATGTTTTTCTATTAAAATCATCAACAAAGGTAAAATTATGGTTTACTAATACTAGATCTAGACTTATAGGCTTATGGTTTACTAATACTAGAATCTAGACTTATAAGCCTACACAAATTAGAATGTACCAGTTTTAGTATCTTCTTTGCTTTCCTTACCTTGCCTTTCGAAAATCTATATCCATGTTGCTTACTAACATCATAATCCTCACACAAAATAAAGGGAGCATCAAATTATTGGAAACCAACCATTTTTTTTCTTTTGATGAAGAGTTTCCATCCCTAAAAAATTCAAGTGGACCTATCAAAAATGTCAAAGTCATATTACATCTTTCAATTTCATAAGGAGACATGATTGCCTAATATTCTGCAAATACAAAGGGAACTTTGATTTTTTGACATGTTAAAATTTTCTATTACGCCTAATTTTGGATCTTCAATCTACCATTTTCCATCCTTGATAACAATCATATAGCCTTTATTTTCTAAATAATACACACCAAGTAAACTTGACTTCAAGTTTAGGATATAAAGACATTGGAAATTGTCTACATTAACTTGCCATTTTGGAATTTTACCTTTCCTCTTCACATAATCAAGACATATGAATTATCTCCAAAGCATCATTGTATCATGGACAGATTCATCTAGCTCATTAAAAAATTGATATATCTCCGCACATATAGCTGCTATAGGTCCTGTTCAAGTATCATATATTTACATGGTTATCCTATTTTACGTAGAACACCATTAGTAAGGTTATTTCCTCTTTAGATGTCTGTGCCAAATTTGATCTTACACTACACCATTTGCTTAAGTTAATGCAAAATTCTAAATGATAATGACCAAACTTATTAAAATCGAAAACATTCAACTTGAAATTATTTCTAAACCTAATAATCATTTTAAAATCAAGCCGGTGTTAGAGATTAGTTTAAATTTTCCATCTCATTATACATGTGTCATTTGATAGATTTTATTAGTTTGTGATTATGGTTCTATACTTTACATCTTCTGGGATTGGTTTACCCTCTTATTCCTTGTTATCTTTCCTTTTCCTTTCCACTAGCCATTTCATATCCAATGCTCTTGGATTAATTGTTACTTGTAGTGCTTATTCTTCATTGTCCTACTTAGTGATATTCTTCTTATTTATTTACAATGAATTTTACACCTCATTTATATTAAGTATATCCAAATCATAAGATTATTTTTTTGGCTAACAAATAACATAACTAAACTTTTATGTCATTTATTGAAGTAGCTTTTCAATCATAGTCATATCCTCCATATTTTCATCATGGATATGTAATTTGTTTACAATTCCCAATTTCTTAGAATAATAATCTACAAATGACTCCTTATCCTTTATTTGCAAAGTTCTAAACTTAGTATAATGATGTTGTAGTTGCTGCTTCTTTTTTCTTACATTTCTTTGATATTTCTTCTTCATGGAATCATGTATTTGTTTACTTATAGGTTTATGGAGAATAATTTCTAAGATGGAGTGGTAGATTTCTTGGAAAAGGCTTTTTTCTTGTGATCTGTCATCATTACACTTTAAGCTCTATCTTTGCACATATGTCAAGGTTGCCCCGTCATTACTTCTACAAAACCATTTTTAACGATGTACCAATTAAGGTTGGCAATAGGCAGGACCAAGCCTAAAACTACATATGCCTAATCTAAATCCTTTTACAAGCAGTTCAAATCTAACTTGAATCTTAATTGAGCCTAGCTTATGCTGCTTAAGTCTGAATCTAATCGAATTTTGAATGGCCTGAAGCCCCCTTAAAGTCTAAACTGTTTAGCTCCCTACCTGTTCTAGCCTAACCCATCAAAGCTTTAATTTATACTTATCATCATCGACCTCTCTCCTTCGGCAAAGATCCAAACTTTCTTCCATTAGATAACAATTGCATTCTAGTTCGACCTTAATCCTTTTATGGCTCCCATGTCTTGGCAAAATCAATTAACCCCTCAATTCTAATTGATAAGTACCGATAATAGTCACAACAAAATATAGATAAATTGGAGAAGACAAAGATGAAGATTTGAAAAAATAGAGATCTTATTATAAGACCCCATTTGTAAGATGAAACTAGAAAAGTTGGAGAGCCTTTGGTTTGTTATGATGTGATTCGAGAGCTTTTAAAATCATTCATCTCCTTATAATGGCCTAGCTACTAATATTTGTTAATAACAATAAAGACAAGTACAACGATTGAGAGAAGTGAATTGGAAGTAGTTGAAATAGGGATAATTAATATAGAAGTCAAGCTTTATACCAAGTCAAACCATGAAGCTTAAGCTCTAGTAGTTTGAAGATAAAAATTCTTTTATATATAAAAAGATTAAACTTGACCCTAAATCTGATTAAATCAAATTAAGTCTATTAACTTATGGATATGTTTAGTCGGGGTTAGGTTTGGGCCCTTTTGCCATCTCTAATGCCATTATCCCTTAAACCTAAGAAAATTCTCCATTAACATCCTTAAAAGGTCTTAGCAAATATCAAAGCAAGGAATAACAGACTATATAAAAGTGGTCTTTAGTAGCCAAATAACAATTATCTCACAAGTATTAAGAAAGCAAATTACTGTTTAACTCTCTTTTGTGATGGCTCTCGTACCAAAATCACTAGACAAGAAGGATATAGAAAACAACTACGATATTACATCCTTTATTAATAGAAAATATTTCAAATTTATGCAAAGAGATTGATAATAAAATACATAAAATCATATCCTAACCAAACCAAAGAAAAGTAAACAACTCAAGAATCAGATTTGATTCATAATTACCTTTTTTATTTGGTAAAACAAAGCAAACTATCTACGAAACTTTATCAAGGGACATATATATAATAAAATGAATATTTTAATCAATCTCCAATAACAATGACATATTTATATATATATATATGATTAAGATACTTAAGAGCTTTTTCTATTTGAAAAATAATTTAGAAATTTTTTTTAATTTAGATTTTTACATTTATGTGTTAAAATGCAAGATAATCAAAAGGAAGGTTTTCAACTATATTTCAAAAAATGCGGATTAAGTGGCATAAAACCTATAAAAGTGCACACAAAGACAAAGAAAAGTTTAAATAATTCGGAATAGCAAAATTATGAAGGAAAAGAAACAAAATGTAAACTGAAAATTATTAAAGAAAAAACTACCACAAAAGAGAACCCAAGTGAAAGGAAATGAAGTGTGTATTTGATGTATTGTGGACATTTGTAAGTAGGCACACGCACACGTCTATGTAGTCCAAATTGAACAAGATAACATATGCAAGATTTGTGAGTAAGGGTGTTCATCAGTGACCATCTATTGTGGGCAGGGATATCCTGTTCCATAATCTTATTCTGTATAAGCAAGCGCTTGTCATCTTGTTTTTGTAAACTGTGATTTATTGTTAAAAACAGTCATAAAGCCAGGCTTTTATTTATAGTTTTAGAAGTTGGGTATCAGAAACTTTTGTTCCAATGCTTTTTCATGTTTGTGATTTTTTTTAAAATCATTTTCTGATAATTGTGCATATTAATAATTAAAACCTAAACAAGCAGCCTGTTAAAAGATCATTTTCTGATGATTGTGCATATTAATAATTAAAACCAAAACAAGCAGGCTGTTTCAGGATCCTTTAACATTGGTATGAAAACACCACCTCCTCACTTTTTTTCTTGGTTTCATATACTCACAGGTAATTGTTACTTTAACACTGAGACTCTGCTGTTTTAAAAGTGTACATGGGCTTCAAATGCATCATGATGTATTGAGTTTGAACCCTCAACGTCAGCTTACAAACTTTGCAGCAAACTGCTGCTGCAGGGGATTAAAAGAAATAAAAGAAGGGAACACAAAAGACTATAAACAAGAACATAAAAATGGTTTGATGTCTGGACTAAGAAAAAGTTCAATGAATACAATTCATCGAAACACGTTCCGTACATACGAAGCCTTGAAACTTTTCAACAAAAAGAAAAAAGAATTGGAGGGGGAAGAAAACTCGTAACTACATGTTTGCCAGTTAATTTCGTATTAATTGTTTTACAAAGTAATTATTCACTCTGATGAAACTGTCAAATCATTGTTTTCTGATTGGTACATCATTTTTTAACTATACAAGGTATAGGTTTCAGTACCAAGGTCAACCGTTTAGATCTTCTTGGCATTCTTCAGGTTTCTTAGTGACATTACAAGCTGTTGTCTTTCACCTTCTACCTCTGCAAACTTAAGACTTATTTCTGAATATCTCTCTTGCATCTCTTTCAATTCACTTTCCATTGTTCTGTTTCTCTCCTTCAGCGATTCTAGTTCGCATTGCAACTCATCGCTGTCCACATCAATATCAGTAACGTTGTTGTTTCCCTTCTCTTTCTCGGACAAATCAGCCTGATTGCTGCAACAAAAAATTATAAGTCACCAACTTGGTGGAACAAGGTTATGGATTGATTATGGTTAAGTCAAGTAATGAATGCCCTCAAATCATCTACTATAATAATATATAAGAAATGAAATTCTAATCAGTAGTAGCTCTTTTCCTTGAAATTGTACCTCTCGACCAACAATATTCCATTCCCATGGCTCGCATTTTCATTAGAGTTTGTTAAAGTGTCAGCTTTAAGCAGACTTGGAGCATTTCCAATTTTCTCTTCGCCAAACTGCACCAAAATGCAAATAAATTATACAACGTTTGTATGATTAATTTATAAAATCAATATATCAGGGTGCTTGATCCAAACAAACTGTCCGAGAAAAACCAACTCAAACTATTACCAAGTGCTTAGTACGTAGTGAGGTTGTTCAGCAAGAAATACGTTGTTCCAAAATGGCCTACTGTTATGCTAAGTACATGATTGGATAATTTTCGTGGGGCTAGTTCAAGTTGCTTACAATCACCCAGATACATGACCATATCAACTATCCTAGAAACTTTCTGGACTAATATGCTATTATAGAAAAAGCCAAATAAGAAGAAACTAACCTGGTGGTGTGGGTTACTGCGTAAACTTGCATCGCTCTGATTGAGTTCTTCAACTGTGCTCTCCAGCTCTTCGATTATTCTTTTGAGTTCTCTTTCCTTCTCTAAAAAGGAGAGTGTAGAGGTTTCTAAAGCCATTTCTTTTAACTTAATTTGCCCCTGTTAGACACATAACAAAGTGAAGAGTTAATCGTCCTGTCAACTGCAGACTGCAACAAGTCCAAGTCAATTCTAGAAATTTACGTGAATTCTCCAGGAAGGCTAGAGTTCATTTTGAGAAATTCTGAGCAATGGGATTAGTGTTGTAAGTTTACCTCAAGCAATTTTATTTTCTCCTTAAGGCTTGCAACCTCTTTGGTGCCATGAGAAACTGGAGTAGACTTGTTTCTTGGAGTTTTTGCTCCATCAGAAAATGCTGCTCGTTTGCTGCTTTCCTTAAGCTTCTTCTCCAGACTTGCTAAAGCCTCGTCTTTCTTTTTAAGCTCACTCTTCAATTGGAATACTTGCTTTCTGAGCTTTTCTTTCTCTTGCTCGTCCTCAAATAA
>JAOSBN010000179.1:34869705-34885021 GCA_027563595.1 Erythroxylum suave
CTTCTTTAGCTTAAATAACCTTATGCTCGGTTGCGTATGTCTTCACCTTGTACTTGTCCTGTATATTTGTTGTCAATATCAATCCAACACCGCTTGCGGACTTGGCCGGAGAGATGGGGTGTATAGAACAACTGGCTTATAATGATACAGAAAACGAGCCAGTTGCACGAAATTGCCAACATATTTTATGTATTACATATCTGCAAGAAGTTTGATTGCGATTGGATTTTGATAGCCGTTTTGCTTTCTTTGTTTAGACTTATTCCAACATTGGATACTTCGATAATGCTAACTTGAACAAGATTAAATTGGCAGAAAAAGTTAAACATGTATCTTAAAGAAAACAAAACTATATGTTTTTCTTTTCAATATTATAATTAAGAACAGAAATTGATGATGAGTTGCACATCCCTAGTCCATCTTCGTCAAAGATGAGCTGTTAAAAATAAAGAGAAACTAACAAAAGGAGACAACAGAAAAGGGTTTGAGCTCTACTTTTCTTTTTTTCTAAAGTAGCCCATAATTTCTCTTCTTTGGTTAATCTAGTAGCTTTACTTTAAGGCTGTACGTACATG
The DNA here is from genome assembly GCA_027563595.1 of Erythroxylum suave. Classification (NCBI taxonomy): domain Eukaryota; kingdom Viridiplantae; phylum Streptophyta; class Magnoliopsida; order Malpighiales; family Erythroxylaceae; genus Erythroxylum; species Erythroxylum suave. The sequence continues at coordinate 34,870,281 of JAOSBN010000179.1, forward strand.
TTGAATGAAAATCTATATACAGATGATTAACGGTGAAATTATTATCTAGATAATAGAGTAGAGGATTATTAGTTAAGTTATTCTAGGTCATGCTTTTATAGTTAATGCATATATATATGTACCTGCCGTTTGGTAATGTACGTTAGGTGCGGAATACACGAGACATGTTTGTAACTGTAAATTAATATATTATTCATTAGAAGGAAGAGAACATCGACAGGTCGGAAGTACGATGAATTCCAAACGGCTATGAGTTTGAGGGATGCCTGCAATTCAATGATTTAACAAGATTAAGCCAAATATCGCATACTGACGTTCATAGGCTGTCACTTCAGAGACAATAGTACTTGAATTTACACAACACAACACAAGACCATCATCACTTTAAATTACCAAAATTACAGCTTCATGAAATCATAATTGACGCTTTTAATAATTAAAAATAAATTTTGATTGCCCAAACACATAATTATTTTAAGCCTCACATAATTATTTTAAGCCTCCAATGTTCTTCACTTCACTGACACTACTACTGTGATGTGCTTGTCACGAAAATGACATTTGAACTTCAAGACCTAAGAATGTTGGCATGGAACTAGTGCAAATATGTTTCAAGAGATGTAGTATTACTTGAATTTCACCCCACGCACAAGAACTTGAGGTAGGTATGTAACTTTGAACTTAGAGGACTTGTATGGTAAATACATATCCATTCCATAGTACGTGGGCAAGGCCAACAAGGATACAGAGGAGTAGTTGCTATCAGTCTATTAGCTTAACTTGGCTTTAAAGCTGGTCATGGGTTGGACGTGAGGTGAGGAGAGCTTATCCTCCTCCGTTGGATCCATCAACGAGAGAGTATCCCACGTCAGTGAAGACGTGCACGTGCAATCAGCAAAACCCAAGATGGCTCTACCAATTTAACCAGAAATATCTAGCTTGTCTTTAATAATATATATCACAAAGGTCCGCAACTGCCCCCTTTAACTACCCTTTTAATTGGGAGGCCTGTTAAAGCAGATGGGTTTAGGTTTAGCTGCTATGACCCACATTGCCACCTCTGCCTCTTTTCCTTTGTGTGTTTAGTGTTCTTCAATCTTCTTCACCGCCACCCACTGTATATGTGTGTGCATATATGTACAATCACCAAAGGAACATGCTTGGGAACTTTACAACGTGATAATGAAAGATGGGATGGGGAGCATTGGTTTGGGGCAACAGAGTCACGTGGTAGACAGGTAGAGGACCTGTGATCAGTTGGGTGCTAACCGAGAAGGGTCAGTCGAATTCATAAATCACGATCCAATCAAAACAATAGATAGGTATACATACTGTTGTATTGGATAATAAATAAAATGAGTCATTTATATTCATTTCTTCCTACATAGACGATATTATCAAATATAACAATTTTCTGCAATCTTGTGAAGTAATGTCACTGATACATGAACATAACTAAAAGTCCATGTAAGGTTTTTAAAATCTGCAGCCTTACATTCTTCCAGGATTTTAAAATATTCTGTTGTAACAATTTTCGGTAGTAAGATGTCAGAAAACATTGTGATTCTGATATATAATCTCATTAAAGAATAGTTGCTCACTTTGAATCAGTAGAGGTAATCAATGAGTTTTGTAGTTGTCATGTACATACGGGCATAGCTGCTTGTGAAACTCGGGTTAATTTCTATTAATAATAACAAATTCACGTTAAGCACTATTGTTAGTGTGAACAATTGTACTGAAAAATCATATCAGGTAAATTCCTAGGAAAGATTGGAAGGGGTCACAAACGATTCTACTTAAAACTCAATCTCTTAGACAGAATTTTCCTAGACATGTAATTTAATAGCACAATAATTTACTACAACTATATCCAACAATAGCTATTAAATAGACAAATAAAAAACATTAGAATTTAATGAGGTTCAGCCAATTATGCCTACTTTCTCAGGCACTACTAAATTAATAATTTACTATTTTTTAAGAAATAATACAAGTGAAATACTACAAAAGAGAGAAGGAAACACAATTTTTGGGGATGATTTAACTAAGGAGGGGAGGCTCCTTTTATGGTTTTAGAAACCTTCACCATTCCCACACATTTCCGATGTGGGATTGTGGAATGAACCATACTATTTGACCACTCAACAAATCTCCACCTTAGCGAATTCCACTTTTTCAAATCTCTCACAAAATTTATCTTTAGTAGTGTCTTTAAATGCACTTTACAACGCCTATCTTCATTTTTTAGCAATATTGATCAATTCCAAATAATGTTGGAACTTAATCGCTATGACCACCTTTGTCAACATATCAACAGGATTCTCAGTGGTTTTAATCTTCTGAATTGCTACCCCATCTTCTTCCGGAATCTCTCGTACAAAGTGATAACGAGCATCGGTATGCTTCATCCTTACATGGTAAACATAGTTCTTAGCTAAAAGGATAGTACTCTGACTATCACAGTACACTTTGATGTGGTTTTTTTAACCCCTAATTCACCAAGCAATCCTTGAAGTCAAATTACCTCCTTCACAGCCTCTGTAGATGTATATACTCTACCTCAGTAGTCGACAAAGCAACTATTAATAGTAAAGTAGACCTCCAACTGACTGGTGTCTTTACAAGAGTAAACACATAGCCATAGTTAATCAACATTTATCTAAATCATCGACATAGTCGGAATCACAATATCTAACTACACATTGACCCTCTTGCTTATCTTGCTGAAAGACCAAACCAACATCTACGGTGTTTAGAATGCACCGTAGAATCCATTTCACAGCTTGACATTGTTCCTTGCCTGGATCATGCATATGCCTACTCACAACCCCAACTGCCTCTAAATGTCAGGCCTTGTACAGACCATACATCAGGCTTCCAACCACATTCACATACAGTACTTTAGTCATGTACTCTCGTTCTGCATCTTTCTTTAGAGATAGGGATGTATTGAGGTTTATATGAAGAGCGAACGGAGTATTAACAGGTTTTGACTTTTCATTCATGCCAAAACGTTGTAATAACTTCTTCAAATATTGCTTTTAAGTCAAACACGGTCTCCCCAACTTTCTGTCTCTACTTATCTCCATGTTGAAAATTTTCTTGGCTTCACCCAGATCCTTCATTTCAAACTCCTGACTCAACTGAATCTTCAATCTCTTAATTTCTCTTTGATTCTTTAAAGCTATCAGCATATCATCAACATATAGAAGAAGATAGATGTAGGATCCATCTTGTAGCTTGCAAAAATATACACAGTAATCGTATTTGCTTCTTGTGTACTTTTGCCCCATCATAAACTTGTCAAATCGCTTGTACCACTACCTCGGAGATTACTTCAAACAGTACAATGATTTTTCAAGCTTGCATACCATATTCTCTTTTCCAACAACTTAAAAACCTTCAGGTTGAGTCATATAGATTTCTTCCTCTAAGTCTCTATGTAAAAACATAGTTTTTACATCCAATTGAACTAGTTTTATATTACACTATGCTACTAAAGCCAATAAAATTTGAAAGGAGGAATGTTTTATAACTGGAGAGAAAACTTCACTATAATCAATTCCCTCCGTCTAAGCATAGCCTTTAGCCACCAGCCTTGCTTTGTAGTGAACATTATCCTTATCAGAAAATATGTCTCTCTTTGCATATACCCATTCATATCCAATTGCCTTTTTTTCCCTTGAGATACTAGCTAACTTCCATATCTGATTCTTATGAAGGGAATGTATTTCTTCATTCAGGGCTATCCTCCACTTATCTTTTTTTGAACTTCAGATTTCTTCCTTATAAGTAGTAAGAATGTCATCAATTTCAATTAGAGATGCATGAGCCACCAAATTAATATAACGAGCAGGTACTTGAATGTTCCTTTTTGGCGTAATTGTTGCTATGGAGGTTCTTGGGTTGGAATCTCTTCTTCATATGGCTCCTCTTCTACCATAGGAGTTAATCTGCTTCATCATTTGCTAGGGTAACAATTCTTCTTTCAAACTCCACCTGTTTTGGAGTACCACTGTTTGCTTAACATTTTTAATTGTCACCCTTATTAACATGGTAGATGTGTCAAAGGTGACATCCCTGTTGAAAATTATTTTCTTTGACACTGGGCATCAAAGACGATCTCCTTTCACACTAAAGGTGATCCCTATACAAATTGCTTTCTTTGTACATGGATCCAAATTTGACCCCTTAACATAATAGTATGCAGTGGAACCAAACACATGTAAGGAATTATAATCTGTAGTAGGTTTTTCAAACCATTTTTACAAAGGTGTTTTTACCACCAATAACAGTTGATGGAAGGCGATTGATGAGATGGCAAGCGTATGTAACAACCTCAGTCCACAATTCTCTGCCCAATCTAACATTAGATAGAGTACAGCAAACTTTCTCCAACAATGCCCAATTCATATGTTCTACCACTCCATTTTGTTGTGGTGTATCCTTGACTGTGAAGTATCTGACAATACCTTCATCTTCACAGACTTTTAAAAACGGACCACTCTTGTACTCCCCATCATTATTTGAACGGAGACGTTTGATCCTTCTGCCTGTTTGAATTTCCATCATCTTCTTCCATTTAAGAAAAACTCCAGCACTTCATCCTTATTCTTCATAGTATACACCCATACTCTTCGGAAAAAATCATCAAAAAAGGTCACGTAATAATGTTTTCCTCCCAAAGAAGCTGCTTTGGAAAGTCCCCACACATCAAAGTAAACATAATCCAAAATACCCTTTGTATCATGGATTGTAATGCTGAATTTCACTTTTGTTTGCTTCCCTTTGACATAATGTTCACAAATGTCTAATTTGTAAGCCCGAACTCCTTTCAACAATTCTTGATTTACTAATATCTTCAAGGATTTTTCACCTATATGTCCCAAGCGTATATGCTACAACCTAGCTGCTTCTAGCTCTTGATCATCATTAGAAGCTACTGGTGTTGTTCTAATAACTACATTACCTTGGTAATAATACAGGTTATTAGTTCTTTCAATTCCTTTCATTACCACAAGCGCACCAGAGATGACTTTTATTATTCCGTTTGCTGCATTTATAGTGTAGACATTTGATTTTAGGACTCCCACAAAAATGAGATTCTTTGTCAAACTTGGCGCGTATCTGATATCCGTCAGAGTCTTAGTTGTTCTATGATGATTCCTTAAGCAAATTGAACCAATCAAATTTGTTGTGCAAGGATTATCATTTGTTGTGTTAACAACTCCACCTTCTAGCTCTCTAAAATCGGAAAACCAATACCAATTGGATCACATGTGATGACTACAGCCTGAATGGAGCAGCCATAGACTAGAAGGGCTATTTAAGGATGTAAAAACCAATGAAAGATCTAAGTTTGTATCTTCACACTTAACATTATTCAAATTTGCAACAGTTTTTCCCTTATCAAGTTTGCTTTTATTCTTCAGTTTTGGACAATCCTTTTTCTAGTGCCTTTTTCCTGACAAAAGGCACATTCATTTTTGCTAAATTTGAGCCTTGACTTCAATCTTCCTTTCTTTTGTTTAATCTAGCTCAGTGAACAGCCTCTGACTACCAAAGCTTCTGCTACTCCATTTGTATGTTCTTCCTTCTCAATTCATTATTGTACAAAGCAGCTGTAACTTCACTAAGAGATACATCAACCTTTCCATGAAGTAGAGTAGTTCAAAAAACTCAAAACTCAATATCACATCCAATTCATTAAATCAATAACCAACTGATTAAAACTGGTGATGTGATTATTTATTATGGTACCTGAAACATAAGAGAAATGAAACATTCTCTTCTTCATATAGAGCTTATTCTGAATGTTTTATTAGGAGTTTCTCTTCTAACGCGTTCCACAATTTATATGTAGAAGTTTCTTTTGAGAAAGCATACTTTTGCTCTCTGAGAAGACATGATCGAATTGTACCACATACTAAATGATTTATAGTTTTTCAATCTTTCTCCTCAACATCATCTGGTTTCTTTTCTTCAATATCAATGTCAAGACCTTACTGAAAAAGAGCGTCTTGAACCTCACTTTACCACATGTCGAAATGATCGATACCATCAAAAATCTCTACCGCATATCTTGTATTTGTCATAACAGTCATTGCTAGGATAGACGAGGTAGAAGCTATCGACATGGATGGTGTGCGGTCGTATCTTTGATTTTTATCATCTCTACTACAATGTCTATTCAATAGCTATCGATGTGGAATGTCAATAGCCTGAGGAAAAAAATTTTCTGATGTGGAAGATCAGACCAAGCTGTAATCACAGAGCATACTAAGAAAATACTTAGCTTTGATACTAATTGTTATGAAACTCGGGTTAATTTCCACCAATACTGACAAATTAACCTTAAGCACTATTGCCTAGGTGAATAGAGTGTAAACGATTATGCTGAAAAATCACACAAGATAAATTCTTAGGAAAGACTGAAGGGGTCACAAATGGTTTCACGTAAAACTCAATCTCTTAGACATGTAATTTAATAGTACAATAATTCACTACAACTATACTAGACAATAGCTATTAAATGGACAAATAAAAAACCCCATAATTTAACGAAGTTCAGCCATTTATGTTTACTTTTTTGGACACTACTAAATTAATATTTCATTCTTTTTAGGAAATAATACAAGTGAGATACTACAAATTTTTAGAGACGATTTAACTAAAGAGGGAAAGCTCCTTTTATGATTTAAAAAACCTCCACCATTCTCACACATTTCCAATGTGGGATTGTGGAGTGAGCCATAATATTTGACCACTTAACATAGCAAGCGCCCCTAGGAAGCATTTGCCTAAAAGTTATGCCAAAAATCTAAACTATTGATTTTTTCAATAAAAGAAAAAAAAAGACTCAACGGTTAAATGGTCTAATCAATATTTATGTGCCCAAAAACTTGCTAAGTCAAGGAAGTTCGAGAGCTCAAATCAAGCAGCTCTTGAATCAAGCAACTTGAGAATTAACAGATCTGTTTTGCCACCAGCTCTGTGGTAGATGAGAAAGTGATGTTAAGCAGAGGTAAGAAGTTGGAACGTTAAAGATGTTGATGCATGTGGTTTACAGCCTATGTATTGTGCAGAGAGAAGACGATGATAATGATTATCACTTGAATGGTCCCCTTCAACCTTTAAACTTTGTAGCTGAGAAGGATCCTCAATCCTCTGATTCATCATTATTTCCATTTTCATTCCTTAATTGCCATCACTTGCATACTTGTGATTATTGCTTCCCTATTATGTGCGTTTAGTTGTAAACATCATATTGCATTAAAAAGCAACCTTTTTATGATTATAATTAAGCCATCATCACTTGTAAAAATGTCTGGTCCATGGCAACTTTCTTGTTTCTATGTTTCCAATTAACAGGAAGAGAAGATTAAGCATCAAATCAATTGTGAAATCACAATCTTCCTAAGGCTAAAAGTCCGTTTTCCTATGCCTTGTGAGGAGCCGAAGGAATTATATTTGCCTTGTTATTTTGCAGACATTGTGAAATTTAGTAGTGATATCCACTATCACGCCACTGATAATTTGTTGGTGAACCAGTCGGTATATTTAAGAGATAAAACATCTCCTTCTAGAAACATCACACTATTACTACTTTTCGCTCGTACGCTCATTCCTTGAAACAAGAAATGGATATACGTCTTGTCTCAAATCCTAAGCCCTGCATCTATGGAAAGGTTTGCACACATTTAACTGAAGGATAATGTTCCTCTTTTAAATTTTAGCCTTCCTTATTTCTCAGACATGCACTAACTTAAGTATTACCACTGACATTCTTTCTGGTAAGTCTACATCAACATCCCTACAAAATTCTTGGATCACGAACCCAACAACGAAAAAACGCAACGATGGGAAGCTCTCAATTCAGTGCAACGGAAGACATTACATAGGGTATACCCCATTTCTTTGTTTTCATGTGCTATTCTTTTCCTAAAGAGAACAAAGATTAGGTTTTTCCCCTGTGAAAGTTTTACCTATTCCTGAGATGACAGAACATTTCCGCATCAGGTTGAGTGTAGAAGACAAAAGCACGAATTGAACATGCGCTCCCATCCTAGAAAAGATACACAAGTACGAGCATTATCTTATGGCCGTCTAATTGTCAGTTAAACTAGTTGCACGTGAAATCACTCTTTAGTCTTTTAATAAGTTATGATATTTACTCAAGCCCCGTCCTTCTTCCCCTCAAATAACTACATTATGCAATTTTTGGAGTGGAGATACATGGTAGTTTGGTATATAGTCTATCAAAAACTAATGGTTCACGTGTAGAAGAAAATGACTTGTATTTGGTAGGTATCAAACAACTACATTACACACTTCTGGAGTGGAAATATTTTGATAGTTTGGTATATAGTCTATCAAAAATTAATGGTTCACGGGTAGAAGAAAATGATTTGTATTTGGTAGGTAGTTAGCGTTTGATTTTGTTTCTTTTGGGTCACATGAAGATTCGAGTTTGGATGTTGTGTTATTAAAAGTTGAAAGTGTGATTAGAAGTTAGTAGTTAGGAGGAAAAGACAAGAAAAAGGGAAAGTCATAACAATGATGAGCAAGCATATATGTGCACATGAGAGACAACAGAAGGTGGTCACGTGAAGATGAAGGTGATCGAAGGGGGATTCATATGACCCCTCAATCTCTTCACCATCTGTTTATGCAGCTATGATGTCCATGTCCCCACGCTCTTTTGTTACATACAGGGAAAAGCAGCAGCAGGAATAGATGCCAACATGTTGCCGCCAAAAGATACCCCAGAAAAGGCTAAGTGTGCCACGTCACGAGGAAAATCCACGTGCCTCTGTCTTAAATGTGGGGTCATTGTCAGCAGCAGCAATAGTGGAATTGTGTATAGTAATGGTAGCTTCTATTTTCTATGCAGGAAAAGGGCAAAAAGTGTAGGGAAGAAGATGCGCAATCTGGAATGGAAATTTACCTAGGCCAATTGGAATTGGAAATGGAAATTGAGACAACCCAAACATTTGTCTTACAGTTCCACTTGCTATTGCTATTCAACTTTGGTACCATTTATTGGGTTATGGCCCATACTAGCTCCAAAGATATCGGTTTTAGGCCGTTTATCTGACGCAGTCAGTCCAGAATTTGCAGAGCTTAACATATCGAGATTTATTCGACAGATCAAGCACATCAACTTGTGAATATCCTAATGTTTGAAGAAAAAGAAGATATAATTAGAGGAAAATGCGTACTCCTGTCTACTTAATTGTGTTATATAATACCGCACAATTTAACTCAATTGATCGACTCCTCTGTGTCTCAGGAGGCTCTAGGTTCAAATGGATAACAAATAAAAGTAGCTCAAATGTTGATTGCAAGCCTGTTTTTGATGTATGTGTTGCACATTTTACGAGTATCTTTAATTTAATACTTTCATTTACTTACTAAATCACTGGAAAATATAATTAACATTGGACTTGTTGATTTATTAGAATGGTATATAATAAATGATTAATTATTGGATTATGATTCACTTAATAATGAGAATGATTTGTCATTTGTGTTACATAATTTATTTAGTTTTTAAGTTTAGCAATTAAAATGTTCATCTAAAAGTACTAGTTATAACTTTATTGTTTAGTTGAAAACACAGATGTCAATGAGGCGGGGCGACTGTCATGGCGGGCCGAGGGCCGGTCCCGTGACCTGCGCGGGCCAAGATGGGCGGCCCGTGGCCCGACCCATGAGCGGGCTGACCAACTCATGGCCCGCCATATAGCCCACCAGGTCATAGGGCGGGGCAGGCCGACCTGGCCCGTCTATAAATTTTTTAAATAAAAAAGATCCAAAATGACGTCGTTTTCTTAAAAATAAGCGGGCCGCAAGCCGACCATGGTTAACCCGTGGCCTAGCTCGGGTGGACCATGATTGGCCCGTGGCCCTCTAAATCTGGGTCAAAACAAGGGTTGGGCCAAAATTGCCATCTCTAATTGAAAACAATATTTTAGTTGTCTTATTTGTTCCGATACTAAGATATCATTATGAAGTTATACATAATGAATTATAAGAAACTGATGAACAAATTTAGGTAAGTTGCGTCCATAATAGTTATTTTAAGTTGGAATGTGAAAATAATACTAACTAATAAATGAATAGATAAATATGATGAGAATTACATGAAAGTGTAAGGGATATTTTAAGAGAAGAGATCATCTCTTTCCGTTACCCTCTATTCTAAGTATCCATCTATTCAATAAATAGAACAAAGATAAGAACAATGTAACTAAAATAGATAATCTGAATCACTTTTAATATAGTAAAACATACATTATTTCATGAATCCAGGACATATTTAAATTAAATATTCCTAAAGAAATTTTCAACTGATTAATTCTATTTCCATATTGTTTGAGTAGTAATCTACACCACTTAAGTCTAAATGAGATATATTTGCAGTACATTTGATTGATTATTACAAATTTTTTCTCTGATATTTTTCATTTTTAAGAGAGAGAGACAGTGGGAGAGAGAGTGTGTGAGGGATCCTCCCGGACACTGAACGGCGGTCGGAATGTGACACACCACACTCATGCCGTATTGGTATGATCTCACCGAATCGCCATCTGCACAAAATAAATGCCCAGAAAAAACCAATGCTCTTTACCTTTTCCTTTTCCAATCATCAACGATCAGCGTTTATTTCTCTCTAGTCTTTCCTAATTGTCACACTAAGTTTAGTGAACAGATTCTTGTCTTCTTTATTAGGTCCTTACAAAGATTCCTGAGCCAAAGAAATACAACTTCTTGAATTGGGAATTCATGTTAATTGTGTCCTCCCAACCTGCATGTTCTTTGAAACCTTCTTTATAAACACTAATGTGACGGCATCACCTCGAGTCCGTCTACTGAAAGCATCGAGCATTTAACCACTTCTTCCAATCCACTTCAAAGCTCTGCAATGTCACGAAACATGAGTCATTTTGTTCTCTTCCTGCTCTTTCTCCTTGTCCCCTCAAGTGAGTATCTTTATTTATAAAAATAATTTCTTTAACCTCTGGCGACTAATTTCTTGTTCTTATATTTTACGATAACAGATGCGCAAAACAAAAATTTGATCGGCGTGAACTTGGGCAGACTAGGGAACAATTTGCCATCTGCATATCGGTCAATTGAAATCCTGAAATCAATGAACGCAAGTCTCGTAAAGCTCTACGACGCAGACCCTGAATTGTTGAAACTCTTGTCAGGTTCTAAAATCCGTGTCTCCATTATGGTCCCTAATCATGAAATCATCAACATTGCTTCCAATCAAACCTTAGCTAACAATTGGGTCCGCAAAAACGTCCTCACCTACTACCCTGAAACCAAGATTCGGTTCATTCTAGTGGGCAACGAGGTTCTCAGCTTTTATTCGGAAGAAGACAGACGAATTGGCCCCAATATTGTACCTGCAATGAGAAAGATCAAGAACTCTCTAAAAAATCACGGTATTCGAAACATCAAAATCAGTACCCCAGTGGCTATGGACGTGTTGAAAACACCATTCCCACCATCAAACGGAACGTTTCGAACTGATATCTCTCGCTCAGTTATCGTGCCATTGCTGAAGTTCTTGAATGGCACCAAATCATTTTTCTTTGTTGATGTGTATCCTTATTTTCCATGGTCCGGTAACCCCACCAACATGAGCCTTGCTTTTGCATTGTTCAAATCAAGCGTTAGGTACACAGATCCTGGCAGTGGCTTGGTCTACACAAACCTCCTAGACCAAATGATAGACTCTGTGATCTTTGCAATGAAAAGACTAGGCTACCCCAATATCAGAATAGGAATATCTGAGACTGGTTGGCCTCATGAAGGCGATCTCGATCAACCAGGAGCAAATATCTATAATGCAGCTTCTTATAATCGAAACTTCATAAGACGGATGACAACTGACAGCCCAATTGGCACACCTGCGAGACCAAGAGAAGCAATACCCTCTTTTATCTTCTCATTGTTCGACGAAAACATTAAGGGAGGCCCAGGAACAGAGCGACATTGGGGTTTGTTGTACGCAAATGCGACGCCTGTTTACGACATTGATTTGACAGGGAAGAGGCCGCCATCTGAGTACAAACCGTTGCCCGTTCCTCACCGAAATGTGGCCTATAAAGGCAAGTTGTGGTGTGTGGTGGTGAAAGGAGCTGACTTGTTGAGGTTGGAGAGGGCACTAGAGTTTGCATGCAATCGAGGCAATGGGACATGTGATGCATTGGCTCCAGGGAAAGAATGCTACGAGCCAGTGTCTATTACTTGGCATGCGAGCTATGCGTTTAACTCTTACTGGGCAAGGTACAGGAACGAGGGTGCTACTTGCTTCTTTGATGGACTTGCCAGGCAAACCACAAGGAATCCAAGTATGTTTAAAGACATATTAGTTATGTGGATTACTTTTTTGTTAACAGTGCAAGCTTTTATATGAAGATAGTTGCAATTTGCAAATGTTGAATTTTGCAGGCAGTGGATTGTGCCAGTTCCCGAGCGTGACTCCCTGAATATTGGCAACGAGTTTAAAGATGGTGAACGATGGAGGCTGAAGATGGTCAATTATATATAATTCCAAATCGTTTTTTCCCTACAATTTTTCACTTCATAATATAGAACTTCGATGTAGGACGATCAACTACATTTTATGTTCTAAAGTTGTAACTTTCCATCTCCGTTCCTGTATTTCTTTCCATTACGTAAGGAATTTCAAAATTTTCAGTAATTTTGTGGGTAAAGTCATGAATTATTGTTAGGGAAATAATAATTGTACACGTATGCTAGCTAATTTTCGTATACGATAATCAGCTAAGGAATTTCTATGCATTTTTGCATTTTTTTGCAATGAATATGTAGACTGGAACATAGTCCTAGTTTTGAAGCTCAAAGTCTACTAAGTAGATGGATTTGGTTTTCTTTACCTGGTGAACCGAGAGCCACCCAACATGGCGATTCAAAGTTCATAGGTAATGCTACCTTACTGTGTTTGAATGGAATACCTAAACCCAATCTCCTTCAAAATTTTGACCGGACAGAAAAAAGGCTGACTCAATGCATAAGTTCTCGACTCTTTATGAGGGTTAGAAGAGGCTTATCAATTATACATAATTTTTTTTTATTTTTAAACAAATTATTTTATAAAATAGATTATTTTTGTAACCTTTCGGTCACGTAAGAGTATTTTTATTCCAAGTTTTCTTTATCCCAGGTGTACCATATAACTCGTAAAAAGCTTTTTAATAATATAAATAATGTCTGCACGTTGTCTATCGATAGATAGAAATGTAAATTTCAATAAATAATATTTTTTTGTTCTTTTAAAAGGATGTTTTTGTAATATATTTTGTTCGCCAGAGATACAAGTAATCTTTTCCGTCAGCACACACGCACAAACCCTTGATTTGGAAGAGGCAACTACGTACAGGCTGGCGAAATGTCGCATATAAGTACTGTAGATAAAATGGACATATACTAGTCTTGCGCGCATTCCCACTAAGCATTAGTAATTAAACCTCCTTTTTCAATGTATGTGTTCCTGCTGTTCCCAAAATAATGCGACAAGTACATGGACTAGAACGCAAGATAAGAGAAGCAATAAAATTCTAAATACAAGATCCAGCTAGCTATTGCATGCATTTGACTTCAACTGGCCGGCTTAATTAAAAGCAGGCTTGGCCGGCCAGTGAAGTAACTTATATAACTACCTACGAACTGTTTTCAGTATTCTCTTCATGCAACAACACAACTTTTCTTTTAGCTTTTTTCTTCTCTTCATAACTTTCAAAGAACTTTTCCTTAACTAGCAAACTTCCGTATAAATCATTATCGATATTATTGTCAAATCAAGCTGATCACTTAACCAGGACAATAGTGAGTATGAGGCAAGCTGGAACGTATTCAGGGATATTGTCTGCTGGGATTTCTGGGAAAACTGGTCCTCACTCATTGCCCTTGGCAAGGATCAAGAAAATCATGAAGAAATCCGGTGATGATGTGAAAATGATATCTGGGGAGGCTCCAATTGTGTTCTCCAAGGCTTGTGAGCTGTTCATTCAGGAGCTAACACAGAGGTCTTGGATGGAGACTATACAAGGGAAAAGGAGGACACTCCACAAAGAAGATGTTGCCTCTGCTGTTATGGCAACTGATATCTTTGACTTTCTTCTTGGCCTGGTTTCTAATAGTTCCTGCTCCTCCATTGACCCCCCTGTTGATGAAGATTGAAACATTCTATAACACTAATATTAAACCCCTATAATCTGTCAATTATGCCAGTGCTGTTCCCAACTTTTTCTCTGATTCTCCCATTAATTTTATTGTTGTCTAATCCATTTTCCTTCCTAAAATGAGGTAAATTTCTCATTGCTCGTATTATTATAATTTTATATCTTCATTTGGTATATATAGTAGAAATATATAGTTTAGCAACATCTATAACAAAAGTTAATAACCACTACGTACTATCAAAACTCTAGGGCTACAGACTATTAATAAAAATGACGCAGTTGTAATTTAATCTTCTTAGGTACAACTATGTAGGAATTAAATACGTCATATCTCTTTTAAATTAATCCTTCCTCCTACTTTTTAGGAAACTATGTGATTTCGTAGATGTTCATGCAATCTAATGAGGTCTAAGTTTTGCAATGTAATTTTGGCTTCTTGTTTATCGAAGTTTTGCATATACACAACTTTTCTTTGGGAAATAAAGAAGTGGATAAATACGAAGAGGACTATAGTTT
>JAOSBN010000179.1:34921746-34931889 GCA_027563595.1 Erythroxylum suave
GTAATTGATTAATTACAATATAATTAATTAAAATATGATAAATTTTTATTTCTCAATATTTTTACAAACCAACCACTATCAATGGTAATGGTAAAGATTCCTTCCTCTTAACCAACCATCATAATTATAATGATAATATTCATTCCCATTCCTCACTATATTCATTCCTATTCCTATTACCATTCCTCCGTGCGAACCAACCGCCCCTAATAGATTATCCTCCCATAATTCCGCTGCAATTACTAGCTTGATGTGTCTCTTTTTTAATCAAGAAATAAAGCTATAATTTCAGTTTTGGAGATTGCTTTTAATAATCTCACACATCGACGAACGTGAAGGTACCGCTTATATCGCTATCTTTTCTAATCAATAAGCATCCAAAGAACATGTGTATGTTATGTTAAAACAATAATACAGTGTATACTCAACAATTTTATTACTGACGTGGAATATTCATTCCATATCACAACCGTAAAGAGTAGAATGGATACGAAAACCATGAAGCTCGTATCGCCAACCAAATAGTCGATTGACTGGAAATTATCCCCGGACGTTCTAAAATGGACAAAATACTTTTAGCTTGCTGTCTCTTCTTTAACGTTTGGTCTTTTGAGGTCGCGAAACAATAAAAGAAAATCACTGAAATTCAAGTTTGATTCCACATTCTAAGCCTACAACTCCGTGTTTAAGCACCTGGAATAGAAATTGGAAAAGCTGCGATTGGGACTTGCAGAAATTGCAGTGCCTCGTGCACTTCGATTTTAAGCTTGCTCATCCGATGCCACATTTTATCCTTTTATCACTACTATATTCAGTTTTCTTTTGAAACGTGACAACTGGACCACCGTTTTGTGCATGCAGGCAAAGAAAATCTGTCTCCTTTCCAGGAGAGTCAAAGGTTTGCCTGTTATTTTGTCTAATACTCAAGCTTCTATTTCCACCAACTACCTTGCTGGAGTTTGAGCGATATTTGCAATAGCTCCATTTTGTTTCTGTCTGGTGTCCGCCAGTTGATAAGACCAACGCTCTTCATGTATATATTCATCTTAGCCTTTGTAGCACTTGTGTGTTGTATTGCTTTTCTTTCGGGTCTTTTTGGTTGAATTGAAACGTAATTATGGGAGAAGTGCAGCCCAAGATAGATGAGCCTGTGGCAGTCTCTGTAGCTGCACCAGCTCCCGAGAAAGTTGTTCATGAAGAGAAAATCTCTACACCAGCTCAGGAGACCGTTGTTCACGAAGAGAGAAGTCCAAGTACACCAGCTCATGAGAACGGCGTCCACGAGGATAAAAATTCTGAAAGTATGTGCTTCTATCTTTCCCTCTTTATATCCTGACTGTTCCTGTCAAATTAGAGGAGTGTTTGTGGATAATTCGCCTTTGTGGCCATTGTTGTTTTTTGTTTTAAGAGAATTATGTATCCTTTAATATAAGATGAGATGCTGATTTCATGACTTTGGATCCATGTGTCCAGACAAGAAATCTACATTCCTAAGAATTTATCATAAGCTTGGCAAACCTTTCCTCTTTTATTCCCTCGGTGCTGTTTCTTACCAAATTGCATATTTCAAAATCCCTTTTTTCACCATCGGATTGAGAAATCTTTTTGCATTAAAGGTATTCACGTTGATTGTTGCATTTCCATGGATCACTTGAGTTTATGCGATAGAATATCCCGGTTGCTCCTTATTTATCTGACTCTTCATTACCGACAGATGCTGCAAATCCTGCTCCTCAAACAACATCAGGGGGTTCAGTAGACAGAGGTATGCTCAAGATAGCTCCCCTTGAATTGGCTGTGCGTAAGCTTCTTATGGATAATCAACGTCAATCTTATGTTTCAAACTACTTTTCCAGAAGTTGTGCTTGCCAAGGTAGAAACAGAGAAGAGATTATCTTTGATCAAGGCTTGGGAAGCAAATGAAAAGGCTAAAATTGATAACAAGTAAGAAAAATCTTTGGTCCCAATTTTGGTTTCTGTTCTCCAACATTCCACTCCAACTCATATTCCCCAAGTTTGAACGAAGAATGAAGAATAAAATTTATGCTTTCTCTTTGTCAACTCTATGGCTGGATACTCTGTTACGATTGCATCTTACATAATAAAATGAATTGCCAAACAGAACTCACAAAAAGATGGCTACCATAGGAGCATGGGAGAATACAAAGAGAGTATCCGTGGAGGCTCAATTCAAGAGGATTGAGGTAGTATTATAGAGATTAGCAGGCACATTAAGCCCTTTGAATTTTGAGTGGCTTAGTCTGAAACTTTTATGTTACTATTTAATCAAGTATGGATTTCTTATTAGTATAGTAGAATGTCAATCTTGAAGTTTTTTTCATAGAATATGTCAATTTTAAAGTTATCGAAGTTTAAGAGAGGAATCTCCACAGGAAAAAATGGAAAAGAAGAAGGCTGAATATGCGGAGAAAATGAATAACAGAGTGGCTGAAATTCACAAGGCAGCAGAAGAGAAGAAAGCACTTGTTGAGGCAAAAAGAGGTGAAGAATGTTTCAAGATTGAGGAGACTTCAGCCAAATACAGAGCAAGAGGGCATATACCAAAGAACTTTTTTGGATGTTTTGGCAGCATATAAAATAAGTCCAAGAAAGAGTGCTTTTGGCTTGTTTATTAGTGTGTTAATTTATATTCAACGATATAATTACGGTCTCTTGCCGAGTATTACTATTTAGTGTAACGTTGTTGATTTTAGGATTCGCGCTTGGTATACTCAAATCTAAAAAGGACCACGAACAAAGTTCAAGTCCTATACTAATTATATCTTGGACAACAGAACCACTCTGGTGAGCCAAGTGAATTTACACACAAACTTGGTTTATGTACTTCCGTGACGGTGTCGGGTATCTTAGTGGGTCATGTGTCTTGACTGCCATAAAAACTGTGGTACTGATTTCCTGATAGATTCATCAAGATATCCTATAACGACTGAAACACAATCTTCAAAACAAGTCCAATTCTTTAGTGTCCACGAATCTCGTTGGTAATCTGTTTTTGGCATAGGCCTACACAGAATAAATGGAATGTGAATGTAATATTTCTAAGCCCAATAAGCTTTTTGACACAATGGAGCCGTCTTTTTACCTAAGTTTGGAGCGGAGTGAGTACAAGCAGTCGTGGCCTTGCAAGCATGATTAAACTGCAGATAAAAAAGGAAAAATTTGAAAGACTGGTTTTTTTCCCTAGCCCCTAACCAGACAGCCTCAAACATCCTGAACTTCTTGTCCAATTTCAATGCCTCTCTGAACTCCAACAAATGGACGGTCTTGCTCTCACCACCTCAACAACTATCTCCTGCCATTCATCTGTTAGCAGGTTGTTGTTGTTGCCTTCAAGACCATGTAGAGTGGGGAGAATAAGAAGCGGTAGAAGAAGGGACTTGATAAGGTTTCCTAGAAGAACTGGGTTTTATGTTTTGGCTGCGAAAGAGGAGGAACACCCCAAGTTCGACCGGATTGACCAAATGGAGCTCAAGTTCGGTCAGTTGCTGGGTGAAGACCCCAAGCTCACCCTTGCCAAGGTTGGTGATTTGTTTTATTGTTGTATTGGGTGCTCAATTAAGATAAGGCTAAAATTATCTCTTTCGTCCAATAACTGCAGAAGGATTAGTCCTTTTTTGGTTTGAGAATGGAAATTTTGGTGTTCTTGCAACTTATATAGTCTCGTATATCTGTAGTTTAACTGTGGTACATGTTTTGTGATTTTGGTTGCTCAGATAATGGCTCGAAAATCGAACCCGGATGTTTCTTACCTTGAGGTTGAGAAGTCTTTTTACAAGAACAAGGGCACGATTTTGAAAAGGGAGGAGATTCCTTTTGATGTCTCTAAGGACAATAAAGCAACAAATTCATCGGATGGTTTGAATTTGGTCCGTCCGGTTCCAAGGGAAGGAGTTAAGTTCCAAGCTGAGGATGAGCCAAGAACTTCTGAGATAAGGAAATCAAGCCAATTAGATAGAAAAGCTGTTGATAATATTAATTTAAAGCGCAGTGTACCTAATGTTATATTAAGAAAGCCAACTATTTTTGTTGAGGATGATGTGGAAGATAAGCCATCAAGGTCAAGGGTGAGAATGAAACCAAATTTGACATTGAAACTGGGGAGGGATCAAACAAAGGAGAGGTTTAGTGATATGACATTGTTGAGGAAACCTGAACCGGCAATTGTCAGAACGTCCCAGGAATCCTCTAGTAATGTGGAAGCAGGATTAACCACCGATAAAAAAGAATCAGAGGATCAGTACAGTGGGTTTACATTATTCAAGAAACCTGAACATAATGATCTTCAACAACCTTCACAAATTGAGGAGCATTCAATCTTGAAGGAACAAAAACTAGAAGATCAACCCATAGCTGGTAATAGCCTATGCTAATTTTTAAAGACTTTTTTACAATTGAAATTTAGTAGGATGTTTATAAATGGTGTTGTTAGCTTCTTTGCATAACCGTTGTTCTTTCCTTTTTTATTCTTTTGGGTAATGATGCTTCGCTTGTTTAAACTTGAGATCAAACTCTAAAATTTCACAAATTTACCTTCTGGGAGAAAAATTTATCACTAGTAGTGAGAATAGTAAAATAATGAATTTTATGTCCATTCTCAAGAGATGCAGCATCAGGAGGCAATTAACATTGGGCCAACTGGAGTAAAAGCCACTCCCAATGAAAGTTCAGATCCAAATTTCGATAATCCCCGTGTTAAATTCTCGCTGGATACTGCTCTACAAGGGAAACCCCAGAGGTATTTAAGGATGTATTAGAGTTCTTTGTTAGGTTTAGAACATTTGTGCTTGTTTATTATTTCTTTATAAATATGGTTCTCTCCTGATGTGTTTTTGTTATAGGTTAGACCTGCCTATGAACGTGACACAATCAGCCAGTATAAAACAGACAGTTATGAGAAATGCTGTTGGTCTAGAGGAGCAGCCTTCACCATCACCTTCGAAGGTCAGAGACATTATGAATTTTGTTGAACCTTCTACTTTTGCTTTCTTGAACATGAATCTTCTACTATATTAAGTATCAATATTGCATGCCTTGATTCTGGTATTTTAAAAATTTGTAGGATGCTGGTTGGGCCATGGCAGAGCATCTGGTCAAAACAGGAGATAGGGTGGAAGTGGAGTTGATAAGTTCCAGTGCAAGAGGTTTTGCCGTAAGTACTTTATGTGGAGATTTTTGACCTGCCCTTGGCTTTTGTTTCTACCCCCATGTGGGGACAGTTTAGCAATTTTTTTTTTCACTACATTGTTGTTGATGGACAATAAAAATTTACAGGTGTCTCTCGGGTCACTGGTGGGTTTTTTGCCATATCGTAATCTAGCTGCAAAATGGAAGTTCTTGGCTTTTGAATCATGGTTGAGACAGAAGGGCTTAGATCCATCAATGTACAAAAAAAGTTTAGGAATTATTGGAAATTATGATGCCTTTGAGAAGAGCCCTTTGGATTCAAGCATAGATCCAGAAATTGACAGGAAACTTTGTGGAAAAATTACACCAGATATGAACTTGGAAGATCTTTTGAGGATTTATGACCAAGAGAAACTCAAATTTTTGTCCTCCTTTGTTGGTCAGGTATGAAGGAATTCTTATATTTAAGTCTTGAGTTCTAGTTGCTTCAAATTTGATCTAATTATTTTTTATGCAGAAAACAAAAGTGAATGTGGTCATGGCTGACCTAAAATTGAGAAAGCTTATAGTTTCTATGAGGGCAAAAGAAAAGGAAGAGTTTGTTGAGAAAAAGAGAAAACTGATGGTATGTATCCATATCCAGTTGCCAGATGCTTTGAAGTTATTGTAAATCCTCTGCTTTCAATACTTGCAACCAAAATTTGACGATTTGATCCTAGTATGCTAGACTGTTCTATTAATTAATAAAATTCATTACTTTTCGGGGGAGAAAAAAAAAACTTACCACCAAATTCTGAGAACTAGTTAGGATGATTTGAAGTTTGACAGTTACTTACTATTTATTGTATGTTCATTATTGTCAATTTTACTATGGCAGTTGCGAGTCCAATAACTAGGATGAATTATAAAATGGTTTACTTTGGAATGAAACTTATTTGTTCTCAAAATTTTTCAGAAGATAAAAAACCAAGCCTTATAATATACCAGTCTAAGGCTTGGAGTCATGTAATTTAAATACCTAATGTTCATTTTAATGTCTGATACATGTTGGGTCCTCAAGCTCTTCTGGCACTTGTTCTTGCAGGCTAAACTTCAGCTCGGAGATGTTGTGAAATGCTGTATCACGAAAATTACTTATTTTGGCATTTTTGTTGAGGTGAACTAGTTATCCAGTATCTTTCTATTGTGTGAAGATTATTGTGGATGATGCTTACAAGCAATTTTTAATAGCATGTCTAGGTGTCATGATAATGGTTTCCTAAAATGTCGTTGGTGGTTACCAATAGATTGTAGTTTCATAAGATTGGGTCATCGTTGTCTATACTCTATATGTTGTCATCATGTACTTTTATGAAAATAGCAAGTATTAGATTCATGATTAGAGTTTCTAGTACTATCATAACTTGAACATACTGATGCCAGGTTGACGATGTGCCTGCACTGATTCATAATACTGAGGTATCATGGGATGCCACTTTGGATCCTGCATCATATTTCAAAGTTGGCCAGGTATATAATCGTCCTTTCTTTTAATAATGATCTTTTATGGATCTTTATATCTGGTTTCCTTAAGCTGTTAGACTTTTTTCCACTGCCAAAAGCACATCATAGTAATTGCATATTCTGCACTGTGAAAGCTTTAGCTGTTGCCAATTTATTCCCTTTTTTATTAATTGGATATTCAGTATAAGTGCTTTTTGATGGTCAACTTGACTAGATGCTTTCCATACGTTGGTTATTTCTTTGGTACTATTCTTTCCATCTTGTTCGTATATTAACATAATATTTGTGATCCTAGATTCTGGAGGCAAAAGTTCACCAACTAGATTTTACACTTGAACGTATTTTCTTATCATTGAAAGAGATAACGGTAACTCAGACTTAACTAAGTTCATTTATATCTAATTTCTATTGCAAGCTAACAATTTTAACTTCTACGCTAAATATGTAGCTTATCTTTCTTGTTGGCAGCCAGATCCCCTGATAGAAGCCTTAGAATCTGTTGTTGGTGACCATGGTCCCTTGGATGGTACATTACAAGCTGCAGAAGCAGATACTGAGGTTTTGCTTTCACTCTATTGATAAGCTTTGTTGCCCTTTCTTCATAATGGTTGTAAAAAAGCCCTATTAGTATTGATATTCGCCATGCTTTCTGAATCCTGAGAATTTTAACTAGGGGGGTTCATGGACTAGATGTGTGAAAAGGTTCTTCACATACTTTATGAAATTAAGGGGTGAGAAAACTTGTTTGATTTAAAATAATCTGTGCTAATAATTGCTGAGTTCAGCTACATATGGATCTTCTGTGCTGTTCACAGCTAGATAAAGGAAAGTACTAGCATAATAGTAGATAAATATCTACAAAATTATTCTTTTTATCCAGTATATAACAGTGAAATAAAGCGCAACTATTATGATTGAGTTCAAGCAGTATTTTTCAACTGCAAGAAAGCAATCAAGATGCTCTTAAATGTCCTCACCTGTGAATGCAGTCCAAATTTAATAAGTTGTGATACTAGGATATGAACTAGTGAAAACATACATATTTGATGGCGGTGAGCGGTATTAAATCAGTAACAGAATTCTCCTAAGGATAGGTATTCTAGCAACCATAATGTGGCTACCATATTCGAGTCCTAAACCTTGTACTTGGTGACTTCCATGCGTCACCAATCTGTTGAAGTATTCTGCTATTTTATAAGCTTTCTCTCCTACTTATGGGAAATTTCTGATTTCTCTTGTGGATGTGGGATTGATATGCATCACATTTGCTTTATGTCTTCATCTGCAACACCATTCCTGATCTTTCAATTTTCTGGTTCATACAGTGGGATGAAGTGGAATCCCTTATTAATGAACTTCAACAAATTGAGGGGATTCAGTCAGTGTCCAAAGGTCGATTTTTCTTGAGTCCAGGTTTAGCTCCTACTTTTCAGGTATAGCGACTTGAATGATTAAATTTAACACAGTAGTCAATGGTGATTTGTAAATAATTTCTTTATTTGCTTGAAGAACTAGTTCTATACTTGACATGGATCCTTACTAGTCAATTTTCTTTAATTGGTAATCTGGTAATTAGGCAGTCCTATTCTGCTAAATCAATGTGTCCTATCATATTTTGAAGTTCAGCCAAAGAGTGTCCCTGTCCTATCTACTTTGATATATGGATGTGAATACTCAATACTGCTGGGTGAACAAATCCACACCGGTTGAAAAAATATGTCATGTAGCCCACCAAATAGCTACGTGGGCAGTCTCCAATCCATCTTACCTAGTCTGTGATTTGGTGCTTGGTTCAAACTGTCATAATTCTTTAATCTTGCTGATTTTAATTTTCATCTTCATTGAGATTGGGATTCCGAACCATGACTGACTGAACTTCTTTTACAGTAGCCCTTTTTCCTAAACCATGGACAAACTGCACAGGTTCTGAACTCCTTGATTGTGATAGTCTGCACTTACTAATAGCTATCCACAACATTTATAATGTCTGCTAGATTCTTATTCTGATCCAAGCTTTCATATTTGCGATATTCTTGTTATGATCCACGCTTCCATAGCTGTTAGATTTTTATTTTGATCCAAGTTTATTGTTATGCCGCAGGTATATATGTCATCAATGTTTGATAATGAATACAAGTTACTTGCTAGATCTGGAAACAAAGTACAAGAGGTAACAGTTAAAGAAAATTGCTATCTTTTAGACTTCTGCGTATCTAAACAAAGATGCTTCCATCATCCCTGCTTGATCCTCTTGACTTAATATTTAGTTTTCTACTTCTCTGACTTGATCTAATTGTAAACTGCAAACTAAGTAGTTAAATAACTGACTATTCCACAAGCACTCTGCAGAATCCAAAATTCTAAGAGTACTCTACATTTGACACAGGTTATAGTTCAAGCTTCATTGGACAAGGAAGAAATGAAATCGACAATTTTATCGTGCACTAACAGAGTGGAGTAGCTTAGCTGGATTGTAGCTTCCCTTGATATCCCTACTAAGCCTGCTTTTGGAAGAGTTATCACATTGCTTGCTCAAGTCTGCAGGTTGGACGTTGTTTCTGATGAGTAAAAATGATGATGAGTTGTTGTCGGTGCTCTCTTTCTCGTACTTCCGGGTTCGGATGATTGAAATAAGGGAAGATGGATTAATTACTTGCCTTATAAGGCTGCTAATCAGAGTATCAATCATAGAGAAAATATTATCTGATCATTCTCTCAATGTTATAATGGTGTCATATTTGTAAAAATAAGTGTAGTTCATGTTATAAGAAATGTTTGCAATGCTCTTTTTCAGCCATGAACGCTCAGTGGTCAGAAAATTTTTGTAGCTGTATGAATTTGACCTCATCGTCATTCGTCTTCTAAAGTACATTGAAGCACATTTATTTGTTTAAGCAAATGAAGGGGTCCCTAACTTCTGGCTGTTTGCCTTTCCGAGTGACATCCACTGGCTACCGGATAAGAATGTCCAAGTCCCGAACAGTCCAGCAGTTGTGGCCTACCATCACACAAAACTTAGAAAGAGTGGTATTTAATGTTTCGAAATAACTGAAGTAAAATGCTTGCAGAGATTAATCCTTATATCTGTGTTTTTGTTTCATTTTTCTGGAAGAACCAAGTAGTCACAAGACCTCTCCTAATTCTGATGTACATATTAGGTGAGACCAACACCTTCTTCTGTCTAGGAAGTTATGTTGCAGAGATTAATCCTTATATCTGTATTTTTGTTTCATTTTTCTAGAAGAACCAAGTAGTCACAAGACCCCTCCTAATTCTGATGTACATATTAGGTGAGACCAACACCTTCTTCTGTCTAAGAAGTTATGTTGCAGAGATTAATCCTTATATCTGTATTTTTGTTTCATTTTTCTGGAAGAACCAAGTAGTCACAAGACCCCTTCTAATTCTGATGTACATTTTAGGTGAGACCAACACCTTCTTCTGTCTAGGAAGTTATGTTGCAGAGATTAATCCTTATATCTGTATTTTTGTTTC
>JAOSBN010000179.1:34931989-34943516 GCA_027563595.1 Erythroxylum suave
CCTCCTAATTCTGATGTACATATTAGGTGAGACCAACATCTTCTTCTGTCTAAGAAGTTATGTTGCAGAGATTAATCATTATATCTGTATTTTTGTTTCCTTTTTCTGGAAGAACCAAGTGGTCACAGGACCCCTCCTAATTCTGATGTACATATTAGGTGAGACCAACATCTTCTTCTGTCTAAGAAGTTATGTTGCAGAGATTAATCCTTATATCTGTATTTTGTTTCATTTTTCTGGAAGAACCAAGTAGTCACAAGACCTCTCCTAATTCTGATGTACATATTAGGTGACACCAACACCTTCCTCTGTCTAAGAAGTTATGTTTGGTTCAATTTCTTAACCAGACAAAATTTAAAACTCAGAATATTAAAAGTAAGGTGGCTTTAAGCTAACGGAAATAATGGGTAAAGGACCCACAAAAACTATCTTCTTCTTCCCGTACATTGACCACAAAAGATCTTCTTAGATTATCAGTAGAGATAGATTTTGTGCGTAAGGGGCCAACAGTCAACTACATACATTACTACGACCAAATAGCAAGTACCCGTCCTCAGTTACGTGGATCTAGTCGGGTCGTGTCTGGTCATAACCCATTCCGAACGACGAAGCGTATGCAAGCTGTCTTTTTACATCTTTCCCAAAATACCCTCGCTTGCCCTCTTCTTCTCTGTCTGGTTCCTTTGCTTGTAGTGCAAGTGCCAATGTCTTTTCAGTAATAGCTTCTGACACTCCCTTCAGCTCTCTGTTCCCTTTTCTTCTGCTTCTTTTTTGCTTTGAGCGGAAGCTTAACGACCCAGAGAGAGAGCTGAGAACTGAGAAAGAGAAGTATGGGTGTCAGCACCAGCAATTTTGTCATTAGATGGATCAACTTCTTCACCATGGTATGCAACGCTATTGGTTGTTTTAATTTCTTTATTCTATGCTTTCTGGGTCTTTTCCTGCTCTACATTGTTAATTGAACGTTCTGAATATCTGCTACATTTCCGCTTCGATACTAGTCGCTTGATTGATTCAAAAATTACTCGTAAGTGGACTGACTTCTCTTGGTGTGTTATAATAGGTGCTTCATTTTCTGGGGTGCTACGAATTTGCTTTCTTTTTCAGTAGTTGTCGTCCATTCTGCTTTTTAAGCTGTCATTTTGTTATTCTCTTTGGATTCGCATTCTGGATTGTTGTCCGACTTTGTTATACTGGTAATTGTTTTACCAAAAAATTAAAGACCTCCCCTCTTATTCTCTTTTTGGAGCGAAAGTTTAAATTGTTAGACTATCCATATTTAAAATTTTAAATATTTATGACTATTTCTAATCATTTTGACGAAGATTGACCCGTCACAATTATTGTTAGCACTGCTCATATTAAAAAATCTAATATAAATCTTTCTTTTTTTTGAAACTGAAGCTTTAGTTGTCAGAATGAGTAGCTCTGCTCCGAAATTTAGTATGCATCGATATTTTAACTCAGTTTGAAATATCTGGTGAATGAATGGTGCTAAGCCTTCTATCTCTTGGATTGGCGTTGCATAATTTTGTATTGTGGCCATAGGAGTGACAATAAAAATCCTTGAATGCGAAGTCTTCTAGCTTTCTTTTGACAAAATAACAGTATTGTCATTTTGTTAGCTCTTAGCTCTAGGCATCATAATTTTTGGGGTATGGATGAGTACTCGTCATGACAGCTGCCGAAGGTCTCTCACCCTTCCTGTATTGGCCCTTGGTGCGTTCATCCTAATAATGTGAGTGCAAAGTATCCTCCTACATTCTTACGAATTATTTTTCTTTATTATTATATTCAACTTCTATTCATACTTTAAAAAGTTACTATCAATATCTCTTTGCCAGAGTCTATCCACACTGCCCGGAAAATAACAGTCGGTTTTCTTGTAGATCATTAATTGGATTCTTGGGAGCATTGAAGAACAGCTGCATACTGTTGTGGATTGTATCCTTTTCATCCAAAAATTTGATCTTTAGTTCTTGAGATAAGCATTCCGTTTCGACTATGTATATCATTCCTTTACCTAGTGGGGATCCCTTGATTTCTTACTTCCAGTATTTGATTATGCTGTGCGTCATATTGGTGGCAATTCTAGCTTTTACAGTATTGGCGTAAGTCTCTTGCCCGCTTTTATTGATGTTTGTTGGAATTACGCTGTTGTAACAACTGTTTTTCTTCTGTAACAATAGAGTGACAAGCCAAAATAGAATGGTTCGGTAGCAAATTTAGACTAATTTTTGTCTTCAAAATGCAATCAATGATATATACCAAAGACCGTAATGCTCTTTAGTAGATACGATCAAGTTACCAGGTTCTGTTGAATGCTTGTGTGGAGTAGTTCTGTTATATTTTGATGTCATGTTCTCCATAAACTATGTATGTCATCTCATTTGTCCTTGTCAATGTTTATGAGCCAAATTGGAAGATGGAAATCAGCTAGTTACATAGGATTATGTTCTTTCCCCTTCTAACAAATAATGAGTAACTTGGTTGATCCTTACCTTCAAGAATTCACTGGCGAGATAATTGGAAACTTTGGTTATTCACAGATTGTCTATTATGTTTTTTTTTACATCACTCATGACTATACATGTTTGGCCTTCCTTTTTAGGTTTATTATAACAAATGATGGATCCGGGCATAGTGTTCCTGGTTTGAGGTAAGAGAACATACTACCTTGAAAGTAAATGCAGCCATTTGATGATTTAGTTTTTTGGCATCTTCAAAATCTGTTGCAGCGTGCTAGGGGAAATACAAATAGACGAGAGAAAGCAATAGCCTATGTAGCAGGTTAATTTTTAGTAAAGTGGATAAATTTGATGGTGGCTACTAACGTGCTTTTTTGTGGTCAGATACAAAGAGTATCAACTTAAGGATTACAGCTCATGGTTTCTTAAACAGGCAAGGACCCCTACTGTATTGCATCGATGAATTTGATATAATTTTTATCTTAGATCTTACATTTATATCTATGAATTGAGTTATCATGCTATTGCATTGGATTTTGGTCTTTACTTCAGCTGAACAATACCCATAACTGGAAGCAATTGAAGAGCTGCCTTGTAAAATCTGAGGACTGCAATAACCTATCCAAAAAATATAAGGTCTTTTGTTTTATGCCTTTTAACTTCTGATTGATCATCCCTTTCCATTACATCACTTCTTATTTTCTGGCTTTTTGATGGCAGACTCTCAAGCAGTACAAGTCAGCAAAGTTAACTTCTATTGAAGCTGGTTGCTGTCGACCACCATCAGAGTAGGCATCTTCAGTAACCTCTTTTCCATGCCCCGATACAATAAATTTAGTATCATATGAAATGACTAACTCATACGGTTTCTATGTTTGTTCTATTCATGTTTTTTCTTTTTCACTTAATTGAACTTCCTACCACAAAAGCTGTATACAATGATTTGAAGAATTGTTCCAAGTATATATTCCTTTGATTTTGATTTGCTTCTTAGATGTGGCTATCCAGTCATCAATGCATCATTCTACGATTTGAGCTTCCAACCAATCAGCTCTAACCATGATTGCAAGCTTTACAGAAACTCCCGGACTGTCAAATGCTACAACTGTGATTCCTGCAAGTAAATTCCATCACTTTGTCTTATCTTTATTTCTTTTATCTTTTGCAATTATATATGTTTCTTTAAATTTATGTCAGGGCTGGAGTAGCGCAGTACATGAAAACTGAGTGGAGAGTGGTTGCAATCTTTAATGTCATTCTATTCGTTGTTTTGGTGAGTCTGCTGTAGTCTCTGGCTATGTCATCAATTCATTGATAAGGAGTCTTCCTTGATTTGTCCTATTTGCTAAAAGTATTTATCTTCGTTAAATTGCCTTTTCTTCAACTGTGCATGCAGTCTATGGTTTACTTTGTGGGATGCTGTGCAAGACGAAATGCTACTGCAAATCGCTTGAAAGCGTGAAAGAGAAAACATTATTTGGGTGAACTGAAAAAATGAGCTTGTGTACATGATGGTTTTATGTAATGGAGTGAAAGTTTACAGCCAGAAATATTTGTTTTCACTAAAGAGAGAACATTATTTGGGTGAACTGAAAAAATGAGCTTGTGTACATGATGGTTTACGTAATGGAGCGAAAGTTTACAGCCAGAAATATTTGTTTTCACTAGATTGCTTGATGTTATGCATTCAGTATGATCCGGCCATTTTATCTCCACTAACCATGTGTATACAGTGGATAAGATGAGAAGTGGAATATTGCAGCTTTCAATTCTTATTCTTTGTAAGGGCTACATTGTCTCATGCCTCACCAAAGCGGATTTGGATTAAACATTATATCAAAAGTGGACTGATCTCTTAAAAAGTTCCAAGCCAGAATGAATGCCACATGAATGGCTCCTGATCATCCAAGTAGAAGAAGCTAGAAATCAGTTCACTTTGCACCAAAGCCATGTTTCATAGTTGCTTTCTTTTTAGGATTTGGGCAGCCGCTTAACTAGTTGCAATTAGGTATTAAGCATCTGGAGGAACAACTTGCTGCTGAATTACAGTTGAGAGATGATACAAGCTAAACTTTTACCTAGCAGGTGCACTAAAATTATAGTATAACAGTATAAAATATCGTTCCTATGATAATTGATCACAATTGCTCACAATCATACCTTTTAACTACTATTTAAGTTACCAATTACGAAGTTATTGACTAAAATTACTAACTATACAAAATTACTTAAAGAAATAATTTATTCACTAAAAGCATGCCAAATTTCAGCACTCTATTATCCCCTTTATCATGAAAAGCTCTAAATATGCTTTTTTTTTTCACATGAATTTGTGTAGTTTCCTTCAGTAAAGTCAACCATATTTTAGGTTCTAATTATCTAGACCAATTTTTGACATCAAAAACCCAATTTTTCTGGTCATGTAATAAATCGAAAATTATCTAGATGCATTAAAAATCAATGAAACTCATGTAATATCACCACCAAAATTATCCAAGAGTCCAATATTTTGGATTGTCTTGGTAATTCTAGCTATGCTTTATCAAGATATAATAATCAATCCATCTAATAATTCTATACATGTATTAGTTAAAGGTCCATGTTTCAGGCTACTTTAATGAAACAACGTGCATAAAAATCAAAGCATTAAAAAGAAAATAAAGCATAAATTCATGTATTAAAGGATAACAATTAAACAATCAAATCATGGTAGAAGAGGGTTTGATTCAGCCTCCCTTTGACACTAAAAAGAAATTAAACTAACATGTTGTAGACAAAAACACAACTGATAATAAATTCAGACAAACATGATGCAAAAAAATATAAACAAAAACCCATCACCAGGTTAATCTCCTCTCAGCCTTCTCTCTTGAGTGCAAGTTGTGCAGGTTCTTCTCTCTGATATGTGGTAATCCCTTTTTATACTACAAAATTTGTAGCATCCTTGCCCTATTCTGATTAGGAAGATTTTTTCTTGATTTAAAAGATTTTTGTATGCTTATTTTAGAGTCCTTATGCATATAGAATTAGTATTTGACCATATCTCTTCAATCATTCCTTTTTTAGCTCCAAAATTTCTAAATTTTAGCAAGACTTCTTCAAAATAAATTAAATTAATTAAGCATTGAATTGAAAGTCTAAATTAACAAAATAAGGAACAAATTCACTCTAGAATAGAGAAAACATACTAAATATTACTACAAAATTTTTAGGCATCAAACTACTCCCAAACTTAGAGTTTGTTCTTCCTTGAGAAAATGCATAAACTTCTTCCAAATTCTCAGAAATTGCATTTGTAATATAACCCAAAGACTCTACAAAATATTGCAACAATTTTTTTGCATAACCAAAAACCATGTCTTCTCTTCATCCTCCTAATCATACGTAATCAATCAAGCTACTACTCAGTTTCTTGAATAGTGTTATGCAAACCTACAATATGCAAGGCAAATTGCCAATCTAATTCCCATATGCTTGCTTTTGCACCAATCTCTACTAATGATGATTATGACTTAAATAAGCTTGTAATATTAAGGTCGATGGTAAATGGTTGAAACAAAGGTAGGAATGGGGTATTCAAAGTGAGAAACACATTTTTTGTCACTTTACAATACCAAAGCTTTCATTCTTGTGCTTAATAATGGCTCCCTTACCATTTTCCTTGTTAACCCTACCACTCTTTATGATTCCATCCTTATTTCTTCTCTTATACTCAGTTTTTGATCCATGTTTCACTCTCTTTACTCAACATTCACTTAAAAGTTCCTTAAGATTTTTACTTCAGGTGTTTTTCTAAAATCTTTTCCTCTTTTTTTTCAATGTTTCTTTTTTTTTCAAATTATTTTCTTCTTTTTCGAGTTCCAGTAAAGACAAAGAGTGTGTAGTGAGTTGCTCACCCCCCCAAAATATGTTATAATTTCATTTTTCACCCCCTATCTTAGGCCTTTATATAGATTTTTGGGTGAGAAAAGTGTTGTACCCTTCTCACTTACCTAACCACCTAAAAAATACCTCCACTCTTATGCTTTCTCTCATAGCTTTGAATGCTTTTACATGACCGAATTAGTTCTCCCATGGGTGAAGTTATAAATATTTGGGTTCAAGATTAAGATAACTGTAGGTTATGAAAGAATAATAAAAAAGCTCATAACTATCAATAAAGGCTTAATGAGGATACTAGTGATGATATTTAATACGAGGTAAGCTAGAAAGGCTTAAACGATTGAACTTGGCTTAAATCACTTCGCCAATAATGTCCTAAATCAGTTATTTTGCCTCAAGTGGTCCTCAAGCAAGCTCTAGGAGTTGCTCAAATACAATACTTTGCTCAAGCTTAATTCACACAATGTGGTTCCATTCACATATTACAATCAAATTTGGACTTTAAAAAACACAATTTCAGTTTATGTATAAAACTGAAGTAATATCAAAGCATTTTCCCTAAGTTATATTCTTTAGCAATCATATATTATTTTAGAGCATTGAAGTTTATCACAAAAAATTAAGCTTAAGAACATGTTTTTCTTTTCAAAAGATTTTCAAGAAACTTGAGTTTTAAACTAATAATAAAAATTTCAAGGAAATTTCCCGCCCCCAAACTTAAAAGATAATATTGTCCCCAATGTTAGAGAAATAATGCATAAAGATAGAGTGAGAAAACTTTCTTGAGGTGCCACTCATGTCTTAGGTTATAGAGGAATCTTGAAAGAAAAACAATAACTTTAATTAAATCGCTGAATGCAAAAGGAAAAAATAAAAATAAAAAAAGAAAGTTGAGAAATTTAATCCTAAGTTATAGTCATTAGCTTAACTTTCTCCCTCTTATCATGGATCTTCCAGGTGTTTGGAAGTCGGCTGATGCAAATAATTGCCTACCACATAATGCTTAAGTTGTTGTCCATTAACCTTGAATCTTTCATTGTTTTTTTCATTCAAAATTTCAATTGCACCAAAAGGTGAAGTGCCAACTACTTAGTACGGACTAGACCACCTAGACTTCAATTTGCCCAGAAAAAATCGTAAACGGATATTGTAGAGCAAGACTTGTTGACCCAGGTGAATTCTTTGTATTTTATGTGCTTATCATGCCACTCATTAGTCTTTTCTTTATAAATTTCAACATTCTCATAAGCATTCCTTCTAAATTCATCAAACTCATCAAACTGCGAAAAACGTCTTTCTTATGCAGACTTTAAATCAAAATTTAAAAATTTAGTTGCCAATATGCATGATGCTTTAACTCAATAGGAAGATAACATACTTTACCAAAAACTAACTTACAAGGTCACATGCCTATAAGAGTTCTAAATGTAGCCGATAAGCCCACAATGCATCATCCAATTTAATAACTTAATCTTTTCTAGCACAATTCACTGTTAATTCCCTATTTGAAACTTCTTTCTGTCTAGTTGTTTGGGGATGATATGATGTACCATTTTTGTAATGCACCCCATATTTCTTTAGTATTGAAAATTGATTATTTGTGAAATGGATCTCTTTATCACTAATTATTGTTTTAGGTTTGCCAAATCTAGTGAAAATGTGTTTTCATACAAATTGTAACACAACTTTAGCATCATTAGTGCATGTAGGTGTAGTCTCAACCCACTTAGACATATAATCAACTGCTACTAAAATGTATAAATTACCAAGTAAAGGAGGAAATGGTTCCATAAAGTTAATTCCCCATATATCAAAAAGCTCACAAATTAAAATGTTGGTATGAGGCATCTCCTCTCTTTTAGAAATATTCTCAGTTCATTACAACTATCACAAGAGGAAACAAATGTATAAGCATCTTTAAAGAGAGTAGGCTACAAAAAACTTGATTATAGTACTTTGGCTACTGTTCGATTTACAGCATGATGGTCTTCAACTTCCTGTGAATGACAATGTTCTAAAATGCTTTGAAACTCTTATTCAGGGATGCACCTTATCACCATTCCTTCTGCATACCATTTAAATAATTAGGGTTCCTCCCAAAAATAATAATTAACATATGTAAAGAACTTCTTTCTTTATTGGTAAGTGGCATTAGATTACCTGCCAAATAATTTACAAAATTTGTAAACTGTGGTAATTTATTAATTGTTGAAATTAAACAAGGAATGGATACATAGAAAATTGTTTCATCGAGAAACTCCTCTTTTATTTCTGCCTCCTCTACATATGTCTATTCAATCCTTGAGAGATGATCGGTTACATGGTTTTCACTTCCATTCCTATCTTTTATTTCAAGATCAAATTCTTGTAAAAGAAGAATCCATCGTGATAATCTACGTTTAGCATCTTTTTTTTCAAAATGATATCTCGAAGCAGAGTGGTTAGTAAAAACAATAACCTTAGGCCTAATTAAATATAATCAATACTTGTTAAAAACAAACACAACTGCTAGTAACTCTTTTTCAGTTGTAACATATTTAATTTGGGCTTCATTGAGTGTGTGACTAGCATAATATATTGACCTAAAAATTGTATCTTTTTGTTGCCCCCGCAACATAATTACTAGCATCACACATTAATTTAAAAGGCCTTGACCAATCTGGTGACACCATAACAAGTGCAGACTAAACATTCTTTCAACACTTTAAAATTGTGTAAACACTCATCAGAAAAATCAAACTTAGTGTCTTTCACGAAAAGATTTGAAAGTGGTTTGGAAATTTTTGAAAAATATTTTATAAATCATCTATAAAAACCTGCATATCCTAGAAAACTTAGGACTCCCTTAATAGATATAGGTAGTTGTAATTTTTCAATAAATTCAACTTTAGCCTTATCAACTTCAATACCTTTGGAAGAAATCTTCTAACCTAAGATTATACCTTCTTTCACTATAAAGTGACATTTTTCCCTAATTAAGCACAAGGCTAGTCCTTCACAACATTGCAAAACCAACTTCAAATTATGCAAAAAATTATTAAATGATTGACCAAAAAGTGTAAAATCATCCATAAAAATTTCCAAAAACTTTTTAGTCATATAATGAAAATAACAATAATTGAAAAGTGGCAAGTGCATTATAAAGACCCATAGGCATATGCATGTAAGTAAAAGTACTATAAGGGCATGTGGTTTTTTCCTGATCTTCAAGTGCAATAACAATTTGATTATAACTCAAATATCCATCTAGGAAACAGTAATATTCAAAGCCAGCAATTCTCTCTAACGTTTAATCTACAAATGGCAAAAGGATAATGGTCTTTCTTATTTGCGTCATTAAGCTTCCTATAATCTATGCACACACCCCATCCAGTAATAATTCTTATTGTAATTAACTCATTATTTTCATTAGCTACTGTAGTCATACCTCCTTCTTAGGAACAACATGTATAGGATTAGTCTATGCACAATCAAAAATAGGAAAGATCATACCTGCATCAAGTAGCTTCACGACTTCTTTCTTTACCACTTCTTGCATCTTAGGATTTAGCCTCCTTTGGGGTTAGATCATTGGCTTGGAATTGTCCTCCATCAATATTTTATTATGCAAGTCGAAGGGCTTATCCCTTTTATATCTTCAATAGTCCATCCTAAGGAACTTTTGTGGTTTCTAAGGACATTCAGTAGCTTCTCTCCTTATTCAGTTGTTAAAAAATAGAAACAATTACAGGCTTAGAATTTGTTCAAGATTAGCATATTTGAGATGTGAAGGGAGAGTTTTAAGTTCTAATTTACGTGATTCATCAATAGGTTTTAGCTACTCTTCTTCTTCCTTTGTCTCTACAACTTTTGTTTCCTCAATCTTTGAATCCTCCTTGTCAAAAATCAATCTCTTTAGCTTATCCAACTCTTCTTGTGTTGTCAATCCATTCTCTCTTTTTGGCCTATCTTCTAATAAGTATCTCAAAGAATCATCATCAACACAAGTAAATCCTTTCATCAATTCATCAATTGTATCTATTTGAAAGCAAGTGGATTTATAATAAGCAGAAGGAAATTTCACAATTTTGTGCATATTAAGCACCACTGTTTCATCATTCACACTCAAACTTAGTTGACCTTTTTAAATATAAATTAAAGCACGTCCTATGGTCGAGAATGATCTCCTTAAAATTAAAGGAAATTTACAATTCTTTGGCATATCAAGCACTAAAAAATCTACAGGAAAACAAATTTGTCAACTTTTACAAGTAAATCCTCAGTTACACCTTTAGGCTTTTTTAATGAATTATTAGCTAACTGCATAGTGACGTGTATTTTAAGTTCACCCAAGCTAATCTATCATAAATGGAAAGAGGCATTAGGTTAATACTTGCTTCTAAATCACACAAACATCTATCAAAATATGCATCACCAGAAGAGATAGAAATACTAAAACTCCCTGAATCTTCCATCTTTTGTGGCATGTCATGTTGCAAGAGCATAGATGTAGCAGCACCCCATTGCTATAGATTTCATACTGGGATACCCTGAGGACATTCTAGTATATAATCTATAATAATGACATGTTAACTATCTAACCTTCACTTTATAACATGGAAACATATCCAACTTAATCACGACATCAACTATGTATGTAAAAGTCACAAAACACAATGTTAAAAACTCAACTTCGCATTTCATTCATTCATAACGGTTTACACTGAGTCATCAAAAACCAATATTTACAACTAATATACACAAGTTCTACACGGCATATATTGACTATTTAAAAACAACTATAACTCCTTGATTGCCAGCTGACAGACTTTTTAGCCATGTCTAGTCCAAAATGTTCTTCTAGAAGATCTTAGAAATCTAAGTCTCCTGTCTCGTACCTAAAAAACTACGTTGCAAATTTTGGATAAGTTTTGTGAACTCAATGAGCGAATCATCGTTAATGATATCGCTCCAGGCACAAAACACAAATATCATATAACCAACAATCACATTAAGACATAAAGAATGTCATATACATCACAAACATTCTTTCAAGACTTGTACATCCTAAACAGACACATTATCATAACATATCACTTTCGCATCACAATTTCAGAAAATATTTCACAAGCATATATTTCATAATCATAAATGTTCAAATGCAGATGCATATGAGACTCCAGATTTGTTATTATTTG
>JAOSBN010000179.1:34943616-34956899 GCA_027563595.1 Erythroxylum suave
TATAACTGTACAATATATCAATGGACTATTTTGCAAATTTTAAAAATTTCAGGGACTATTTTATAAATATAAAAAATAGTCGAAAACGGTACCCGGTATTAATTGGTACCGGTACAATACCGTTCTATAACTCAATCTAGTACTAAGTCTGGTACATTATTCGCAACATTTGTTACATCAGTATAATATTGGCAAAATTAACCTTTTAAATTAACTTATTTGATTTTTAAAACTTTAGGCATTTAATTAAACATTTTTAAAAAATTAGATAATAAAATAAAAATTTATTATACTATAAATAAAGTAATTGATGCTCTCAACGATAAGGAACCATATTTATATTGCACAATAAATATTTTAGAAAGTGTTCAATAAACATATATTTTTTTACTTAATTTGTGTGTGTGTAAAAAAATGCAAGCAAATAAAATGTCTCATTAAACAAATATAAAATAAAATTTTCCTTATTGCTCGAATTAGCTTCTTTAATTAGTTTGATTTTAATGAATAATTGAGAAAGATTTCTTTCACCCACCTGAAGAAACTTTATGGTCTAAATAACATTTTTTTAATTATCTATTATGTGAAACCATTTAAATAAATATTATATTACTTAATATTTACATAATTAATGCCTTGAGGAATTCTGAGTTATATTCATCTATGATTTTATGTATTCGGGTAGTAATATAGTAGAGGAAGCATCGACTTTAATGTGAGCACGATCATAGTACTTTGTAAGAGATATGGAACCAAAGATGAGTTAGTAATATTGGAGGGACCAATAACAAGTTTAAGAGCTAAGAAGTTCAAAGAAGCACTTCAATCCTACATGGGTCGAATTATAGATGACATGGAATCTCAAGAGACAATGATATCATAACTATTCAAGTTGGGTAGAATGTGCAAAAATACTTTCATTCTTGTTTAATTAATTATTTTAATTTAAAAGCATAGCTTTGGGTTGCCTACTACTTGTATTTTGGGCTTGTTATAGTGTGATGGACTTTTATTAACTTTCAACTCATTTAATTTAAATCTTTTAGGTTTAATGGACTGTATTTTAAAAATATTAATTTGAGCTTTAGTTAATTTGGTGGGAGGCCCATGTTTAAAGATCTTTTACATATTTAGGATTTATTTCTTTTTAAGGGGTACAAACACCTCATAACAAACATTGTTTAGGGATTTTGGATGAATAAATTCTCACATTGACTTAACCAAATTATTTAGGGGGAGGATTTTTTGTCTTCTTCAATTGCATCAAGAATATAATTTTTATTAAGGTAGTCACTTGTAACAATTTTCTATTATTGTTTTCAAATCAACCTTATCATATACATTTCCATCTACAAAATTGATTGGGGGTTCATAAGGATTGGAGATTTCTTCTTGTTCATGTCCTATCCAAAGTGTATGTTTAACAGGTTTCAGGTTCTTTAACTTTAGGGTTCCGCAACATTTGGTATCAGAGCTCAGATTAGGATAAATTCTTATCTTGCAATTATTTGCTATCATTTTTTTCATTAGAATTTGAAATTAGGGTTCATCTTGTTCTAGTGTTTTTCTTGTTTCTTTATTTTTCCAAGTTTGTTATTTGAATAATCGTTGATCTAGATATCATAAAAACATAAAAACGAAACAAAAACGGAAAAAATGAAAATTTTGGTTTCTAGCATTAAAAAAAACAAAAATCGATTGCTATCGTAAAATGTAAAAAAGGAAAGATTTGATTTGGTTGGTGGTAGATCTTGTTTGTATACATATTTTTAGGCGGCAGCATACAGTCTTTCCTCTTGTGTGCCCATTTTGCCTTTATTCGTTTCAGTATATGTGCTCCTAGTTTTATACCCATCGTCTTTCTTAGGTGTTTCTATTGCATTCGTAAATTTTATTTTGCTATTTGTGAGTTACCTTCACTGAAAATTGAATTCTAAAGTGAAATTGAGGATAACAACCTTGAGTGAAAAAAAGGTGTGTAAGTTTGAAAAAGGGAAAAGGGCAAAATTTGAGTGAAACATGAGCAGAGTGTCATCTGTTAATTGAAACACGTTAGTTAATTTCGAGGTTTTTTTTTAATTGCTACTCATTTCCTTGTAGCATTTTGTTAAAAGAATGGCCAATAAAAAAGACGAAAAGGAAACATTACATGAGGAGGATGAAAATGTGCCTGATTTGAAAGTGATGTATAAGACGTTCATGAATGAATTCAAGAAGTTATCTACTAGGATGAATGGGATGGATGAGAGAATTAATGAAACCGATAGAATCCAAAACTATAGTAGATCAATTGATAGTCATAGGAATAGGGATGAAGAATTGGAAAGAATGTACGATGAGTATAAAGATGAATCCGTGAGGGGTAAAGTAAGGAGGGAAGAAAGAGTGGAGAGAAAAGATAGAAACATTAATTCCATCAAGATGAAAATTCCACCCTTCAAAGGTAGGAATGATGCTAAAATGATACTTAGAATGGGAAACAAAGGTAGACACGATTTTTACTTGTCATAACTATTTTCAAGATATGAAAGTGAAATTAGCAGTAGTAGAATTCTCTAATTATGCATTAGCCTACTGGGATGAACTGGCAAATAATAGGAGGAGGAATAGGGAATCACCTATATCAACTTGGGAAAAGATGAAAAGAGTGATGAAGAAGAGATTAGTGCCATCTTATTATTATAAAGAGTTGTACCAACAATTACATAGACTCACACAAGGAACTAGATTAGTAAGAGATTATCATAAGAGGATGGAGATAAAATTGATTAAAGGTAACATAAAAGAGGAGGAAGATGTGACAATGGCTCGATTCATGGGTTTGGATAAGGAAATTGCTAATATGGTTAAGTTACAACATTATGTAGAGATGGAGGACCTAGCGAACATCACCATAAAGGTAAAGAAGCAGTAAAAACAAAGAAGGGCAGTGAAGTCTTTCTCAAGTTCTAGCAGCAAATGGAATCCAAAATGGAGCAAAAAAGAAGCTAAGAAGAGGGAGCACTGTTCGGATTCCAAAGAGAAAAGTAATGAGCCAAACAAAGGCAAGGAGAAAAGTACTTCAAGTCAAAAAGGTACTACCGATCCATCCTCTAAACCTTCTAAACGTGAGGATATTAAGTGCTTTAAATGTCAAGGGCGTGATCACTTGTATCTGAATGTCCCAATAGGAATATTATTTTTATTAAGGGTAGTGATATTATTTTTGAGTCTGATGATAGTAATGAGTCTAATAGTAGTGATTTAAGTATGTCACCTTTAGAAGATTGTTCTGATGTTGATGAGATTGTTGAGTATGTTGTTAAGGGTGAATATTTATTTGTTAGACATGCATTAAACTTGAATTTGAAGGAAGATATTCTAAAACAAAGGGAGAACATGTTTCACACTAAAAGCTTAATAGGTGGGAAAGCTTGTAACATGATTTAATGTCGTTAGTACTAGAAGTTTGGTTTGAAATGTGATAAACACCCTATTCCTTATAGACTACAATGGTTGAATGATAGTGGTAAAATCAAAGTTACTTAGCTAGTAATTATTGTATTCTCTATTGGTAGTTACGCAGATGAAGTTGTGTGTGATGTCATGCTTATGCAAGGTAGTCATATGTTATTGGTAGGCCATGTTAATTTGATAGGCATGTTATGCATTATAGGTACATGAATAGGTATTATTTTATGTATAATGGGCAGAAAGTTACCCCTGCTTCTTTACCACCTAAAGAAGTATACCTTGAACAACTAAAAATTCAACAATCATCAAGTGGGGATTTAAACAGTGACATGAAAAAGAAAGAAGAAAGAAAAGGGGCCATGAGAGAAAAGAATAAAATTAAAGGCCCCATTGAATACATAAGTGAGGAGAAAAAAGTGGGATGTGCAGGAAAGAAGTTAGTGAGTGAAAAGAAAGAAAAGAATGTGAAAAGTGAGCGAAGAGAAATTGAGAGGATTAAAAAGGTTAAGACACAATCATGTTTTTATGTAAAAGAGAGAGAGTTAAAGAGTGTATACTTAGGTAAGATGGCTTTAATCTTGATTCGGTTTAAGGAAAGATTGTTTACTAACACTGACCTTGACCCAAATTTACCTAATATGTTTGTGACCTTGATGCAGGATTACCATCTTTGAGAGGGATTGAGCACTAGACTGACTTGATACCAAAAGATCGAAGCAATCAAAGGAGACAAAGAAATTACAAAGGAAAATGGATGAATTGCTTTAAAAGGGGCATATGAGGGAGAGCATGAGTCCTTATGTTATGCCAATTCTTTTAGTGATAAAGAAAGATGGAACTTGGAGGATATGAATGGACTGCAGAGAGGTCAACCAGATCACTATAAAGTATCACCATCCTATCCTTGATTAAATGATACGCTAGACCAGTTGCACGGTGCTTACATATTCACCAAAATTGATGTAAAAAGTGGCTATAATCAAATTAGGATGGAAGAAGGTAATGAATGGAAAAACCCATTTAAGACCAAATATGGATTGTATGAGTGGTTGTTTATGCCTTTTGGCTTATCTAATGCCTAGTACTTTCATGTTCTTAATGAATCATGCTTTGTGTGAAATCCTTAGTAAATTTGTGGTTGTTTACTTTGATGACATATTGATTTATAGTAAGAAATTAAATGAACATGTCATGCATGTTAAGGTTATTTTGGATGTGCTTAGGAAAGAGAAGTTGCATACAAACCATAAAAAGTGTTCATTTTGCATGGATAAAGTTGCTTCATAGGATTTATGGTGAGTTCTAAGAGAGTTGAGGCTGACTCTGAAAAGGTAAAAGCTATTCAAGAATGGTCGATGATACGAGCTAAACTTTCACCTAACAAATGCACTAGAATTATAGTATAGCAGTATAGATATCATTTTCATAAGGATTAATCATTAATACTCAAAATCTCACCTTTAACTACTATTCAATTATGAAGTTATTGACTAAGAATTAATAGCTATCTAAAAATAATTGAAGAACTAATTAATTCACTAAAAACATACCAAAGTTTAACTTTCCCTCACCACCTCTACCATGAAAAGCTCTAAACATACTTTCTTTACATGAATTTGTGTATTGTCTTCCAGTAAAGTCAACATATTTTAGATTTTAATAACTATTTAAAAGAATTTTTGACATCAAACACCTAGTTTTTTAGGTCTTGTAATCAATCAAATACTATCTAGATACATTAAAAATTAATGAAACTCATGTATTATTACCACCAAAATTAGCTAAGAGTCCAATATTTTAGGTTGTCTTAGTAATCCTAGCTATGCTTTATCAAGATCTAATAATCAATTAATCTAGGAATTCCATACATGTATCAATTAAAGGTCTATGTTTTAAGTTGCTTTAATGAATAACTTACATAAAAATCAAAGAAGTATTAAGAACATAATAAAAAATAAATTCATACGTTAAAAGATAGAATAGGGCTTAGTTCAGCCTCCCTTTGGCACTAAAAAAAATTAAGCTAACATGTTTGTAAAAAAACAAAACTAGTAATAAATTCAGAAAAAAGACATGATGGAAATAATATAATGAACACCTGACACTAGGATAATCCCCTCTTCCCATCCTTCTCTCTCGAGTGTGGGTTATGTTAGTTATGTTGGGTGTGAAATATGATATGTGACAGCCCCTTTTATACTAAAAAATTTATCCTTGTCTTAGTCTGATTAGAAAGGTCTTTTCTTGATGTAGAAGACTTTTGTATACCTATTTTGGAGTCCTTTTGCATATAGAATTAGTATCTGACCATATCTCTTCCATTATTCCTTTTTTTAGCTCCAAAATTTGTAAATTCTAGCAAGAATTCTACAAAATAACATAGAACTAATTAAGTAGAAAATTGGAAGTCTTAATTAACAAAATAGGATACAAAGTTATGCAAG
The DNA here is from genome assembly GCA_027563595.1 of Erythroxylum suave. NCBI lineage: Eukaryota > Viridiplantae > Streptophyta > Magnoliopsida > Malpighiales > Erythroxylaceae > Erythroxylum > Erythroxylum suave. The sequence continues at coordinate 34,949,514 of JAOSBN010000179.1, forward strand.
AATAAAGAAACATATTATATAGTACTACATAATATTTATGCATCAAAATACCCCCAAACTTAGAGTTTGTTCGTCCTCGACAATCAAAAGAATTACAAAATAGATAAGCTTCTTCCAAATTCTAAGAAATTGCATCAGGAATATAACCCAAAGAGTCTATAAGATATTGCAACTATTTTTTTTTTATAAACAAAAACCATATCTTTTTCTGATCCTTCTAATCATGCTTAACCAATCAAGCTACTAAGTTTCTTGGATAGTGTTATGCAAACTAGCAATATGCAAGGCAAATTTCCAATCTTACTCCAATAGGCTTGCTTTTTGAACCAATCTCTACTAATGTTGATTCAAGACCATCTTAAAGATCATTAGGACTTAAATAAGTTTGTACTATTAAGGTCAAGGGTAAATGGTTGAAATAAAGAAAGGAATGGAGTATTCAAAATGAGAAAATACATTTTTGGTCACTTTACAACATCAAAGCTTTCATAACTATGCTCAATAATGACTCCCTTGCCATTTCCTTGTTCAACCCTACAACTCTTTATAATCTCCTCCCTATTTCTCCTCTTAGACTCTCTTTTTTGTCATGTTTCACTCTCTTTGCTCAATATTCACTCAAAAGTTACTTAAGTTTTACTTAGAACTTAGGGTTTTTTTAATCTATTTTTTAATCTTTTCTTTTCTTTTCTTCTTCTTCTTCTTTTTTAATGTTTTCCCCTTTTTTTTGATTCAATTTCTAGTAAAGACATCAAATTCCATAAAGAATGTATAGCGAGTCGCTCACCTTCCTAAAATGTGGTTGTAATTGCATTTTCCACCCCCAAACTTAGGCCTTTATATGGTTTTTTTTGGTGAAAAAAATGCCATACTCTCTTCACTTACCAAACCCCCTCAAACTACCTCCATCTTTATGCTCCCTCTTATAGCTTTGAATGCTTTTGCATGACCAATTAGTTTTCTCACAGGTGAAGTTATAAATATTTAGGGTCAAGGTTAAGGTAACTGTAGGCTATGAAAGAATTAACTAAAAGGCTCATAACTATCAATAAAGGCTCAATAGGGATAGTAGTGATGATATTTAATATGGGGTAGGCTAGAAAGGTTCAAACTGCTAAACATGGCCTAAATCACTTTTTTAATAAGGTCCCAAATCAATTATTGTGCCTCAAGTGGTCCTCGTGCAAGTTCTAGGAGTTAGTCAGCTTATGGCATAAAATTGAAGCAATATCAAGCATTTGCTCTAAGTTATATTCTTTAGCAATCATATATCATCCTAGAGCATTGAAGTTTATCACACACAAAAATTAAACTCGAGGACATGTTTTTCTTTTCAAAAGATTTTCAATAAACTTGAGTTTTAAACCAATAACCAAAATTTTAAAGAAATTTACTACCCCTAAACTTGAAAGATAACATTGTCCCCAATGTTAGAAAAATAATGCATAATGATAGAGTAAGGAAACTTCCCTAAGGTGCCACTCATGTCTTGGGTGGTGGAGGATTCCTGAAAGGGAAAAGATAACTTTAACTAAATAATTGAATTCAAAATAAAAAAGAGAAAAATTGAGTTCTAAGTTAAGTCGTTAGCATGACTTTCTCCCTCTTTTCATGTTTCTTCCAAGCATCTAGAAGCTAGTTGCTGTAGATAGTCGCCCATCACATAATGCTTAAGTCATTGTCCATTAACCTTGATTATTTCATTATTCTTTTCATTCAAAATTTCAATTGCACCAAAAGGTGAAGTGCTAACTATTCGGTAAGGACCAAACCACCTAGACTTCATTTTGCCCGAAAAAACTCGTAGATGGCTATTGTAGAGCAAGACTTATTACCTAATTGAAATTATTTGACTTTTATGTGCTTGTCATGCCACTTCTTAGTCTTTTCTTTATAAATTTCAGCATTCTCATAAGCATTCCTTCTAAATTCATCTAACTCATTAGGCAGCAACAAACGTCTTTCTTATGTGAACTTTAAATTAAAATTCAAATTTTTATTTGCCCAATATACACAATGCTCTAATTGAATAGGAAGATGATATGTTTTACCAAAAACTAACGTATATGGTGACATGCCTATAGGAGTTTTAAATGCAGCTCAATAAGCCTTTAATGCATCATCTAATTTAATAGCCCAATCTTTTCTAACAATAATCACAGTCTTTTCCAAAATTTATTTTAGTTCCTTATTTAACACTTCCATTTGTTCGCTTGTTTAGGGATGATATGATGTACCTTTTGTGATGCACCCTATATTTTTGAAGCAGGATTGAAAATGTTTTATTTGTGAAATGATTCCCTTTATCACTAATTATTATTTTAGGTGTGCCAAATCTAGTAAAATGTGTTTTCTTATAAATTGTAACACAACTTTAGCATCATTAGTGCATGTAGGTATAGCCTCAACCCATTTTGAAACAAAATCAACAACTACTAAAAAATATAAATAACCAAGTGAAGGAGGAAATTGCCTCATAAAGTCAATTCCCCATACATCAAAAATTTCACAAATTAAAATGTTGGTACGAGGCATCCCATCTCTTTTAGAAATATTGCTAGTTCTTTGACAACTATCACAGAAGGAAACAATGCATAAGCATCTTTAAAGAGAGTAGGCCAAAAAAACTTTATTGCAATACTTGGTTGCTATTTGATTTGCTCCATAATGGCCTACAACTTCTCATCAATGACAATGCTCCAAATTGATTTGAAACTTTTCTTCAGGGACGCACCTTCTCACCATTCCATCCATACACTATTTAAATAGATATGGTTCCTCCAAAAAATAATACTTGACATTCATAAAGAACTTCTTTCTTTATTAGTAAGTGAGGTGTTGTGGAATTAGATTACTTGCCAAATAATTAGCAAAATCTACAAACCATAGTAATTATTAATTGCTGAAATTGAACAAGGAATGGATATAGAGAAAATTGTCTCATCGAAGAAACTCCTCTTTTATTTCTATCTCCTCCACACATGTCTTTTCAATCCTTGAGAGATGATCAGCTACTTAGTTTTCACTTCCCTTTCTATCTTTTATTTCAAGATCAAATTCTTGTAAGAGAAGAATCCATTGTAAGAATTTGAGTTTGGCATCTTTCTTTGCTAAAAGATATCTCAAAGCTGAATGGTCAGTAAAAACAATAACCTTATACCCAATTACATATGATTGAAACTTGTAAAAAGCAAACACAATTGCTAGTAACTGTTTTTCAATTGTAGCATATTTAATCTAGGCTTCACTAAGTGTGCGACTAGCATAATATATTGGCCAAAACATTTTATCTTTTTTTTGCCCCAATGATGCCCTTATAGCATAATCAATAGCATCACACGTTAATTCAAAAGCCTTTCACTAATCTGGGGACACCATAACAGGTGTGGACATTAAACATTCTTTCAACACATTAAAAGAGTGTAAACACTCATTAGAAAGATTGAACTTAGTGTCTTTCATCAAAAGATTTGAAAGTGGTTTTGCCATTTTTGAAAAATCATTTGTAAATCATCTTTAAAAACTTGCATGTCCCAGAAAATTTCGTACTCCCTTAATAGATGTAGATGGTGGTAATTTGTCAATCAATTCAACTTTAGCCTTATCAACTTCAATACCTTTAGAAGAAATCTTGTGACTTAAGACTATACCTTCTTTTACCATAAAGTGGCATTTTTCCCAATTAAGCATAAGATTAGTCTCTTCACAACGTTGCAAAACCAACTTCAAATTATGAAAATAGTCTTTAAAAGATTGACCAAAAAGTGTAAAATCATCCATAAAAATTTCCAAAAACTTTTCCATCATTTCATGAAAAGTAGCAGTTATGCAACATTGAAAAGTGACAAGTATATTGCAAAGATCAAAAGGCATACACCTATAAGAAAAAGTAATATAAGGGTATGTAAATGTGATTTTTTCTTGATCTTTAGGTGCAATTTGATTATAACCTGAATATCCTTCTAGGAAACAGTAATATTCAAAGGCAGCAACTCTCTCAAACATTTGATCTACAAATGGCAAAGGATAATGGTCTTTCCTAGTGGCATCATTAAGCTTTTTATAATCTATGCACACATACCATCCAATTATAGTTATTGTAGGAACTAATTCATTACTTTCATTAGCTACTACAGTCATAGCACCTTTCTTAGGAACAACATGCACAAGGCTAGTCCACTCACTGTTAGGAATAGGAAAGATCATACCTGTATCAAGTAGGTTCACAATTTTTTCTTTACCACTTCTTGCATATTAGGATTTAGCCTCCTTTAGGGTTGGATCACTAGCTTGCAATTATCCCCCATCAATATTTTATGCACACAAATCAAATGACTTATCCCTTATATGTCTTCAATAGTCCATCTTAAGGAACTTTTGTGGTTTTTGAAGACATTCAATAGCTTCTCCTCTTGGTCACTTGTTAAAAAAGCATTACAATTATAGGCTTAGATTTTGTTCAGGAAAAGCATATTTAAAATGTGAAGGGAGAGTTTTAAGTTCAAACTTAGGAGATTCTTCAATATGTTTTAGATGCTCTTCTTCTTCCTTTGTCTCCACAGCTTTTGTTTCCTCAATCCTTGAATCATACTTGGTCATAAATTATTCTCTCTAGCTCATCCAACTCTTCCTATGTAATCAATACTCACTCTTTGGCCTGTCTTCCAAAAAGTATCTTAAAGAATAATCATCAACATAGTTAAATTATTTTATCAATTCATCAATTGTATCTATTTGAAAGCAAGTCAATGTATAATAAGAAAAAGGAAATTTCATAATTTTGTGCATATTAAGCACCACTGTTTCATCATTCACACGCAAACTAAGTTGACCTTTCTAAATATCGGTTAAAGCACATCCTATATCCAAGAATGGTCTCCCTAAAATTAAAGGAACTTTAGAATTCTCTAGCATATCAAGAACCAAAAAATCCACAGGAAAGACAAATCTGACAACTTTTATAAGTACATTCTCAAATACACCTTTAGGCTTTTTTTAATGACTTATCAGCTAACTATATAGTGACATGTATTTTTAAGTTCACCCTAGCATAAGCTATCATAAATGGAAAGAGGTATCAAGTTAATACTTGCTCCTAAATCACACAAACATCTGTCAAAATATGCATAACCAATAGAGATAGGAATAGTATAACTCCTTAGATCTTTCATCGCATAACCAATAGAGATAGGAATAGTATAACTCCTTGGATCTTCCATCTTTTGTAGCATGTCATGTTGCAAAAGCGTGAATGTCTCCTCAGTTAGCTTGACAGTTGACAATTCCTCTATCTTCTTCTTATTCGACAAAAGATCTTTCAAAAACTTAGCATAAAAAGGTATTTAAGTTAGTGTTTTAACCAAAGAAATGTTAATATGCAATTGCTTAAATAAATTAAGAAAATTTTCAAAATTTTTATCCAATTGTTGTTGTTGTAATATTTGAGGATAGGGCCACTTACCTCTATGTTGCAGATCGTAGATAGAATCTTAAATCTCCTTACCTTTCCTTGCTTTGGTAGTTTCTCCCACCTTTTCTTTTCCTTTATCTTTCACTTCATCCCCCTTTTGTTTCCTTTTAAAATGATTTGGAAAAGACTCAACTTTAGATTGTTCAAGGGTAGGTGTTGGATCAACATTCACAAAGGTAGGAGTCCTTTTGACTTCAGTAGGTATGGGTTCTTTGTTATTTCTCTCATAACTCATCTCAATGGCATGAAGTTGTTCTCTAGGATTTTCACAGTGTTACTAGGGAGAGTTCTTAGATCCCTACTGGATAGTTGTTGGCGCATTTGAGTTTCTAAGTTTTGGATGGAAGCCTATTTATTTCTTAAGGCTGACTTTGTCTCATTCATGAAAGTTTAGGTGTTTTGCATAAATCCTCTTGATTCACTAATGAAGGAAGTTGTGGTTAGGGTAAGTGTTTCGAAGGATTCTTCAAAATCTAAATTCTTTTACGATTGTTGAAACCCCGAAGCAGGTTGATGGATAGTTTATGGAGGAGGTCTATTGTTATTGTTGCTCCAGGAAAAATTTAGATGGTTCTTCCAAATGGGGTTGTAAGATTTACTATAAAGATTAGTTATACTGAAATTTCCAGCAACAAAATTGGCACTTTCAATAGATTGAACGTTACTAAAATGATTACCTGATTGACACTCATTATTTGGGTGCCCTTCCCCACAAAAATCACATTTTGACATACTTAAGTCCTTAATTTTCTTAGCCAAAGCATCCAATTTTACATTAATTGTTGTAGAATCATCAATTTGATGAACTCCTTTGTTTGATAGCCTTTCAGTAGGCTAATTGTAGGCATTGAATGTCATCTCCTCTAGTAAGGACCATGCAAATTCAAGAGTTTTGCTCATAAAAGATCCACCAAAGGCTACATCAACATGACTCTATTTATTTGCATTTAGCCCATTATAGAAAGTTTGAACTTGAAGCCAATCTGGAAGACTATTATTTGGACGTCTTCTGAGCAATTCTTTAATCTCTCCCAAGCCTTGTACATTGGTTCTCCATCAAATTGCACAAACATAGTGATATCATTACACATTTTGGCGGTCTTTTAAGGAGGGAAATATTTGCCCAAGAATTTTGTACTATGTCTTCCCATGTCGTGAAGGATCCTACTGGCTGTGAAATTAACTTTAGAGAAAATGGGAACAACGTAAAGTCTTATAGCATCTCACTAACTCCATTATGATTGAATCTGTCATATATTTCTAAAAAATTAGTTATAAGCAATAGATCCTTGCTTGCTCCACCACCAAATTGTACTGGATGTTCAATCATTTGAATGGCAGGCTTTATTTCAAAATTATTGGCTTGAATTGCAGGCCTATGAATGCTATAACTTGCTCCATCAATTGTAGGTGTCGTATAGTCCCTTAATGCATGCTTTGTTACTTGAACATTACCCTCATATCAAAGGTTTTGAGGACCTTGATTACCCTGTTGATGTTCAGCCACGTCCCCTTGATTGATAATTTATCTTTGTGTTCTCCTTAAATTTTTGAACGTACGCTCAATTTTTGGATCTAATGGATAAACAATCACTAACTTACTGTGAAAATAGAAAATATAATTAAATAAAGGAAAAAAGATGCTTGAATTAATAAGTGCGCTTTTAGGATTGTGTTAACTCCAAAAATTTGATACGAGCTAAACTTTCACCCAGCAACTGCACTAGAATTATAGTATAGCAGTATAGATATCGTTCCTACGAGGATTGATCACACTCAAAATCACACCTTTAACTACTATTCAAGCTTTTGATTATGAAGTTATTGACTAAAAATTAATAGCTATCAAAAAATATTTAAAGAACTAATTCACCAAAAACGTACCAAAGTTTAACTTTCCCTCTCTCCTCTTCCCC
>JAOSBN010000179.1:34956999-34989484 GCA_027563595.1 Erythroxylum suave
AATACACCCAATTCAAAATTTCAAGACAATTAATCCATAATTCACACTTTAATCACATTTATAAATCAATTATACCCGGAAAATATCAATGAATGCATGTACAATTATTTCATGAATGACAACATTATTCACGTGTATGTGTATGCCATATAATATATGAAATGCATTTCTAAATTCTCAATAAACTCTTATAAATAAAGCATCCTAGGTTTTAACCCTAATCATAGTGTAACGGGATGTTACAATGGATGTCTCCTGATTTGACTTGATAGTTGACAATTTACCTAGCTTCTTCTTATTTGACAAAAGATCTTTCAAAATTTTAGTATAAGAATGCATTTGAGCTATTGCTTCAACCAAAGGAATGTTAATGTGCAATTGCTTAAATAAATCGAGAAAATTTTCAAACTTTTTATCCAATTGTTTCTATTGTAATCTTTGAGGATAGGGTAACTTACCTCCTTGTTGTGGATCATAGATGGAATCTTGAATCTCCTTACCTTTCCTTGCTTTGCTAGTTTCTCCCACATTTTCCCTTTCACTTCCTCCCCCTTTTGTTTCTTTTGATAATGATTTGGAAAAGGCTCAACTTTAGATTGTTTAAGAGTAAGTGTTGGATCAACATTGACAGAGGTAGGAGTCTTTTTGACTTCACTAGATGTAGGCTTTTTGTTATCTCTCATCACTCTCCTCAATGGCATGATGTTGTTCTCTAGGATTTTTCTCAGTGTCACTAAGGAGAGTTCTTAGATTCCTACTAGATATTTGGTTTACTAGTTGGCCCATTTAAGTTTCTAAGTTTCAAATGGAAGCTTCTTGATTTCTCAAGGCTAACTTTATCTTATTCAAGAAAGTTTTCGTGTTTTGGATAAATCCTCTTGATTTACTAATGAAGGAAGTTGTGGTTAAGGTAAGTGTTTTGAGGGCTTCTTCAAAATCTAATTTCTTTTTCGATTGTTGAAAACTAGGAGGAGGTTGATGGATGGTTTGTGGGGGAGGTCTATTATTGTTGTTGCTTCAAGAAAAATTTGGGTGGTTCTTCCAACTGAGGTTGTAATAGTACTATAAGGATTATTTATCTTGAAATTTCTAACAACAAAGTTAACACTTTCAATAGATTGAACATTGTTAAAGTGATTACCTGATTGGCACTCATGATTTGGGTGCCCTTCCCCACAAAAATTGCATCTTAGCCTCCTTAAGTCCTTGATTTTCTTAGCCAAAGTATCCAACTTTGTCGTAATTGTTGTAGAATCATCAATTTGACGGATTCCTCTCTTTGATAGCCTTTCAGTAGGCCAATTGTAGGTGTTGGATGTCATCTCCTTTAGTAAAGACCATGCAGATTTAGGAGTTTTACTCATAAACGATCCACCAGAGGTTACATTAATATGACTCCTTATATTTGCATTTAGCCCATTATAGAAAGTTTGAACTTAAATTCAATCTAGAAGAACATAATGTGGACATCTTTTGAGTAATTCTTTAAATCTCTCCTATGCCTCATACATTGGTTCTCCATCAAATCGCACAAACATAGTGATATCATTACGCATTTTGGCAATCTTTGAAGGAGAAAAATATTTACCCAAGAATTTTTGTACCATGTCTTCCCATGTGGTGATGAATCCTACTGACTGTCAAATTAACCAACTCTTAGCTTTATCTTTTAGAGAAAACTAGAACAACCTAAGTCTTATGACGTCATCACTAACTCTTGGAGCAATTCTACCCCTCCGGAACCAATTGAGCTACACCCTGCGGGCCCGTCATCACTAACTCTAGTATGCTTGAACGTCACATATTTCCAAAAAATTAGCTATATGCAAGTTTGGATCCTTACTTACTCCAACACCAATTGTATTGCATGTTGAATCATTTGACTAATGACAAACTTTATTTCAAAATTATTGGCTTGAATTGTAGACCTGTGAATGCTGGAACTTACTCCATCAATTGTAGGAGCTACATTGTCCCTCAATGCATGCTCTCTTTCTTGTACATTACCCTAATATCCAAGGTTTTGAGGACCTTGATTACCTGTTGATGTTCAGCCATGACCTCTTGATGGATAATTTCTCTTTGTGGTCTCCTTAAAATTTTGAATGTACACTCAGTTTTTGGATCTAATGGATGAACCCTGCCCCCTCTTGATTGGGTTATAACTATCACCAACTTGTTGAAAAAATAGAAAATATAATGAAATAAAGGAAAGAATGCTTGAATAAGTAAGTGTGCTTATAAGATTGTGTATATAATCTCTGACAAAAACACTAAAAACTTGATAAGAGCTAAACTTTCACCTAGCAAGTGCATTAGAATTATAGTATAGCAGTATAGATATCGTTCCCACGAGGATTGATCACAATTACTCAAAATCACACCTTTAATTACTATTCAAGCTGTCGATTATGAAGTCATTAACTAAAACTTACTAACTATACAAAAATACTTAAATAAATAATCAATTCACTAAAAGCGTACCAAAGTTCAACTTTCCCTTACCTCTTCTGTCATGAAAAGCTCTAAACATACTTTCTTTACATGAATTTGTGTAGTTTCCTCTAGTAAAGTCAATCATATTTCAAGTTCTAACTATCTAGACCAATTTTTGACATCAAACACCCTTTTAGATAATGCAATAAATAAAAAACTATTTAGATTCATTAAAAATCAATGAAACTCATGTAATATCACCACCAAAATTATCCAAGAGTCCAATATTTCGGGTTGTCTTAGTAATTCTAGCTATGCTTTATCAAGATCTAATAATTAATTCGTCTAATAATTCCATAAATGTATCAATTAAAGGTCTATGTTCCAGGTTTCTTTAATGAACAACTTGCATAAAAATCAAATAAGAATTAAAAAGAAAATGAAGCATCAATTCATGTATTGAAAGATAACAATTAAATAATCAAATCATGGTAGAATAACCTCCCTTTGGCAACAAAAAAAAAAGAAGAAGCTAACATGTTTGTAAACAAAAACATAGCTGGTAATAAATTCATACAAACATGATGGAAATAATATAAAGAAAAACTCATCACTAGGTTAATTCCCTCCTCCCAACCTTTTCTCTTGGGCACAGGTTATGTAGCTTCTTCTCTTTAATATGTGGCAACCCCTTTTTATACTACAAAATTCATAGCATCCTTGCCTTGTTATGATTAGGGAAAATTTTTTCTTTATTTAGAAAACTTTTGTATGCTTATTTTAGAGTACTTATGCATATATAACTAGTGTATGACCATATCTCTTCAATCCTTCCTTTTTTAACTCCAAAATTCTTAAGTTTAAACAAGACTTCTGCAAAATAAAAGAGAATTAATTAAGCAAGGAAAGAAGTCTAAATTAACACAATGGGGCACAAATTCATGCTAGAATAAAGAAAACATACTAAATGTTACTGCAGAATTTTTGGGCATTAAGAGATACAAAACAATGGATTGTATATTACATTACATTTAGGTAGAGAGTGAATATAAAGTTTTACTTATTTACAAGTATAATCAAGTGGGGTACTAGTTGCCAACCCTCTGTCTTTATATCTTAATGCAAATATAGTGAGAAGAGAGTTAAAAAATCATACAATAAACACATCCATATTTAAGGCTACTTATTATTGACTTCTATGATTCTGTACTATTTTGCCATATAAGATTTCATTTATATTTCGCTTAAATAAAATAAGGGTGGCAATTGGGCCCATATTTAGGTGTTTTTAATTGGGCTTGGGTTTAGGTTGGTTAGGTCCAGACCAGCCCGAGACTCAACTCTTCTAAAAAAAAATAATTGGGTCTCGGGTAGGCCTAGTCTTTGGCAGCTCAAGCCTAGGTTCAATTAAAAAAAGACATCGTTTTCATACTTTTAATTTTTTTAAATTTATTTTGAAAAAATTGACCAGGTCAACCTATGGGTTGACTCATTGCCATCCACACGTTTAAATTTAATATAATTAAATTTTTTTGTTGTATTAAGGTAACAATTCTATTATTATATTATCATAAATAAAAATATATTTAATATTACAATTATGACTTAACACTTGATTATCATAACAATTATGTTTAATATTGTTTATAGGTTATTGAGGGTGAACCTTGGAGCAAATGATAAAGTTACTCCTTTATGACCGTAAAGTCGTAGGTTCATTGACATTATTTATACGTTACAATGTTATAATTAATTTATTGTTAATTACTTCCATACTTATAGAGATGAGGCTAACATACGAATAGTAATAAGGTTATGCCAACCAAAAATCTCACATGAAGCGTAAGGAAGGTTTTTCAGTACGTATAGAATGAAGTTTATGCCCAAGTAACCTTAAAATCAATCAATGATCTTGCCAATGCGGAGATGAGTTGAATGCAATTTATAGAAATAGCACCAGAAAGTTTAGCGCCACGCTTATGAACTTGAGCTTTCCATGTTTAGCAATAACAAAAACATATTCTCTTTGTTCGAATAATATTCATGTAAGCACCCGGGGAAATCTTCAATTAGTTGAAAACAGCAGACCAAAAAGGATACATGGAAGCGAAGTACGTGTATGATATGATATTGGCTTGCTATGGAGGTAAAGATATTGCATCTAGAATTTTAAATTGCGGTTTAATACTTCAAATGGGACTGCAATATTACAATAACCGGTCAAACTGTTACTGATACAAGTTACAGTTCTGGCATGAACTTAAATCACATCCATTGTGGTCCGTTTCAGCTGTAACATACTGTAACTCTGTTTTTCAACCTAAAACCTAAAACCAAAGCTCAAATATACAAACACGATACATGAATCGTTTTTCAAGTAATTTTCAATTTAGTCTTAAATACCAGTATTTAGTTTCTGCAACTTTCAACGGTCTCTCCAAACAGCTCGTAAGAACTGTGATATAATTTGAGTAACATTGGATCAGGAGAATACAAATTTAAGTATTTAGACAAAAATAAAGCTCATAAGGAATTTTGTGTGCTAAGATTAAAGAGAAACAAATAGAGTTCAAATGAATAGATTAAAGAATTCTTTAATAAAGACAAATGTAATCCCAAGAACACTTAAGATTAAGGACAGTATAGGTGATATAACTAGTTGGTGCTCATAACGGAAGAGTACCATCTATAGAAGTAGAACCTTGGGTCCGCAAAATGAACATGAAAATTCTACAAAACCATAAACCTTTTATTGTTTCATTTTCACTTTCAATTATGTAAAATGAGTTCCTATGTGATCTCTAGTTTGTAAAATTCAACTAACATGATTAATTTGATTCTAATTTCCTTTAAATTAAACATCCAATACGACTATTCGTATATTCTATTTCAAGAAATATTGATTCGCTGTATAATATATTTTTTGCATCCAAAGTAATTCTTTTTATCAAAAAGATTTCAAGGCTTCCCCTTATTGCAAATACGTGTTAACAAACATAAAGGCATGTCAGTAATTGCTTCTTTGGCTACCAATGTCGACATGTAGCCTACTTATAGTTATATATATATATTGGATGTTAATTTAATATGATATGTGAAAAATGGTTGAATAGAAGGACGTCAACCGATATTAAATCATAGAGTAAGTTTAAAATTAATTGTTTACTCAATTTCAAAGTTTAAGGCCTCCAAAAGGTAATTCTTATATACTTTTGCTGTCAATATTTTCACGTGTTCTTGATATCATTATTTGTTCTTAAATCATATAATTGTATGTTATTTAATAGGTAAATACATCACTTTGAGTTTCTTTTTAGATTTTATGGTGATGTTATCGGTTAACATTTCGTATTATCCATGCAAAGTAAAAGAAATTATGATATTTGCAAATTTTGTTAAAAAGTGATTAGCGATGTTCTTTTTAAGTTGAAGAAAGAAATTACTGATAAAATTTAGAAAATGATATTTTGTTCTAAAGCTACCTCTATTGTCAGATAGTTGATGAAATAATTGTCTAATATTTACGAAGGGTTCACTTCATAATGGTTGTTGGAATTGGTCCACAACTTGGGACCTACTCCTTCATCAACCTCCAACGTTCACTATCACGTTGATAACATTAATTATGGCCTTTAATTATGCTCCAACGTCTCTTATCCAATTTTTACTTTATTTCCCCTATAAAACCTCTCACTTCTACTCTTACAAAGATTTCCCTTAATTACACTTCTTACCCTCTAAAAACAACAAGACACATAATTTTATCTTGTCTATTCTACTTTGTCTACTTTTTTTAATTCTTGGAGACATTTCCCACTCCACCCTTTGAAGTGCACCAAAGCTGATGGAGAAGGTGTTAACCCTAGGTCGGATCCTATTATCCTGTTGTACTGTAGAGGGGGGATTTCTGACTTAGGACAATGATTTTTCACGAAGCCTTGTTTCAGATAAGCCTTTCCAATTTAATTATTATTGTTATTTTCGCTAACAATATAGGTCGGAAAGTTAATTGTTGCGTTACTACTTTTGTCGAAAATTATGTTGTTCTACTTGTTACTATTTTCTGGTTTGCTACTAGTTGTTGGAAATTTCTGCACTTTGTTTTTCCTGTTATGTATTTCATTTCGGTATAAGTTAGAATTATATCATCTCCGAATGAGACAAAAGTAGTTTCTACACTTACTGTTCCCCACATAGGTTCTGCCTCTTTCACTATGACCCTGAAAATTATACCTGACCTTATTATATTAGAACATCTAAATGGAGGAAACTTCAAAAGATGGTTTGAAAAACTTCTTTTTTACTTTTAGCAATATGAAATCGATTATGTACTGTTTCAAGATATTCTTAGTGATAATACCGACCCTAAGACTACTAAGGATAATCGTACTATTAGGAGAGTATTACTCAACTATATGATCAACCCTTTGTTTGATATCTACTACAAGTACAAAACTGCTAAGAAAATTTGGGATGCTTTAGAAGTGAAATATGGGACAGATGATGCCAGTACTAAGAAATATGTAGTTGCTAGGTGGTTAAAATTTACTGTTGTTGATGATAAGCCTATTATGGACCAACTACATGAGTATGAAAATCTAGTTGCTGAAATCCTTGCTGAGGGTATGAATATGTGTGAGTTGTTTCAAGCTAATGCCCTTATTGAGAAACTACCTACCTCATGGAATAATTATAAAAACTAGTTGAGGCATAATAAGAAATACAAGAAGCTTCAAGAGTTAATAGGACATATAAAGATTGAGGACGCCAACTGTGCATAATATGAGACCAAAACATTCACCCTTGTCCCAACTATTAAGGCTCATATGATAGAACATAGAAATGTTAATAACTTTAAAAAGAATGGTGAACAAAACAAGTCTTTCAACAAACACGATCAGTTTAAGCGCAAAAGGATTGATGGTGACTATTAGTGATGTGACAAGCCAAGCCATCCTGCTGCCAATTGTCAAGCTAGAATTAACCATAAGAAGAAAGGCCAAGGACAGAAACCACAATAGTTTGGGAAAGGAAATCAAACAGGGTACCAACGAGGTAACTAGAAGAGCATTGGATAGCCTTAAGCTAATATGGTTGAAGTTGGTAATTACGAGGATGTCATTATTGCTATGGTGTCCGAAGTTAACATTGCTGGTAATTTAGTCAAGTGGATAGTTGACACGGGAGCTACACGCGACATCTGCATCAATAAGGATCTATTCAAGAAGTTGAATGATGCTGCTGATGGTGCATTTGTATATATGGGCAACTCTGGCAAAGTTCTTATCTAAGGAGTTAGGAAGGTCACTCTCAAACTCGCTTCTAGAAAAGTGATGGCTTTAGAAAATATTCTATTTGTTTCTAATGTACATAGAAACCTGATTTCTGGTGCATTACTTAACAAAGTCAGTGTTAAACTGATCTTTGATTTTGATAGGCTAGTTCTGACTAAGAATGAGAACTTTGTTGGAAAAGGGTTTTGTAATGGAGGCTTATTTGTATTTGATGTTGAAATGAATGCAATTACATCTTCTGCTTATATTGTTGAGTTGTTAGACTTACGACACTCTAAACTTGGGCAGGTGAATGTGAAGTCAATTAAGAGAATGCAAAGCTTAAACTTTTTACCTAACCAGATCAGAAATGAAGTGGAAAAATGTCAAATTTGTGTTGAGGCTAAACACTCTAAGAAACCTTTTAGGTTAGTGACTGAGAGAGAGTCACAATTGTTGGATTTGGTTTACACAGGATTGCGTAATTTTAAGAATAGTATGAGTAAAGAAGGCATGAGATATTATATTACCTTTGTAGATGATTGTTGTAGATTTACTTATTGAAAAATAAAAGTGAGTAGAGGAAATGTTTATGAAATACAAAGCTCAGGTTGAAAACCAATTAGAAAGAAAATTTAAGAGATTAAGGTCTGATCGAGGTGGTGAGTATAGTACTAATTTTCTGGCTGATTATTGTGCAAAAGTTGGGATTATTCATGAGCTTTTAGCCCCTTATACACCTGAATAAAATGGAATAGCCAAGAGAAAAAACCGAACACTTAAGGATATGACAAATGCAATGCTGATTTCTTCCGATATAGCTGATTTTATGTGGGGGGGAGCTATTCTTCCAGCATGTTATGTTCTAAACAGAGTCCTTTATAAGAAACTAGATCAAACCCCTTATGAAATTTGGAAACATTATCTACCTAACTTGCATTTTTTGAAAGTGTGAGGGTGTCTTGCTAAAGTTGCTCTACCTAAACATAAAGAGAAGAAAATTGGACCTAAGATTGTCTATTCAATTTTTGTGGGATATGCCTCTAATAGTGCTACCTATAGATTTATGGTTAAATAAGAGGGAACTAACACTTATGGACCAATTACAGAGTCAAAAGATGCATTATTCTTTGAGGATATATTTCTTATAAAAGTGAGTGTGCAAGTTCCTAGAGAATTTGTCCTTAATTCTTCTACTAGTGATGATATAGAGGAAAAGGAAATTATTGAACTAAGAAGGAGCAAAAGAGCTAGAGTGCCCACTAGTTTTGGTTCTGACTTTATTACTTCCTTTATAGTGACAAAACCTGAGGAGATAAATGATGTTTTTGTGGTGACTTATATTATTGAGGAAGATCCTAAAACTTATGAGAAAGCAATGAGATATGTGAAGTTACATTTTGGAAGGAAGCCATAGATAGCGAGTTAAAGTCAATCATGTCTAATAAAACTTAGGTTTTAGTTTATCTACCTCCAAGGTGTAAGCCTTTGGAGTGAGTGGATTTTCAAAAAGAAATTGAGACTTGAAGGAACCATTGAGAGTTTCAAGGCAAGACTTGTAATTAAAGGCTTTAAACAAAAAGAAGGATTGGACTTTTTTGACACTTACTCTCCTGTTACTAAAATTGCATCTATAAGGATGTTAATTGCTATTTCCTCAGTATTTAAACTTCATGTGCACCAAATGGATGTTAAAACAACTTTCTTGATTGGTAATCTAGATGAGAGAATTCATATGGTCCAGCTCGAGGGGTTTAGAGTACCTGGTCTAGAACAAAAGGTGTGTAAGTTTGTTAAGTCTTTGTATGGACTTAAACAAGCTCCCAAATAGTGGCATGAGAAATTTGAAAATGATATTTTTAAACATGGTTTCACCTCTTATGATGCTAATTCTTGCATTTACGTGAAATCTGATATCAATGGCTATGTACTCATAACTCTTTATGTGGATGATATGTTTATTTTTGGTACTAGTTTATCTATCATTGATACTACCAAGAGTTTGCTAAAGTCTTATTTTGATAAGAAAGATCTTGGACTTATGGGCTTTATTTTGAGAATCAAAGTTGATAGGACTGACTCTGGTTTTAGGTTGAATCAAACTCATTATATTGAGAAAATTTTGAAGAAATTCGGTTACTATGATGTTGATCCAGTCAAAACTCCTTATGATGCTAGTGTTGCTTTAAAGAAAAATCATGGTGACAGTATAAACCAAGTTGAGTATGATAAAATTCTTGGTAGTGTGATGTTCTTGATGAACTATTCTCATCTTGATATTGTATACTGTGTGAGTAGACTTAGTAGGTATACTCATAATCCTAGTCAAGAGCATTATAATGCTTTGATTTGTTTATTAAGGTATTTGAAAAGTACTATGTATTATAGATTATCTTTTGGTGGTCATCCTCCTGTATTGGAGGGGTATTCTGATGCCAACTAGGTTATAGAGAGTGATGATATACACTCTACCAATGGTTATGTTTTTACCTCAGCAGGAGCTGCAGTGTCTTGAAAATCATCCAAACAAACATGTGTTGCGAGATCAACGATGGAAATTGAGTTTATGACTTTGAAGTTGGCAGGGCGGGAAGCTAAGTGGTTAAGGAGTCTCTTAACAGATATCCCACTTTGGAAAAAACCAATTCCTTCTGTGCTTCTTCATTATGACTTACAGACTTCCATTCATGTTGCCAAGAACAAGGCATATATTGGCAAAAGAAGACATATCAGATTGAGATATAAAATTGTCTGTACTTTAATTAGATATGGTGTAATTTCTCTAGACTATGTCAAGTCAGAGGGAAACTTAGCGGATCCATTTACAAAAGCTTTGAGTAGGAAACTAGTTACAGAGCATGCTAAGGGGATGGGATTATGCCCAATTGTGTAGTAACCTCATGGTGGACACCCATCTTGGGAAACCAAGTTTAATGGGTCAAATGAAGTTATGTGGCAACTACTTACTTGTACTTTGTTTGTGGTATAATACTGAGATATATTCAGTTGTTGAATTGCATCTCTAGATAACTTTACTGTGTTTGACGAAGTTGGATTGTATAATCCTTAATGAGTTCCATAGCCCAAGTTTGGGTGATGTGAGCAGTAAACACTTGATGGACTCACCTACGTGATTGTGGGGGGCTAGCCACCTTCTTATAAGAATATACAGGTGATCTCTCTAGAGCGATCATGAGACTAGGGTAGTTTGAGGCTGTTAACACTTTAGCAGGTTTTGTCTCCAAATTTCTTAGGACAACAAGTTCAAAGCTAGTTTACTTGGTTGTTCACCTATTTTTTAAATTGTACAGTTTGTTTCTCAAGTTTTGGACCAAGTTAAGAATTTTTGGAATTGGTCCATAACTTGGACCTACTCCTTCATCAACATCCAACGTTCACTATAACGTTGATAACATTAATTATGGCTTTAATTATGCTCCAACGTCTCTTATCCAACGTTTACATTTTTGCCCTTATAAAAACCCCCTAACTTCTACTCTTACAAAGATTTCCCACAATTACACATCTTATTCTCTCAAACAACAAGACACATAATTTTATCTTGTATATTTTACTTTGTCTGCTTTTGTTAATTCTTGGAGACAGTTCCTAATCTGCCTTTTGGAGTGCACTAAAGCTGGTGGAAAAGATGTTAACCCTAGGTTGAATCCCATTATCTTGTTGCATCGTAGAGGAGAAATTTTCAACTTAGGGCAGAGATTTTCCACGACACCTTGTTTTCAGATAAGCCTTTCCAATTTAATTATTATTGCCATTTCCTCTAACAATGGTTTACATATATATTAACTCCTCTCCCTTACAAAATGTTAGATACTTCCTGTGTTATAACTGAGTTACCAAAGCTCCTTAAGCTACGTTGTTTGTTGCCCTGCATAGAAATAGCTTGACAATGTATCAGACGCAAAGAGAGCAGATATTAAGGTCATTCGCTTCCTTGCATGCTTCGTTTCTTGTTTCCTTCTCAATTCGATCACTGATGCTTGCAATCCTTTAGGTATCCTTCAGATTTGCTTACCTTTGTAGATACTCAGCAGTGGATTTCTTCATCGAGGCCTTTGCAATCTCTCTTTTGGTTTCACATAAGGTGAGTAAATTTCTTGCTTCCTGTTCATTGTTGTTATGCATAACTTGAGATAACTGCTGCTTAGTTATTATATCTCCTTAATGGAGATTTCCCCTTGAATAGGAAACTTCCATTTCTTGGCTAGGTTAATAGTGAGGGAATTTTCCAAATTCCTGGTTAGGATAATTTCTTTAGTTCCTATTAGGAATTTCGTCACAATCTTTTGTTCATTTATCTCTTTCCCCTTGAATGCTCTTTTATTACACTTTTTCCAGATTGCCCCTAATCAGATTACCTATTGTAATCTTGAATAAGGTCCATTTCATGTCTTTTTGTTGATGTTGTAATAGCAGTAGTTTAAGATATCCCTCCAAGTAATAAGGCCCTCAGCTTCATTATAGGCAAAGGATATGGCCTCCAAAACTTTTTTTAAAAAGATGTATAGAGAGAAGAGGTGCTCAACACCTTTTTCATCTCTTTTTCATCGCTCACAGGTCTTGTCAATATTCATAAATCTGGATAGCATGTCCCTTGTATTGAGTCTTCCCTTGATGAGGTGCCAAATGCATGTTGATGTCTTATGACTTGCTATCTAAAACCACACTAGCTTGAATTAGAGTACCTTCTGGGAGTTAGGTTGTGAATTTTATCTACATGATTTGTTATTGAAAATTCAAGATGAGTGACCTACCCAAGTGACTTTGTCTTACTGTTCTGGGTCAAGGTCGATTAGGAGACTGTCCCAAAGGCAGTGCATGGTTGCTGTCCCCGTTAGTGGGGACAAAAGACAAAACAAAAAAATCATATCCCTCCCCATGTTTGGTTGCTGTACCCGAACTTTTGTCCTCCGTCCCCAGATGACAGGGATAAAAATTTTTGTTCCTCTGAAAAAGGAAGGACAAAAATTTTTGTCCCTATCTCTAAATGTGTTGTGAGCACATTGCATTGGATAAAAGTTATTCCTTCGTAATTTGTGTAAAGAGCAATGGACACAATCTTTTGTTATTAATATTAATATTATTATTATCATTATTATAAATTTTGTATTATTATTATTATTATTATAAATTTTGTATTGATTATTATTATTAATTTATTATTATTATTATTATAAATTTTGTATTGATTATTGTTATTATTGTTGTTGTTGTTGTTATTATTATTATAAATTTTGTTTTGATTATTATTATTATAAATTTTATACTTATTATTATTATTATTATTTTATCTATTTTGTCCATCACAACCAAATGCCTCACTGTCTCCAATTTTTGTTCTGTTCCGTCTCCAAATTTCTGTTCCGTTCTGTCTCTGCATACAGGAGACAACAACCATACACAGAGAAAGTGAAGTCATGGCAACGAGGTCCTTATGGGATGTGAGTGTGTTATAGATAGTTAAGTTATCCTCCCTTATGAGAAAGTTGCATTCACTGACTTCATTTAGTGGTCCTATTAAGGCCATATATTATGCCAGAACCATATAGTGGATCCATTGCCCACTTGCTTTTAAAAATCCTTTTTGTATGTTTCCACTAGCTTTGTAATATATTTTAGGGTCCAATATATATCTAGTTTTAGTTTCCAATTCCATGTTTTATTCTTGATATGATGAGTGTAAACTCATATAACCCATAAGGAGCAATTATTTGTGAGAAGTCTTTAGAACCAACATCTAGACCTTGTCTGTATTTTTGATATCCCTAGTCCTCCTTCTTTTTTCAGTTTGTGGATCTCTAACCACTTAATTTTGACAAGTGAATTGTTCCTTCTAATCCCTTTAGATAAACCTAATCGTTGATCCTATTGATTTCCTTAATCACGGTCTTATGAAACTATAAATAAGCTTTTTAATAAGTGTATAGGTTATTAATGACTGAGTTTACTAGCTGAATTCTCCTTGTCATGGAGAGGGATTTTCTTTCCTAATTGGCCAACTTATTATGGATTCTTTACAAAAAGGGTTTGAAACTATTGAAGGTGTTGCTTATTTTCACAGGGATCTCTAGGCAGTATATCAAAGATTTGCTCCATTTCATACCAGTTATTCTAGCTAATGATTTAGCTCCCTTAGAAATTAGGAGCTTGCTCTTCTTCAAATTCATAGATAAACTAGATATTCTCTTAAAAGTTGTGTAGAGCCTCCATCGGGGTAAATATAGATTGCTTGTTCTCTCTAGAGAATAAAAACATGTCATCTACAAAAATGGGGGAGACAATATCTTAATCTTTACATTTGGAATGAAATTGAAATCTCTGTCCCTTATTGAAGCTTTGATTAATCAAATAAGAACTTTATTCACTAGGGTGAATAAGTAGGGGCATAGTTGTTCCCCCTCCCTTAATTCCCTACCCACTTTTATAATCTTGATTGGCTTCCTATTAATAAGAATGCAATAGGAGGTTATAGTAATTCGTTGGTTCTGCAATTTATGAACTTATCTGAAGCTCTAAAAGCTTTGGGAGTGTTCACTACGAATTCCCACCACTCATTTTCAAAGGATTTTTGGAAATGCACCTTAAGGGCACAAGTTTTCCTAGCTTTTTTCCTGTTACAGCCTTTAAAAGTCTAATGAGATATTAGTACATTATCCCCTATAGATCTGCCACTTATAAAGGTTCCTTGTATGTCATTAGCAATATTCCAAACTAGTGGTTTCAGCTTGTTAGCTAGGATCTTAGATATAATCTTGTAAATGACATTACAATGGGGTATAGGCCTATAATCCCTGACGGTGTTAGGTGAGCTCACATTCATAACAAGTGTAATATAAGTTTTGTTACATTCCTTCAACATTAGGCCATTAGTGAAACATTTCGAGATAAATTTAGTCACAATTTTTTTAGTTTTCTCCTAAGTCTATTGGAAGAAGTATGCGTTAAACCTATCTCGTCCTAAGGCTTTGTGAGGGTGGAGGGAAAGCAATACAACCCTAATTTCTTTAACCCAATAGGCTCAATAAAGGAAACATTTATGTCTATATGGATTTGACTTGATAAAATGCCAAGGATTTGCTCTCATATTGAGTAAGTATCTAATTCGCTTCTAATTGTTTTAGTATAGAAATTGTAGATCCTTGATGTATTTCCTTCTTTTTGCTAAGAATTATGGCTCTATCATTAGACTAGGAGGTGATTATGTTTTTGTTGCTTCTTTCCAATATGGCTATATGTAGAATTTAGTATTTTTATTCCCTTTCCTTGGCCATATATCCCTAGATCTTTGCCTTATCAAAGGGGATGCGATTCCAATGATTTGATATAAGTATCTAGTTCTTTTGCTTCACCATCTCTTAGGCCTTTATCTTAGGGGTTTTAATTCAACTAGTCTTGAATTTCTTTTAGTTTCCTTCTTGCTTCCTTCATATTGGTTTTTGTATAGGGCGTTTTTGTTCTATTGAGGGTTTTTAGTTCCTTTTTAAGCACTTATAGCTTCCTCATACAGAGGAACATTTTAGAGCTTAAGATGTTTACATTTAACCCTCTCCTTATAGTGGCGTCAAAACCATCTTGGAAGTAGGCATAGTAGGTTCTGGACTATAATAGGAGAATGGTTAAAAAGAAGATGGCTTCCAAACTTGCTTTTACTCTTTGGAAAAACTTGTAGCCAAGAATTATTTACTATAGCTCTATCAAGCTTTTTCCTGATTAAGCATTTGCCTTCCTATTTATTTAGCCATGTCATCTTCATTTCTTTACTTTCAAGGTCAGTAATTTAGTGCATTACATAAATTTCTCAATTCACTAGAGTAGTTCTTTAGGCAAGTTCTTCCCCTTATACTTTATTAAGGTTAAGTATACAGTTACAAGTTTAATTATTAACCATGAGTAATTGATTCCATCTCCCAATCTATGTAGAGTATTTCATATGGGGGTCTTTTTGAATTTATGGTTGAAAACATAAATAGAAGTTACCTAGTAACTAACTCGATAGTCTTTCATCCTTACTTTAATATGCATGAGCTATTATTCCACTAAAGTGGATTCCACCTTTGGTACCTTGGTATTATATGCTACAAAATTCTACGATTGTAGTGACAGTTTAGGTTAGTAAAATAATCCCATCCTTCATTCAAAAACATTGGTTTCCTTAGACTAAAGTCCTTTATTTTGGTTTATAGTAAACTAAGAAAAATAGGATTATTTTCCTTTAAATATTTTGCCATATTTTGTTGTTTGTTTGGGTTGTTATGTCATCTTATGTTTCAGTATAAGATTGACATTAGGGCGGGCATGAAGCATTGGTGCTCCTCTTCTTCTTAACCCTTCTTCCAATCACCCTTTGGCATTGAACAGATTCATTAGTCATAGGTGATATCATTAGTTGTTATAGTAGGTAACTCAACTTTAGCTCCCTCATTACTGTCACTTTTGGGTAGGGATTTATCCTCTAAAGGAGGATTGGCATCTTTGCTAATAGGATCTTCAATATGGGAATTAAGGCCTGAAACTTTTTCCTTTTCGTCTTCTTATGATTATGATTCTCTTCCTCCATGTTTTGCAATAGTGGGCTAGACTTTAGCACTCAGTTTAGATACTTTCTTAGTTGCATCAATAAAATCATTGTGATTATCCTTATTCTTGTCTCACATTTCCTCTACCTAAATTGTCCTCCGTATTATCCTCCATTCTAGTTGTAAGTAACTAGCACTTAGTCTTCAACTACTTCATCAATTTTCAAAATTAGGTATGCAAATTTTAGCAAAGCTAACTCTTTTAAGAGTTACAGTTGGTTCATTAATACATATAGGTTTACAAATATAGCTATTTAAATGGCTCAATCCCATTTTTGTCCAGTATTTTAATGGAATATTATAGACATTTGCCTAAATAGGAATCATTGTTTGTCTTAGATCCTCCACTGTTAAACCAATTTCTAGGATTGGAGATGTTAAGGATGGGAGTTGACAAACTAAGGTCCAACTTTTAGAATTTTGCTACTAGGACTTTTAAGCTTAATTAAAATAAAAAGATATTATGATCATTTTAAAATACCTCTTACAATCCATGAATTTTCCATCATTTTGAAGCCTAAGAGTTGAGTGCTTGGAAGGATGGCCTTTTGTCTATAAAAAAACAATGAGGGTGGATTTCCATTTCCTTGTCCCTTCTCTGAAGATGTTTTCTTTTAGAGCAATAATAGTTTTACCGTTGGTAGTTCTGGGAGGATAGTAATTGATTGAATTGTCCAACACTTGCTTCTAGGTTTTCTTGGAGTTATTATCTAACTGTTTGTTAGCTAGGAGATTTGAGGGGAGCACTAAGTTTCCAAATGAATAACTAGAGGGAGCTATAGTAAGTGTACCTACTAGGGTTATTGTAAGGGGCAAGATGGTTGTTATCAAGTCAAATTTACTAAGGCCTTGGCTAATTCAGGAAAGTTTACCTAGGATGGGGGTTTAGACATTGTTCAATTGATGGTCCAACAGGTAATAACTAGGTTGGAAAGAGAAGAGGGAATGAAAGAGGCCAAAGTAGGACAATTACACTGGAGGTAGGAGGAGCTGCAAAAGAAATAGTGAGGGTAAAAGGAGAGTTAGAGTAGATAAAAGGAAAGTTACTTAACAAAGTTAGGAGAAACTATTATAGGGAACTCTAAATTTTGTAATGACCATGAACGATTTGCATGCTTTATGGAGAAGCTAGAACTTCCATCTCTCCTCTTCAAATAGAGTATTTTCAATATACTTAAGGATACTAAATCAAAATAAGTTGATTCAAAGAAATAAAGAATTTAAAGCACGATTAAGAGGTAAGTACGAGAATATGCATGATGTTAAAGATATATAATGAAGCAAGTTACACTTTATAATTGGGAAGACCGACAAAGATTTAGGTAATTAACAGGTGGACATGTTGAAGATATGTAAATGAATAAGTTACACTTTAGTAAAGCAAGTTACACTATAAATAGGAAGAGAGAAAAATATTTGGGTAATCAACTGGTGTATATGATAATGTATATAAAGAATGGAGAAGTGGTGATAATCACAGGGTGTTTTATTAAGATGATACGTATTTTAAATTAAAGTTCATAGAAACTACATTAATAAACAAGAAAACATGAGATAACCTATAGTACCATGAGTCTATGATCATATTAGTAGACTAATATGACACATTGGTTAGCCAATATGGCATATTATTCAACTAGTATGACACAAAACCTAACCAATGTAGCATATTGGTCGACCAAAGTACTAGAATGAGTGATTAGTGCATATAATATTAAACTAATGCTATTGTTACTAGATGTTATAATAACTAAAAATCATCAACTATTGTTACTATTACTAGATGTTATAACAACTAATTTTTATTTGCTATAAAATTTATTAACAATAGCATTAGTTGACTATTTTCTATACTAATCAATCATTTTAGTACGTTGGTCTACTAATATGATATATTGTTCATCCAATATGTCATATTGGTTGAACAATATGCCATATTTGTTAAATAAGATGTTATATTAACTAATACGATCATAAACTCATAGTATATATTTCATATTGGATGAACAAGATGTTATATTAGTAGACTAATATTATCATAAACTCGTGGTATATATTTACAAAAAACATTAGTCAATCACACGACCATACTAAATCAACCAATCCATTAAAATCCTAGAATCTTAAAAGGATAAGAAATATATGCTTATAATACATAACTCATGTTATTGGATTATATCACTTTAATTATATTTTCATGTTATTGCATATCAAATTCTTATTAATTTGACACTTATATATTAAGTAAGCATTATTCCATAGTTTGAATGTTTTAAGTTTATATTTTGTATGAATGTTTGACTTAATATTAAGTCTATATTTTGTATGAATATTTTGTCTATATTTAATTATACCTTTTAATTGAATATTTTATTAATTATTTAATGTTGGCATTGTAGATACATAGATTTCTTATCAAATTCTGATGATAATTTGAAGAACGTAATCATTGTTTCTCAAGCTAAGGGAGAGAATAAATATGTTCATTTACAAAGCCACCTTGTAGAACTTCTACTTTACTAGGTCATGATTAGATATTAGAACTTTTAAATGGGAATCCTACAAGGATTTATGAAAAATTAAGAATGATAAAGATGATTTTCTTGAGCTTAGATGATAAGTTGAAAAGTTTATGAGGCTTAAAGGCAACAAGTCATTTAGCTGTGGCGGAACAAGGAGCAATTTTCTTGATGATTATAAGAGATAGTGAAACAACTAGAGTCAATACAAAATGTTTTCAACATTCAACTTGGACAATTTCAAAGTACTTTTGCAAAGTCTTATATATAGTTAATTGTATTACAAAAAGAGTTATTATTCCACCATCCTTTACTAATACATCTCTTAAGAGTCAACATATTCAAAATTCTTTCCATATTATCATGTACATTCATATATTTAATTACTATTTTTAATTATTTCCTTATGATTAATAATTATTTTAATATATTTTAATTTTTAGGAGTATAGGAGCAATAGACTATACACATATTGATGCATATGTTCCAACTAATAAACAAATATCATACAAGGGTAAAAGAATTATTCCATAAAAAATATTATGTATTGTTGCTCTTTTGACATGCGTTTTATATGTAATGGTTCTTTTAGAAATAGTGACAAATCTAGCAAATCAATTTTCTATGCCTCCACAAGGTATTATATATTTTAAAATAAAAATAATAATTATGATTCATTTTTAATATCTTTTTGTTAATATTATGTTCTTTATATGTTATGTAAGTTCTAATTGGTTGATTCAGGTTACACTAATATGCTTGGATTTCTTTTACCATATTGAGGAGAGAGATATCATTTGAGAGATTACGGAGAAAGAGCAAGACCTCAAGGTCTTCAGAAATTATTTAACTACAAGCATTCTTAATTAAAAAATATTACCGAAAGATGTTTTGACAATCTAAAAGCAAGATTCCCTATACTTAAAAACGTGCCGAGTTATGATATGAAGAAAAAAATACATTGCTATTGCTTGTTGTGATATACACAATTATATTATAATGTATGGACAAAGTGATAAATTATTTGACAATTGTGTTGAAAATAATGAACAAATTAAGGAAGGTGAAAGTAAAGATGCAAGTTTTCAAGTGGAGTGTAATATCACTTTAGCATAATTTCGAAGTATGTCTTGGAAGCGAGATGAAATTACCAGACAAATGTAGAATGATTTTGTTAGTTCTAACTGATTTGTATTTGTTTTTGTAAATGATAGTACTATTATGTTTTAAAGAATTATAATATGATTGACATCTTTTATTGATTAGAATGACTTAATATATTTCTAATTTATAGAATTTTATTGTATAAAGTTAATGTGTAAACTTTTTTAATTATATTAATTTGCATATATTTTAATTTTAGATATAATGATAATTAATTAATTTGAAAACATAATAGATTATATTAAAATTATTAACATAAGAGTATAATTACAAAAATAAAAACAGGATGATAAGATCAAATATGTTTTTATTTTTATTTTTATTACAAATCTCAATCAAATATGTTTTTATTTTCAGTTTTTATATTAGAAATTTCAACAAAATAGGGTTTTTTTATTTTTTAATAAGAAAACATAAAAAAATAGAAAATGAAAACAAAAGACCTCAACAGAAATCATAAGTGGAACCAAACGATTAGTATAAACTAAATATATATTATTTAATTAACTGATATATTAATTATTAATAAGAGTTATGAATAATTTAAAATAATATTATATATTTAATTAATTAAAATTAATTATTAACAAAATTATGAATAATTTAATTTTATCTAATAATTTAATTTAATTTTTAAAATAAAATAAATAAATATTAATAGATATAAATAAATTTAAAATATCTACAAAATATAAAAATTTCAAATAAAATTTATTTAAATAATTAAAATATATTTAAAATAAAATTTAAAATATTTATTTAAAAATAAAATATTTTTATTGATAATTTATTAATAAATATTATATAAGAAATTAAAATAAATTTAATTAATTAAAAATAATTTATCCTTAAATTTTATCTAATATATACTTATCATCAATAATAAAAATATAAATACATTGATATTAACGACTAATAAATTTTTGTTTTTATTTAAATGAAAAAACTAAAAACCATAACAAAAAAACAAAAGTAGAATCAAATGATCCGTAATCTCTTTTACTATTTCTAAGTCTTATTTAATGTATAATAAGTATTATTTTAGTAATATTAGAATATGTATGTAAAAGTGGTACTAAAGACAACCATAATTTATAGAAATCACAACTATAGTCGTACGCGAGAAGTAGAAAGAAATGGTTCCCCAGAAACAAATGCCTTTTAAAGTATTGTTGTTTTTGTCATAGAATCAAAGTTTGGATTTTCGTACCATACCAGTCAGTAAACGGTACAAAAGTTACTGTTCGGTACTAGCTTGTTTCGGTTGGTGTCGATAGTATCAAAAATTTTAAAAATTCAAGGGTATTTTTGCAAAAAAAAATTATTAAACCCTTTTTTCTCATCCACTGATACATCTTCTTCATTTTTTTCTCTTTCATTTTCTCTTTCACAAACTCGCAATCTCACTCTCTCATTATTCAAAAAATCACACTCTCTCACTCACTCCTCCCTTCCACACCACACCCAACATTCTCCTTCTTCTTCCTCTCATTAGTTTCTCTCTCATGCTCTCACACTCTCTCTTCTTCACTGTCGCTGCCAGTCACTGCCATTCCCTCTAAGGTCGTTCGACTACCACCACTGCACCCCCAACAACTACCCGATGCCACACGCCAGCCCACCTCCCAACGCCAAATTTGAAAATTGAAATAAATTTTTGATTTTTTGGGTGTATTTTTTGCTCTTAAATTTGAAAAACAAATTCATTGTATTCAGTTATTTGTGTATGTTTTGTGATGGAAATTGTTGGAAATTATTGATATGTTTTGTGATGAAATTTGTTAGAAATTATTAGAATAAAATTTGTTGAAAATTATTGGAAACGAAAATTATTTACGTATATTGAAAAAAATTCATTGTATTTGGATATTTGTGCATGTTTTGTGATGGAAATTATTGGTATGTTTTGTGATGAAAATTGTTAGAAATTATTCGAAATGAAATTTTTTTATGTATGTTTTTGTAATTGTTGAACTGAAATTGTTGGAAATGAATTTGTGATGGGTTGAACTTGTTGGTTGTTGGGAGTGGAATTGTTAGTTGTTGGAAAGAATATTGTTGGAAATTTGGAAATAGAAATTTTTATATATGTTTTTGTGATATTTGAAATTTTGAATTGAAATTGTTCAAAATTGTTAGAAATGGAATTGTTAAAAATTATTGGGAATGGAAAATGTTAGAAATGGAAATTGTTTATGTATGTTTTGTAATCTTTGGATTGAAATTATTGGAAAATCTTATAGATGAAATTGTTGGAAATTGTTGACATTAAAAAATGAAAATAGTTAGAAATTGTTGAAAATTGAAATTGTTTATGTATATTTCATTATTTTATGAATTATGAATTTGTGATGGTTGAAATTGTTGGTTGTTGGGAATTTGGAAATAGAAATTGTTTATGTATGTTTTGTAATGTTTGAATTGAAATTGTTGGAAATTGTTGAAATTAAGAAATGAAAATTGTTAGAAGTTGTTGAAAATTGAAATTGTTTATGCATATTTCATTATTTTGTAAATTGTGAATTTAATGGTTGAAATTGTTGGTAGTTGGAAATAAAATTGATGGTTGTTAGAAATGAAATTGTTGGAAATTTAGAAATGAAAATTGTTTATGCATGTTTTGTGATGTTTGAAACTTTGAATTGAAATTATTCAAAATGTTGGAATGGAAATTGTTTATGTATGTGTTTGTAATGGTTGAATTGAAATTGTTGGAAAATGTTACAAATTATTTATGTATGTTTTGTGATTGTTAGAAATGGAACTTGTTTATGTATGTTTTATGTAATTATGTTTGTTGAATAATTGAATTGTTAGCTTTTGACTTATGGTGAATTGTGTTTGATGAATTGAATTGTGTATGATGTATGAGTTATATTATATAAGATGGACATACGTATTTGTGTAATGAAATTATGTATTCTTTATTTTGATATATGCATTCATTTATTTTTATAGATAAATGGAAGGAAGTTCAAGTACTCATGATCAAACCACTTCAAGAAGATACCGTGATCTAACTTGGGCACATGCTGCATTGGCTCTCAGTATGAGGAATATTATTTACTTGTTTTGTAACAAGTATTTGGATAATGGAGGAATAACCCAATTAAAGAAACATTTAGTTGGGGTTAAATGAGATGTGGAACCATGTAAAAAAGTAAGTCATGATGTGAAGTGATAGATGAAAACTTTGCTTGAAGAATATTAATATAAGAAAGATAGAAGGGAAGGGTTGAATTTTGAAATTGGTAATGGAACTTCATTTACTGGGTTTCGTGATGATTGTAAAAATGTTGAAGGAGGTAATGATAGTGGTAGTGGTAGTGGTAGTGTTCCATCCCAAGCCTAGCAAGAAGATAATGTTACACTTGCACCTGATGTTAGGAAAAGAAGAAAGCAAGTGGCTAGTTTTTTTTGCACCACGAACAACTCCTAGATTTAACCATCAATTCGTAGTATAATGCAATCAAAAGAAGCGGCTTATAATGTTGATATGGCAGTAACTAAATGAGGGTATGATACATGTTCATCATTCAATGCTTCACATTCTTGATATTATCAACCTATGGTGGATGCAATAGCCTCTTATAGTCCAAGATACAAAGCTTCTTCAATTGATGACTTAAGAGATAAACTTCTAAGTTGCTCAGTTTCTGAAATTAAATGTTATTTGGCTTAAAGAAGATTGAATTATGCTACTTTTGGGTGTTCGATCATGTATGATGGTTGATACTTAATTTGAGATATTTGATGAAGTTGTAAATGAAGTAGGGTTAGAAAATATTATTTAGTTCATTACTAACAATAATTCTGCTTATAAAGTGGCATGAAGAAGGTTATAGAATACGTATAATTCTTTTTTGACTCCTTGTGCTGCACATTGCATTGACCTAATGCTAGAGAATATAGCGAATCCTAGATATTTTCCTATTATTGATAAGACTATGCAAAAAGTAAAAAAGGTGACCAAATTTATCTATAATCGTGCATGGGTTTTGAACTTAATGAGATAGGAATTTATCAATTGTAGGAATTAGTGTCGTCCAAGTGTGACAAGATTTGTAACAAATTTCTTATCACTTTAGTTTTTTGTTTCGATGAAGAAAGAGTTAATACAAATGTTTACAAGTAATAAGTGAGTTGCATCTCAACATTCTAGGTCTAATGCTAGATTGGAGGTTTCGAGCATTACACTGGAAGATGGGGAATTCTGGTCTTAATGTTAATTTTTTATCCAAGTTTATGAGCATTTAGTGAGGGTGCTTCAATTGGCTAATAGTGAAGAAAAGCCAACAATAGGTAATTTTTTGGATGCATGGAAAGGCAAAGGAAGCAATCGTGGTCAATCTGAAACATAGACCTTCTTTGTATACACCGTATCTTTCAATTATCAATAAGAGATGAGACAGACAACTTTATTATCCTTTGTTTGCAGCTGGGATATTTTTTAATCTTAGTATATATTTTTGACCGAATTTTACAAAGAAAGTTGAAGCTAGTAGAAGAATGCTATTCACTATTACAATAATTGTTGGTCACGAAATGATGCAAAATCTTTTAAGCTCACAAATAGAGTTTTATATGTTGTCTTCTGGGGATTTTGAATTGTCAATTACTATTCGAAAAAGAACAAAACTTCATCAAGGTATTAGCTGTTTCTTTTTTCCTGTTGTTGAAAATTAATTATCATTTTATTTTGTTTGTAACACTATTTTGTTATCTTACGATTTACAATTTCTTGGTTGGATCAATTCGAAAGTGGTGTTCTATAATTGCAAAGGTTTGCAATTAGGATTTTAAGTTATTGTGTGAGTGTAACGAGTTGTAAACATAATTGAAGCATGTTTGAATTTATCCATTCCAAGAAAAGGAATAGATTGAAACACAAAAGATTGAATGACATAGTATTCATTCATTACACTTTAAAGCTTCAGGACAGATATGTTATTATAATTGTTAATTTCAGTATAATATCTTATAAATTTATAATAATTAAAATTTATTGTTTACTAAGAGTCTTAAAAGCACAAGTAATTCAATAAATTTAATATCTATTGATAATATCGATCTTCTTGCTGATTGGGTTTTTGAAGAATTGGATTTGACAGATGTGAATGATTTGGAAGATAATCTTGGTTGGGAAAATATTGACATGTCATTTAGTGCATTTAATTTGAATGATAATGATGATGAAGCTCCTTTTAATGATTATGATTTTGTATCAAATGATAACTGAGATCAATGTAGTTATAGCGGATATCCTCTCGCAGACAATTAAATGAATTTCCAGATTTTTTTATCTTCTTTTAATTTTACTTATATTTGATGTATATGTTAAATTATATATATATAATGTACTTGTAAATGTTTTTGTTACAAATTTCACTTTTATTTTATTGGTTCCTCATCACAAACTCTTGTGGTAAATTGTAATAATTTAAAAGTTTAAGATATTTATTCTTATTTTTATTGGATGTTTTGAACTTTTGACGTAATTATTACTTATTATATGATGAAATTGTAATATTTTAAATATTTTGAAATATTTTAATTTTATATTTGTATGAAGATAATTATCTTTTTCACATTAATTGTAGTTATTATTTATATGTGAAATATTTGAAAATTATTATTATTTCATATTAATTGTGGTTATTATTTATTATTATGATTTTTTAAAACATGATTGATGTAAACTTATAAAATATACAGTATATAATATAACAATGAACTATTTTATAATTTCTAAAAAATTCAAAAACTATTTTATAAATTTAAAAATGATCCAAAACAGTATCAAATATTGACCAATTCTAATAAAATATTATACTAGAGTTCAATTTGTTACCAAATTTATTACGGTATTCGTTACATCGCATATAGCGGTCTTTCTTTTAATTTTACCAAAACTAAATTATAAAACTCACTGTCTCGTTAAACCCTAAAACTTGCCACTTTCCAGTGACTTAGGGGAGGCCAACATGTACTCGCTCTTCATCTTGCAACCCCCCAGAGCTCTGGCGGATCTCCCCAGTACCCGAATTTTTGCGCGACTCATGGGCGGTGGGCCTAGGACCTTCCCCGGTGGCATCAATAAGTGGCAATGGAAGCGTCTTCACGAGAAGAGAGCCAAAGAGAAAGAAAAACGACTGCTCGACCAAGAAAAACAGCTCTACGAAGCCAGAATTAGATCCCAAATCCGAGCTAAACTCGCCGGCAGACCGGACCCGGAACCCAACCCCAATGGGCACAACCCCATGTCTCCTCGGGACCACATCAAAGCCCTTGCTGATCGCTTCATGGTGTCTGGAGCGGAGGATTTGTGGAACGAGAAGGACGGTCCTTTGGAATCCCCACAACCACCACGGAAGTCTTATCAACGGCCGGGTTCACTAGGGTCAGGTCAACGAGCTGGATTGATCAGTTGCCCGATTGGTTTAAGGAAGCTGGTGTCGGTGGAGGGACGTAATGTGAATGTAAAAGTTAGATATTATTCGGTACTAGGAGGTTCGGATTTCGGGACTAAAAGTAATTGGGTGAAGAAAGACAAGAAATTTAGCAGAAATGCGAGTTCTTCAAACAGTGACGATGCAAAAAACTTATTTGGATACGACGCGGAGAGGCATTTTCGTAGTAATTTTGTGGGCAAGCTTAGGAATGAAAGTAACTCCAAGAAAATGATTGGTTCCATTGAGAAAAGAGGCTTCAATTATCCGAAAATGAGGAGGGTTTGGAAAAATGAGAGCTCGTCAACTGATAGTGATGATGATGAGGAGGAGAAGTTTGATTCAGATGATGAGATGGTGGAGAGTGGGAGACGTTTGAGGAATATAGGGTCTAGCGCTGCTCTGGGGGAGTATGACTTGAAGAGAACGAAGAGAGTTCCGTTGAAGGAGCTTGAGGATATTGATTTTGCAGACGAGGTGGAGTTTATTAGGAATGAGCTTGAGAAGAAGAAGTTGATTGGAAATGATGGAGAGAACGGTGAGGTTGGTGAGGGGGAATGGCTTCTTAGTGACAAAAGGTGGGGTCATGTGCTCCTGATTTCATACTTGGTTGAACTCTCTGAGAGATTCTTTGATATAGTCTTGCCTTTATACTTCTAGGAAAAGACTGGATTGGTTAGTTTTGGTTAAAGAGTATATTTCTTGGTTTCGTACCTATTTGGAGATGTTATAGCTGGCTTTTGTTGTTTCAGATTTGATGAAAGTGACATCTCTCCATTAACTGTCAAGGCACTTACTGAGGCTGGCTATGTTCAGATGACTAGGGTACAGGGGGCTACTCTTTCTGTGAGCCTTGAGGGTATGTTTGCCACCTCTGTTGTTTTAGTGTGAGATATGACTATGGATAATAGTTATTATTATTATTATTATTTTTGGTTATGGCGTCAAGCTGAAAATAATATAAGGAAAATAATCCTTGTGTTTGTTTGGCAAAACGATGTTTCAATTTTTCAAATCCAAAGTGTGAATGGTTGATACCATCGCGTCCAATCAGATTACTTATGGTTTTGTATGGTAATTTGTTGCAGGTAAAGATGCTTTGGTCAAAGCAAAAACTGGCACAGGAAAAAGTGCAGCATTTTTGGTACATTACGACTCTCTTGACAATTTTCAAGTTGTTTGTACGGCTTTTGTTCTTTCTTCAATTTGTTTGTTAAGTGCAAACAGCTTCCTGCTATTGAATCAGTTCTAAAAGCAACAAGTAGTGACACCAATCCACGGGTGAATCCTGTATATGTTCTAATTCTCTGCCCAACAAGAGAACTAGCAAGTCAGATAGCTGCACAGGCAATTGCAATGCTGAAATACCACAATGGCATAGGCGTGCAGACACTTGTTGGAGGTACACGTTTCAAAGTTGATAAGAAACGTCTAGAATCAGATCCTTGCCAGGTTTGGTCTTTCATTCATGCCTTTTAAATTTTGACTCAGATCACCATTGCATTCATTTGGATATATGCAAAATCTAGTAATCATTGGATCATTTATAAAAGGCATGGCTTTTGTTAGTACAGCATAAATATGGAACTCACTGTTAATTTATCCTTCTTCAGATGATTGTCGCAACTCCAGGTCGATTACTGGATCACATAGAGAATAGAGGGGGCTTATCTGTCCATTTGATGGCATTGAAGATGCTAATACTCGATGAAGCTGACCACTTATTAGACCTGGGGTTTCGGAAGGATGTGGAAAAAATTGTTGATTGTTTGCCCCGTCGGAGGCAGTCTTTACTGTTCTCTGCAACAATTCCGAAGGAGGTTGATTTTAGATATCTGATTAAAGTTATAACCAGTGGATTATAGATCTGCATCAACTGTATTGTACACATTGTTTGCCTTTGCAACTGCAGGTTCGACGGATATCTCAGCTTGTATTGAAAAGAGAGCATGCTTTTATTGATACGGTGGGCTTGGACTGTGTGGAAACTCCTGAAAAGGTATATCATCGATCATAATGATGGAAACATGAAAGTAGGTAATTAGCAAGAATTTGCTAATTACAAGAAATGTATACTTTAACATGAAGATTTATTATATCAGGGTGAAGGGGAAATGGATTGATTTTTCTGGGAGGATAGAAAGGAGCTTGCAGAAATTGTCTTACCTCCCCATTCACATGTTCCTTATATGCATAACATTATACTTATTTTTAGATTTTGCTTAAATGTTACTGATCAAAATTCTCAATTTGTAGAATGCTGAGTAGATCAACTCTGATCTATTAACTTCAAATAGTATCATTTCGCTGTATTCAATTATTTGAACCAGATTACTTGTTCTAACTTAAAGATTGGAAGAAACAATCTCTGTTGTTAATATTTGCTTCCTAAATTCAGGTGAAACAATCGTTTCTAGTCGTTCAGCATGAGTTGCATTTTCAAGTTGTACATCATCTTTTGGAAGAGCATATCAAGCACACATCTGATTACAAGGTAAATGTGTTGGTGATTCACCTTTTAGATATCTCTTTATGTTAGATTACGTGCCTAATTTGTTCCACTTGCACTTGCATTTAGGTAATTGTCTTTTGTTCAAGTGGGATGGTAACATCGCTCTTTTATCTACTTTTACGAAACATGAAGATGAATGTCAGGGAGATGCATTCTAGAAAGCCTCAACTCTATAGAACCCGTGTTTCTGATGAATTCAGGGAATCAAAACGATTGGTTCTTATTGCTTCTGATGTCTCATCTCGGGGAATGAATTATCCTGATGTTACTTTGGTCATTCAGGTATGACTACGTCTTGGGAGAGCTGCTAAGTTCTTATATACCAACGTGAGCTTATTTAGATGAGTTCCTTTCATATTTACTGCTGCTGAAATGATGCTAGCCATTTGTATATAAAGATAGTATTAACGGGTCAATATGACATGCAGAGTAGAACTTAAATGATCTCTGATGAAGCTCCAGATATCGTTAAATGACCTATTTAAGTAGGTTTTACCTTCAGATATGTTCTGCTTGCTGCTCTCGTTATCAATACTTGATAGTGCTCAAACAAAAACTTATCGTCTATGCAATTTGGGTGTATAGAATTGCGTACAAATGATATTGTACTACAGTACGGATTGATATATTTGGTTGGAAAACTGTATTTTCCTATCCTTTTGAGTCTGCATGTCTTGTGTTGAATTAATTACGAATCTTAACCATAACCAGGTTGGTATTCCTTCTACCCGGGAACAATACATACATCGTCTCGGAAGGACAGGACGTGAAGGAAAAGATGGGGAAGGCATCTTATTGCTTGCACCATGGGAAGGATATTTCCTGGACGAGTTGAAAGACCTTCCCCTTGAGCAAGTTCCTTTGCCTCATCTAGAAGAAAAAGCTAAATTGAAGGTCTATAACTTTAGTTTTAATATCTGTTCTTATTGTTTGATAATTCATTAATTTGTCCTTGCTAACCATGTTGAAACAGATGGATTCTCTTAATTGAAATGTAGCTGTTGTTTATTTGTAAATGGTGTAGCACTCACATTAACATGCACTATTTGAAGGCATGTTTCTACATATTAAGCCCTACCCATGGAGGTGCTAATGTGATTGCATTTGTTGTATGTGGAAAGTAAGATCAGTGGGTGGTACTTGTGCTGAAGTTACCTGTTTGAGTGGCTTAACCTGTTATATTAACTCTGATGTCCCCTTTAAATATCAGAAGTAGCCAATGTGTCATGCCCAAATTTAATTAAGCAATTCTTACTGCTATGCTATCAATCTTAAAACGTATGTGGTTAAATGTTACCTAGGCCAATAGGATTTCAGGTTTATCTGTCTTCAAATTGTGGATGTGTACATATTCAAAGAATTAATGCTTGTATACTGCTTATTTTTCACAGATAGACAACTCATTGTCAAAGATTGATATTAGCATCAAAGAGGCAGCATATCATGCTTGGCTAGGCTATTACAACTCGATCAGAAAAATTGGGAGGGACAAGACCACGCTTGTTGAGCTGGCAAAACAATTCTGTGACTCGATAGGCTTACAACAATCTCCTCCTCTCTTCAGAAGAACAGCATTAAAAATGGGCTTGAAAGGCATTCCTGGTATCCGTGTCAGAAATTAACAGTTCCTAAAGTATTATTCATATTACCTCTGCATTGTGGAGACAAAAGAGGATCACGAGTGAAGCAAACACCGAATTCAACTTTCATTCAACCTCTATGTTACTACTGGGACAGATCATCCTTTCTCATAATATTATGTCATGTAGGTTACTTTTTTCTGATGTTGCATGTAGGATCTTCATTTAATTAGAAAAACTAATCGAAGTTCTTGTACTCGAATCATGCTTTGCAGATTTTTTAAAAAATTATCGGTAACCCTAATTTTTAATAAAAATACTGTCTTATTGTTGGGTCTCTAGATGTGACATTCCTCGACTTATTAGGACGTCTGATGTAGCTTTTTGGTGTCTTAAATTGCTGATTTTGAGTCAACGTGCCGTTTTGATCTTAATTTGATGAATGATTTTGTTTGACTATGTGTGATTGCTTTCAATTGCTTGAAGGTCAATGAACTGTAGTTTACCATTTTTATCTCAGTTTGATGATTATCTTGTCTGTCTTTGCTGCAGAACTTATAGCTCCTGAAGTTTTTAAGTGTACATGAAAGGTGGTCTGATCATGAGGCTAGATGTGGATGGTTGCAGAGGTTACATATATTTCATCCCTCATCGTAGATTTTCCCCGCCTGAGACTTAAGGTGGAATATTGTGAGATCTATGATTGAAAATGATTCCTGTTCGAGAGTTAGAACCCAGATTATATTGAGCAATTTTGTTGAGCTGAGAAAGTGAAGCATGGTCCCAATTCATATTGACGTCAATTTATAGTAAGGCTGTTGATTGCTTTTGGTTAATTGTGAAGCGTAAATTAGCATCACAATGCATTGGTCATATAAGTACTACATTAGTGACTAATCTCGATAAAGGAAAAAAAAAAAAAGTTCCTTGGATGCCAAAGTGATGTAACTATACTGGTCGTTTCCATTTTTCATGTTTTGACGAGAGGGAGGGAAGGAAAGCCTACTGCATCTATCAAAGCAGTCATTAGTTGGCTGAAGTTACACAATTGACCCGTATCATGATTTGTCATACTTCAAAGGTGGTATCTTTGCAATAATATCCACCTTGTATTTTATTATGATTTGTCATATTTCAAGGGTGGTATCTTTGCAATAATATCCACTTTGTATTTTAGCAGCATCTTTTGCCATTCCGATACACTATTTAAATAATTTAAAAAAACAATGGATAGAAATATGACGTGTATGATTGTTATTTAAATTGTTAGAAGTAAAATTGTAATCCCATGAGGTATGAAACTCATATCTTTGGCTATAATTGTTTTCCTTTATAGGATTTAACCACATGTAGTAACTCTTGGACAGGCTGTAATTTGGAGCTAAAAGCTGAAGTAAGGTGCATGTATGCTCGCGCTTTGGCATAATAATCATTTAAGTAGAGCAAGGCCGGATTGATGTTCTTCAGGTCAGGGCAAGAAACAAAAGTAATTCTTTGGTTAAAAAACTAAGTTTTTAAGTTAAATAAATAAGAAAATAGTCTTTTCCACATTATGTAGGGGGTGGGGGTGAATAAATAGGCAGAGAAATGGGAAGTAAGCTTGAGTCATAGAATTGATGAAGCTATTTAGGCTTAGGATAGGAGTCGGTGGCTTTCAAAAGAGATTTGACTCTTTTAATGCTTCCAATGTTTAAAAAGAAAAAAAGGACAACACAAACAACAAGGCAGCAAAGATCAAAGAAGAAAGTCTCATATATAATGTAATTCTTCCCTTGTGGAAAATACCTTCTTATCTGCCCAAAAGTCCATCTCCTGCTCTTCTGAAAATATTTCCTGCATATGGTTCTATATTTCCATTAGCTCTCTAGGCTGTATAATTGTGAACATCAAATAGCTACAGCTTGAGAATATACAACAGGTGAGATCCACACCTACAAAATTGAATTAATAAGTCC
>JAOSBN010000179.1:35004436-35023385 GCA_027563595.1 Erythroxylum suave
ATAGAACTAATAGCCAGTTGAGGATGTGATATAGTCGAATAACTAGATCGACATACATCACAAATGTGTGCCTTCGCATCAAAAAACTATAATGACGTTCCTGCCAAATAAATTAATGAAAACATGACTTAGTTGAGTAATCGAGGATCGACATTCATCACCAATATTTTCCTCTGTGTAAAAAGACTAGGTCTATGTCCATAAAAGTAATAAAAAAATTTCTAATAAAAACCTACTGAACTTGTAAGTAGCCTAACTTTTCAAGAAAATGTACTTAGGATTAGTTACAAGGTTTGAAGGACCAAATAATTATTAGTGTGTATGTACAATTGAAAAGGGTGAATAAACTTGACACTTAAGTTTTGATTAATATGTATATTTAGTCCAAAGTTTTTAGATGTAGATTTTGCATGTTAATGAGTTGGAACAACCTGAATTGCAACATCCCATTCCCATATTAGGGTTAGAGCCCAGAAATACCATACATGAGAATTGGTAACGAGAGAATAGAGAAATACACTTCATGAATATGCATACATATGAATTTGATGATTGCATACATTATAATAATTTATTCATTCACTCATTTGGCATTTTCCAAGTATAAATGATTG
This sequence comes from Erythroxylum suave, assembly GCA_027563595.1. Classification (NCBI taxonomy): domain Eukaryota; kingdom Viridiplantae; phylum Streptophyta; class Magnoliopsida; order Malpighiales; family Erythroxylaceae; genus Erythroxylum; species Erythroxylum suave. The sequence goes on from JAOSBN010000179.1 coordinate 35,005,051, forward strand.
ATTTAATGTGATTATGATATGGATAGTGATAACTTTGTTCTGAAAATTGTTTTGGTGAATTAAATTATTGATTTAGAATTTTTGGAGAAATCTAAAAATTTTCTAGAATTATAAGTAATTTTTGGACTAGGAAAAATGGCAAGTGACAGGACAGTTGTTAAATGGTAGTGGAAATAAATATCAAATGGTACTAGAATTATTGAAAAGCGATATTGGGATTTAATGACAATAGTCATTGAAATTTGGGAGACAATTGGACTAGGAATTGGGGACAAATGGGCTAATTAATAAAGAGCCCGATAGGGATCATAGGGTGGTGACATGTGACAAGTGACAAGTGTCACTTACCATGCCACACACCCATCTACAACATTTCTTTCATTCGAAAGACTAACTTTGTGTTTCATTTTCATCTGGTTCTTTCTTCTTCTCTTTGTATTTTCGATGTCCATCTTCTCCATTATCTTCATCTCTACGACACTACTTTCTCACCCACTCCATGTTGATCCTTGCTACCATCTCTCCTCACTAGCTACTTCAAGATTTGCTCTCTTTTCTTTGCTAAAAGAAAACCTAACCTACTACACCTCCATGTTGATGATCGTATGGTGATGGGAAGATAGGGTTCTTGGATATTTTTGAAGATCTTGAAGTAAACAAGTAAGTTAAAAGCTTTACTCTTCTTGATTTGTTGAATAAAACATATATAAGGATGGTTAGAGGACATATGATCATAAAATGGTGTTATATGTGTTTGACGTGAATGAGGAAAACCTGGGTATGTACATGTCTTTCTTTTATGTGTATGTTGATTAATGATTCAAATTGATGTAGAGATAATTTATAGTTAGAATGAGTCCAAAAAAGGGGTTGAAAGGAGTGCAGAAAAATAGATTTTTGTAAATGTATGTTACATGTCCTGTTTTGGGGTTAATGATCAAACATAGATCATAAATTGTTGTGTATGATATTGAGTTGAAGTGGAAGTAGTAATGAAGATGAAATAATTAGGATATGAGTTAGAAAAGACAGACTAAGTAAAAAGAGATGAACTAAGATTAGGATATGAGTTAGAAAAGACAGATTAAGTAAAAAGAGATGAACTAAGATGGGAATGAAGTTAAATGTGCGCTGAAGTATGCCAGATGGAGTATTTTACTGAACATACATCTTTAATTTAGCCATATCTTGATTTTTAGAAATCTAAATGGGATGAGTTTTGATTTGGATTAGAGTAAAGACATAAGGCTACAATTTTTGTGAAGGAACCGAAATTTAATTATGTCCATAAGAGTCTTGAAATTTAGATTGAAGTAGAGAATTGTGTTCAGTCGAGGTATAAGAACAGTTTGCAGTATTTTGAGTATAAAATGCACAACACTGAACGAAAATGCAAGAATTTGATGTCATTAGAAACTTAAGACATAGAGAAACATTTTATTAGAAGAAAGTGTTGCCTAAAAACCTTATTGTCTAGGTCAAAATGATCATACAAAACTGACCTGAAAACCTATCAAGAGAAAAAACTGGGAAAACTACAGGAATATTGGGAAATTGTTTCTATAACGATCGTGGCAGGGGTTGTCACGATCGTGGGCAGTGATTTTTCATAATAATGTGTTGATTATGCAATGGTTGAACCAATTAAGTATAAGGTATATAATTATGATGTTTTTGGATCTAATTGGGACTTAAAAGGAACATAAGCGATGTGGGAAAAGTTAGTTAAATGTGTGATAAGTTTTGATTGATTTTGATGTTATACCTTTAAGAAAAAGCATGCTTGATGCTAATACATCTAAATGTGAAATGTTTAGAATGTTAAATTAGGACATAACATAGTGAATGAATTGTTTGATGCTTTATGAATGAGATATGTTATGGAAAAAGGATAGGATTGCATGAATGATGGGATTTGGTTGAATGTGATAAATCAAATGATTATAGGTTGAGAGTTTAATGCAATCAAATTGGTATTTGAATTAGTGTGGAATAATGTTGCGTTAGAGGAAGAGAATTACGAAAAAAATTGGTGTAAAAATATGTGTTGAATTCGGATGAATGAAGAAAGCAAAATCCAGGGCACGATTGTGGCCCTTACAGCATGATTATGATCTGACGAAAATGGTTTCTATCACGATCGTGGCCTTTATAGCACGATCGTGGCTAGCCCTAAAATGTTTTTGATACGATCGTGGCAGGGATACCACAATTGTGGCTAGGCTTATAGAGGTCAAAAGTTTCCCTTTGATTGTAGAATGAACGAATCAATATTGGGGTGTTTCCATATGAGGTAATTAGACTCGAATGAGATCTTGAATAACCCCAGTTGATGAGAAATGAAGTGATTAAAGTGATAAAGTTCTTTAGATATTAAAGAATGATTGAATGACGTTAATTGATTACGAAATGTGAATAAAGGAAATATACTCGCGATTGTCAATTTGAGCATGCATTATACATTACACATATACATATGTGTATAATTGAAGGTTTATGAAATTGTGCAATAAATAATGTGTGTGCAATATGTGTATTGGAAAATGTTGTTATTCAGGATAAAACGTCAGCATCCTATCGTTTCCAAATCAAGGAAGTTAATGCCAATCTGGAGTGTATTGTGAGTAACCTAAACGGTTTCACACAATTAATTGTTTGCTTTAGAATATGTTTTGAATGATGATATGAATGTGATTTTGATTATGTTGATGCTGGACAATGAAGGTCTAAGACTTGAGGCATGAATGTGATAGTGAAGTGCTACTTGTATGTGAATGTGACGAACTAAATGCTTCTTGACATAATTGATTGATTATGAGAGATGCATTCCATACATGAATGCATGATCAGATAATGAGAGTTGTAACTTGAATAGCCACCAAAAATGAGCTTAAAGCTCCAAATGTGATTAAGAGCCAAAGGCTCACTATGTAAAATGAGCCTTGTATCTCTAAAGGATAAGGGACAATATAAATGAGCCCGGTATCCATAATGAATACGGGACAGTTTAGGCACTCGGACACAACAACGTAATAATTGAAAAGGAGTCACATGAGCATTTCATATACATTTTAATAAGTATGTTTGATTGTTTTGAAATGCAAAATTGTCTTACCCTTAAGTGAGAACGCGATATGTGATGCTCCATGCAAAATGCAAAGATGTGAATTATATGTTACGTGTGTTGATGTGTTGCATGAATTGAGTGAACCATTGATGATGGTTACCTCACTGAGTTCGCAAAACTCACCCCAATTTGCAACATATTTTTCAGGCTCAAGGAGATCTCCAGTTAGACAAATTGGAATCTAACCACTGCATTCAGATAAAAGATAGAGGTCAAGATCAGTTGGCGTCTACATTTGTACTTCATTATTTTGTAGTAAATTATGTATTCACAAGTACTGTTCAATGTGTATGTGAATGAATCTGTAATGACATTATAACTAAAAATGTTTTGTATCTGTAACGGACCCAAGTGACAACTAAAATTTTGACAATATGTACAATGTTTGTAATACTGGTATTTGGAATTGCTTATAAAATAAAAGGGACCATCAATGATTATTGGATTTCTAAAAAATGTGTGTGATGAAAAAAATATTTTGCAATGAGTTCTGCTTGACTGCTCTAACACGTTGCTTTCACAAGGTGTGTGTCCGAATATCCTCAGGATGTATGAATTTGTGATCGACAGAAGTGAGGTGCTACATGAATGATTGTGTTTAAAGTTAAATTTACTTCATGAAATTGAAGCCATTGTCTCATTGTTGCATTGTGTGCTTTATGCTTTTGTGTTATTTGTTTTTTTTTGTTTAAGTATAATCAAACGTTTAAGTGTGGGGATGTGATAACTGTAAATTGTATTGTAGTTTAGGGCATAGTTTGATATATGTTTAGCTGTTAATTCGATCACTTGGTATGTGTTTAGGTTAAAACTGTGTTAGTTTGTGATTTATTTGTATTTTAAGTGTTTTATGAGATATATTAAGTCTTTGAGCGTAAATATCATATTTTGAGGTACCTTGATGTGTTTGCTAGTGCTTCAAGATCATTATCAAAGAGTGTAGGAATTTCGGAGGAAATTCAGGCCACAACACAAGCCCACAATCGTGGCAAGTAAACCATGATCGTGACAGAAGCTCCAGGTTTAGCCCACGATTGTGACTTGTATGCCATAATTATGACAGAAGCTTCGAAAATGGCCCACGATCATGGGCCTGCAGGCATGCAGACACTCATAAACTTCATATTTTGAGGAATTTTTTGGACCTTCCAGAACCCGAAAAAACCTTAAGGTCACCCAAAACATAAAAGAGTATAAAAAGAACATAAAAGAGGTAGGGAAGGTAGGAGCTTTCGGTTGCCACTGTTGAAACCCTAAAGGGAGAATATCGAGAGAGAGAAAAAAGAAGAAGGAAGAGGAAGATGAAGCTGACTTGACGTGCTTCCCAAATTAGAAGGTTTTTCGATGTTGCTGTCGTCCATTGTCTATTCCAAATTGTATTTCCTTTTTGTTTTGATTTTATTTATGTATAATATCGAGGTTGATAGTATGATGATAGGATTTGGAATATTGATGATGTTATAAACTCTCCTTCAGGATTTTATTTTGATTTAATGATAATCTAGTCGATTGTGTTTATTGGATGAATGTCGTGATTTAATTACGTTCTTACATAATTTGGTAATAAGAAAGGGTGAACTGAATGAAATACGATTAAAACAAATTAATAAGAGTTAGACGATTTAATAGAAACTGTGATAAATCATATTGGTAATTATACGGAGAGAGATCTCATGTGATGTTTCAATAGTTTATTAGAGTGCTTCAGATCTAGTTAGGTTTTGGATAGTTTATGAATTGAGAGATTGCAAATTCTGAATTTAATTAAGGTTTATAATTTAGGGTTTAATGGTTATAACTCAAGAGAGAATAGTCAACCCTAGGATAGTCTAGAACTGACACCCCATTGACACATAATTGGCTAGGTTAGCATTAATGATAAGTAAAATCCCCTTTCTCATAAATTGGTAAATTCCTTAGGTTGATTTCTATTGTGATTGCGTATTGCTAGCCTTAATTCCTTTGTGTTCAATTTTTGATTTAAGTTGTTGAATTCAATTCTCGTGATTACTTTTTGTTCAATTGTTATTTTGAGTTTTATATATTGCTAGACTTAGATTTTATGACTAGATTAGTCTCCCTCTTTGTGCGACCGACACCTCTTATAATATTGTCGCAACTCCTGCACTTGTGATATTTGAGGGCTTATAAATTTTGAAGCGTGAACGAAAAGATCACCAAGCAACCTCTAAAATACAACTCTTGTATTAAGTTATTAACAGTAATAACATGTTGCATTAGATTTTCTCCAAGAAAATATGACTTCTAAAATTATACTAACATGATAATGAGTCATCTTATCTATTTCGCAGTTCATATAAATCAAAGTGACCTCTTCATAATTATGATTTTCTTTAAACATAATTCCAGGGTTAAAAGCTACTCATAAAAACCTAGAAATCATAAATAAATAAATGAGCTCGTGCTCGTAATAAAACTATGGTTATTATAATCTAGTCAAAATTACAATTTTAGTACAATATTGAAAAATCATATTTAAATCATAATTATTTCATTTTAATTGGAAACACATTTCTAATTATTATGGAACCAATAAATCAAATTTTAAGTTAGTAACTTATTTCTAATTCTCATTATACTAATAATGTCAATATTAACTAGAAACTTATTTTTAATTGTAGATGTTGTTAGATTGAATTAATTTATAATTTAATTAGAAACTTTTTGATAGTTTTATCTAAAAACTTTTGTATTGAAAGTATACAAATCGTATCTTGTATAAAAGATATCGTTCCGACGATGATTAATTAAACACCTAACAACTTTAATGCACTTTGTCTAATGTACTAAAATATTGACTAAATTAAAATAAATTTACTGAAATTTAAATAACTAATCAAATTAAATACTTGACTGAATAAAGCTAGCAATAATAATAAAGTTAATCAAAATCGGAAAATTAGGAATTATTCTATCTTTATTTTGTCCTTCCTTTATCTTGTTGATTCAATTATGCTTAATCCTCGATATCGTAAGGTTTTGATCATCCTCTCTCTAGATCTAATCAAGAAATCTCAATTGAAATTGATAATAATATAATTGAAGCCTCCCAATTCACAATACTATTCCTGAATATGCAATTAGATTTAAAGCAATTTTAAGGATAATTAATTCACAATTAAGATTTCTCTTCAATTGTTTATTAATTTGAAATTTGCAGATCTATTAAGCTATCTTGTTGCTCACCTTAACATAAATGACTTGATTCGCTCTCTCTATTTAGTACCAAGTATAAGTATAATAATTGTCACAAAGCATTGATATATCTGTTGACTTCAATAAGAATAAAGTTTACAAAAAAGATCAAAAATATTCCCTAATATAGATTTAGAAACCCATAATCATGTTCAACATACTAATAATCCAAACAAACATCTAAGACAATAAAATACATGAAGATAAAAGAAAGAAAAATAATGTTATGTATTGATTTGGAAATCTTGAAATTCTGTAGTTGCTTTTAATGTCTCCTTTTTGATCCTCATTGAATTTGATGTGTTGCCCCTCTTTTTTGTGTTTTTCTTTACCTTAAATACTTCTCGAGGCTATTAGGATTTTTCCACTTAATTCGGTTCTAAAACTAGCCCCAAAATGTCCAAAAAAAAAAAAAAACTCGAGAGCTTAAAAGGCTAAAATTTGCAACAATTTGTTCCATGCTCACCGGTTACATGATCGTGGAACGCTGACACAATCATGGCTTTTTCCATTCCTCAAGCTCTTCTTCTTTTCTTTAACTTCTCGTTTCTATTCACTCATAACACATCAAGTAACCCTTAAAACATAAAATTAAGATTAAATTCTTGCTTTAAACCATTCAAACAATTAAAACACATAAAAACACTAACAGTAACACAATTCTAAGTCCTAAATACATTATTATCATTTAAGAAAATACTTAAAAACAAACTCAAATACCTAAAAAATACATTATAGTATACAACTATCAAAATTTATTTCTAATTATTATACATAATATTTAATTAGAAGCTGATTTCTAACTATTATTCAACTTATGAACTTAATAACTTCAACGTAATTAGAAATTTATTTCTAATTAAAATCGAACAAATTAATATTTAAATTAATAAATTGTCTAGAAATTTTGTCTAAGTATTATTAAAGTTATAAGCATAAATGTATAGTTCTATCATAATATATATGACTTTAGAAACTTATTTCTAAATTTAATTAAACATATTACCTAATATGTAATGTATATTTGAACACCATATTCATTATAAGTTCAAACTTATAGCTAAAATTGGTCCATTTACTATTTTATTTTATAGTCGAATACATTATAAGATCATATATAGTTACTAGACTAAAATCCAGAAATAACAGCCCAAACAGTAAGACTTGGTCCATTTGTTTTCCTGGCTCATGTATTTTGTTTTTTTATCCATAACCAAATTCATTCAAGTCTCAGACATTTTTGCTCTATAGTCTTGTCTTTATTGGCCCACTGAAATGGGCCCAATATCATTTCAAATGACCAAGGTTTTGTTTTTGTGCCGTCCGATAAGGACAAAATGGTTTGGCACGGAATCAATGGGATACCCCATCAACCCTACATAAGAGATATTATTCATGGTATAACAAACATATAAATTATTTAATGTAATACATAGAATAATTTAAATTCAACTAATGAATTATCTAATGTAGAGAAATTTTATTAATTATTAAGTCATTTTATTTCTAAAATGAACATAATAAATAATTATTTAATAACTGATCAATTAGGACAATTCAAATTTTCAAAAACACATATACCGAAAGCAAATTTTCAAGATGCATATGCACAAATGTTCTAATACCAATATAAGAAATATTTTATAAAATATAGATAAATACATGATAAAATATGCAACATTGAAACTAGTCCAGGCCCTAGGCAGAGGGCCCGACCTCATTAGGGACCTATCAACTCTTAGTTTAGTAATTAGCAATTTAGTAGCCTTCCATGGTTCTTTTCATTGATAATTAAATACTTTTTAATGGTTGCAGAGAAGGAAAGAAACAATTTTGGGTTGAGATCATTTCCACACTACTAAGTAATTTTTTTTAGCTTCTAAGACTAACGTGAAAGTTAACGTTAGCTTCTTATACTTATAAATTCATTTGAAACATCATACATTCTAATTTATTATGTTCATCAACATATGAATCTAAGATACTCTAATTCGAAATTTGCATTAAAGGATTTTCACGATTCTAACTTATGAGTTTTGAGTGATAATTTAAATGTAAAGTTTTTAAATTATTTATGTATTTTTAGTTTACTAAATATTTGAATATATTATAATTAATTTGTAATTTGTTATTCACGTGGATACTATACTAGTATTTTAACTTAGAACATTAATATTAAATAATTTTGTGTTTATTTGTGCTTCTCCTTTTTATTTTTAGAATATATATTACTTATAAAAATATAATTAAACATTCATAAATAATTTAATTTTGTAATTATAAATTTCATTATACTTTGTCTCAAGTATCATAGCAATTGTTAGATTTGTGTTCTTGTAAAGGTTTACATAAGTTTAGTAATAATATTACTAAAGTCAAATTTAAGGATTTGATAAGTTACTGTATGAATAATTAATAATATAGTAATTAAAAATCTAAATAAAATTCTTAATCATTAGAAAAATGGTGTAAAAATTCACTACATAAAGATAAAAATAGAAAATAGTTGAAGTATTGAAAATGGTAATTAAGATTTTTAAGATCGTAATACAAGGAGTTCTTTTTTATAGATGTTTTCATGTTGTCTATGCTTCTGCCCTCTTCTAAGTTAAAATTGTAACACTACCATGTTGATCATTTTCAATAATGGAATAAAACAAGCATCACCTTCTAATGGTCAGATATAATATATTAATATTTATTTCTGACAGTGATATAATTTAAAAGATTATTTATTTGAAAATTAAATACTACCATAAATAGTTCATAACACCACATTTACTATTATGTCAATTCTTATAAAAGAAATTTTTTATTACTTTTAATAAATTATAATAAAATATATTTGATAAATTACATAACACCATAAATAGTTAATCTGATATACTACATTTATAATTACCATAAAATTTTTTTATTACTTAAAATTTTGGTAAAATATAATAAAAATTATTAATAATTTAGACCTTTATGTAGTTGCTTGACAAAATAATATTTAATCATTTTCACAACTTGCAGAATAGGATAATATTTAGCTTGACAAACTTAGAATAGGTCAAAGTTAGAATAGTTAATAAATTATAATATAATTTACTCCTAACTATGTTAATTTCTTGTACTTTTAGAAATTAGTATTTCTATATCATTAAAATTTGCTCTTTATTTTTTTTCCTCTATCATAAATATAATACCATTGATATATCTTTGTAATATATTATCAAGCTATTGGTGCTCTTTTGTTCCTACATACTTCTTTTAATTCCATATAGGTGTTTTTGTTCTTTTTATAGTCCAATTGCGTTATAATTGATTTATATTATGTTGCTTAAAAAGCATTTGACTAGAAGTGAAAAAAAGGAAAAAAGGAAATAGGTAGAACAGTTAATAGAATCTAAAAAAGGAGCAATTAATAAATTTATTAAAAGAGTAGACTCCTTTAGTGAGGATCATGAGGAATTCGGTAAAGGTCATATTGAACAACATTAAAAAAAAAAGTGATAAGATTCATATTCATGAGGGTATTAAAAATTTGAATGAGTATGATCATGTATCAAATGCGTCCATTTAGAAAATTTAAGAGCAGATGAGCATGTAAGCCTTATATTGGATATTTACGATATTAGAAATTGGGATAATCTTATTAATAAAGTAAGGGGACATTTTAGTTGAAAAAGGGTCTATAAGAGAATTGAATTTTGTATTTCCTTTAGACAATACCTCTCAACAATTTTTATATTATTATTATAGAAATTTGAGTAATGGAGAGATTAGCAATAAAAAAATGGTTGGTTTATTCTAAACATAAAGATAAAGTATGTTGTTTTTGTTGTAAGTTGTTCAAACCTAATAGCAAACAAAGTGCATTAGCAAATGATCGATTTAAAGATTGGAAGCATTTTAGTAAGAGACTCAAAGAACATGACAATTGTATTGAGCATATGACTAATACGAGAACTTTGAATGAATTAAGAGTAAGATTGAGCAAAAATCAAATAGTTGATAAAGATTTGCAGCAAGAAATTGTAAAGGAGAAAGAATGTTAGAAACAAGTTTTGATAAGAATAGTTTCTATTGTGAAATATCTTGCTAAATGTGATTTGTCTTATTGAGGATCTAATGAGAAACTTCTCCAAGATAGTAATAGTAATAGTAATATTTTAGGATTGATTAAGATGATTGTTGGATTATTGATTAAGATGATTGTTGGATTTGATGTAATAATGCAAGATTGCATTAGACATATTCAAAATCATGAAATTCATCATCATTATCTTGGTCACAAAATTCAAGTGAGTTGATTTCTTTGTTGGCCCATAGTGTTTGAAGTTCTATCATAGGGATTATTAAAGAGGCGAAATACTTTTCTATTATTCTTGATTGTATCCCACATTTGAGTCATCAAGAACAAATGAGTTTGTTAGTTGAATATGTGAAACAAAAAAATAAAAATAAAAGGGTACTTTTTAGAGTTCTTGAAGGTAGATGACACATCTGTATTGAGACTTTTTAGTGAATTATTGAATGCATTTAAGGCTCTTGATCTTAATTTCTATAATGTGAGGGGTCAAAGTTATGACAATGGTTCTAATATGAATGGAAATAGCAATGGGTTAAAAAAGGATTACTGGAAATAAATCTGAGAGCATTATATATGACATGTGCTTATCATAATTGTAATCTTACTCTTAGTAATATAACACATTCTTGTGGTAAAGTTGTTTCATTTTGTGGAGCTATGCAATGCATATATGCATTATTTTGAAGTTCTCTAAAAGGTAGAAGGTTTTACTTGATAATGTTTCGGCTTAATCATGAAATTGTTGTCTAACACTCATTGGGAGAGTAGAATAAAAAGTGTTAAAGCTATTAGATTTCAAGCTCTTCAAATAAGATTAACTTTGGTGGAATTATCTAGATCTTATGATGCTACCAAGTCAAAGAGGGAAGCCGAAAGTTTAGTTAGTGTACTTAAAAGTTTTGAATTTTTACTTAGTATGGTTATTTTGTATGATATTTTATTCGTTATTAACATGGTAAGTAAAAAGTTATAATTTAAATCTATTTACAATGACACTACTATAAAGCAGTTAGAAGGTATGATGATATTTTTTTTAGAAATTTAAAGATGCAAGGTTTGGATCTAGTATGAATTAATATTGCTAAAAGTCTTACACATGAGAAATGCAGAGCCTACATTTCCAACTAGATTTTGTATTTTTAAAAAAAGACAATTTGATGAAATTGATCATGATGGAGAAATATAATCAACTGAGGATTTTTCTTGTTATAAATATGACAATTACTTCATTGAAGAATAAATTTGAATAATTAAGGACATTTGAAATTATTTTTGGATTTTTATTTTATTCAAAGAAGTAGAGGTCGTTGGATGATAACCAATTAAGAGAATGATCCACAAAAATCTTTTTCTCATGATAATATGTCGGATGTGGATTTAGATGACTTTTTTTTTGAACTAAAAGTGTTGAAAATGACTTTGGCAAATGAGTTAATGTCATCAATTGAAATTTTGGAATTTATTAAAGCTGCAAATTGTTATCCAAATGTTTTAATTACTTATCAAAATTTATTAACTATACCTGTAACTGTAGCATTAGCTGAGAGAAGTTTGTTAAAGTTAAAATTATTAAAAACCTACTTGTGGTCATTAACGTCACAAGAAAGGTTAAATGGTTTAGTTATTTTATATATCGAGAATGATATGTTGAATAATATTGATCTTGATAACATTATTAATGATTTTGCATCTAGAAATGAAAGAGAATTTTTTTTTTCATAAATCATGATTATCTGTTAGTTAGTTAGTTTAATTCTCTTAATGTATTGCAGTCTAATATTGTTGTTCGATTGCTGTTATTATTATTTTGTTGTTACTGTTATCATTTTTAGTGATTTTATTGTTACTGACAATTGTAAGATATTATTAGCTGATATTATGATCATTTAATTCAATATTTTGTTGAGCCTGTGAACTTATAAATTGAGTTACCTATATATGGATATTAAATTCTAATAAATAAAATTCTATTTTTAAAATTTACTTTGTATATTACCGATTTAGTAGGGTTTTTGTTAACTTTGCCCAGAGGTGGACCTGTGCCCGGGGCCCCCTTATTTGCTCTGTTCTTTCGAGCCTCTAACTCCCTGTAGGAACTAGCTGTTTTCCTGCACATAGAGGTAAAGTCAGGGAGCCCACATATTCTCTTTCGCTCTGGGCCTACAAAACCTCAGGACCTGCCCTGTCCAGGGCATATAAAACGTTAAGAACGACCCTGATTGAAACTATAACTTTGTTGAATTTTAATTTTTATTAAATGACTATTTATAGTTAATAATTAAAATGTCACACCTGAACTTATCAGCTTAGTCCTCTTACTGATTTCACGCTTTTCCTTCTTCGGGGAAAGTTCCATATACCGGGGCAACGGCCCTTCTCTAGCTGGATTGTTGGCAGCCATCGTTCCATTCTTCTATGGAACCTCTCAATGTCAAGCATATTGCGTGGCAATTCAATTCCTTAGAAGAGGTGTTTAATGTCATCTTACACCTTAATAACAACCGCTCGACCATTAGGTTAAGCAATGTCCTCCAGAGGATAGAAGTTCGGCAGTACCCATATATATCTGGCTTGCACCTTTTAGAGACCCAGAAAAAGCAAGACTTTCTTATCATCAATGGCTTTAAGCAGAACCATGCAAACAAGAACTAACGTGCCTAAATCCTCTGGTAAATTTGAGCTGAACAAAACCACATATTCGGCGTCTTCAACATCGACTGAAATGACATGAGCTAAGTGAGCTTACCGTATATTTCTCAAGCTCCAGTACTCTTAAGGTGTAGGCTTATCCACCAACCAAGCTCGTCTAACCTATAACTAGGGTTAAGTTTTACATATGACACTTATTATTCTAAACATGGTTCTAGAGAAAGGAACACAAAATATTACCATTGCTTTTAACACAACTTTCATCATTAATCTCACAGATTTGCGATACTGTTGTATGATTTCCTCACTACAAGATTATCAATCTGTCATCCTTTTTATTGAGTTCTTTATTACAAAATTATGAAATTATCCTTTTTCTTGACTGATAATTCACACGTTATTGTAATACAGTGTTGGAGGTTGCTTTAGTATAGTCACTCTAATTTTAAAGTTAGTCCTTTGGAAAGATCAGACAGTAGAAGTTCAAATTGTTTAATTCACTTGCTGCTCTTTCCCTCCGTCTTTCCTTATGCTGATGTCTAGTGATTAGAAGTCTCGAAACAACTTTATCATATGTCTAGATCTCGGTGATTTATGTACACAAGTACAGGATATATTTTCTAATATAGACATAATAAGGGAAAAGAAGTGTATCAGAAAATAACACGTCATGAGAGATTCAGGAGTGGACATGTCTTGCATTCAATGATGGACTATTATGAGACTAAGAGCTGCTAACTTCAGAGTATAGATGGTCAATGTATATCAATTTCTCCTTCAAGTTTCATTAATAAAACTTTATAGAAATAAAAATCCATTTTTGAATATTTAATTCATTTTATTTCAAGTACCTAAAATGCCTTTTAACAAAGAACGTATTGTGCGACATACTAACATTCACACCTGCAAATAAATGTTAAACATTGCAGACATTTCAATAAAAAAGAGAGGATTTTAAATTAATGTGAAAACGACTGGAAGCTTTGAAGAGTGGGAGGGTCTCTAAATTTGACTACCCAAGTACAGTTCATTTTAACCATTGCAAATATTTATAAATACACCTCCTGAGCCTCTTTATAGAACCTTTATCTATTGTGAGAGATTTAATCCCTGTTCAAACTCTTAACTATATATAAACACTATTTCTTTTGGACATGTTCTGTGTTTTTTTTTTGGGTTAACATGCCTTATTTTGATATGTTAAATCCTAGTACTGCTGGAGTTTTAAGGGATCTAAGCTCTTTAGTAATGAAGAGTGTGACAAAGAGAGTAGAGTAGAGATATTATCCAATTATGGCTCCTCATTTTAGAACTTTAACAAGGTTTAAGAATGAGAGCCATATAGGCAGAATTAGGATAAGCAATTTTGAGAGGAAGAGAATTGATTTTCTCATCCATCTTTATATTTAAAATGACACTCTTTTTGTTTATATAAGAGGGCTTGCTTTGTCAAGCCTCGTGAAGTGAACCTTCATTACGATAACTTCAAATGTGAGATAAGCGTTCCAATAAACGAATATTGTCATCAAATACTATATAGAAGATAAGTCTATAATTGAGTGAACTCATCTAAGGGGATATATGGATAAAAGAATCATTTCCTATTCTTTTCTTTGTTGAATATGAGTGACTAGGGTTTTAGGTAGACCTGGGGAGGTGTCGAGCTATGCTTTAACAAGAGAAATAGGTCATATTTCCTTTTGACCTCTTATGTGCTAAGCCTTATAAATGTTGAGAATCCCCTTCCTTAAAAGGAAGAGTTACTGGAAAAAGTCTTTTATTAGAGGTTAATGTAGCAGACCAACAAGTCTATAGATTTCTCACATGTAGCCAATGTATGTAAAACATATTTTTCTCCTTAAAGTTACGCTTCTTACTAAATTACCTTGGTTACACTCAATTTAAGACATATTTTAAGTAATTGTGAAGATGTTGCTTAAAATGAGCTTTATCAAGAATTGGAGAAGATTTTAATTGAAAGACATTAAGAAAACGTAATTTTTAGTTAAACATAATTGATTGCTATCTAGTCTCCCTCTTAGATAACATAGAAATAAAAACATAATATAGAACACGACTAAGGAAGAGATAGCATAACAAAGAGAATATTTGAAGAGCAATATAGGCTAAGACGTTCATGTCTTAGTACGTGTCGCCTTAAAAAAATTATAAAGAATTCCACCACTTAATATACGAGAGTGCTAAATCTAGTGTCTCCTTTTAGAGAGTTACATAAAAACCCATAACTTGAGATACAGTTGTGCCCTAAACCATGTCTCAGGTAGGCATCACATATTTAAGGCATAGAAACTTTAACTTTAAGGGCCTTTGGTTAGTCGTTGATCATTTTTATCACTCTTTCATTCTAAAAATAGGGTTAGTTATTGAGAGGCACAAGAACTCTCAAGAGATCAATTTTAAAGTTATTTTTTCATAGAGAAGAGGATTAGAGATCATCCTAATGGATCAAAGCTAAATAATTTAAGAAGATTACAAATAGAATTCTTTATACCTTGATGTCTTTTATTTAGTTTCTTATTTATCGATGAAAATATGATTTGTGGCTAGTTATTTTATATGGATAGATAGGTGAACCTTACTTATTATCTTTATAAGGATTGATTAATTATTTATGAAGTGAGATTTATTTATGTGAAAGATCAGAATATTCTTAATGTGAATTTAATTATGCTAGTGATTTGATCTGAAATTAATTTATGTGTTGACAATTCAAGAGAATTTATAAGTGATTACACCACAACTTAGATATTAAGAGTTGTAAGGGATACTAGATATATGTTTATAAATACTCTAGTGCTAGGGTTAAACCTCTCATAAAAATTCATAGAACATAATGTATTCTTAAAAGATTAACTAGATAGAGGTATTAGTTTATAATTATGAGAGTAGGTAATTATGTCTTAATAGAGCAATTTTATAATCTAGGAAATTATTTCAATCTAGATTACAAATACTTTCCACGTTTATTTAATGATAATTGAAAAGATGATGTTAGGAGAATCCTTGTTTAAACATTATTTATATCTAAATTTTATGCTCAATTGATTGCTTTGCTTTGCACTTTTTAGTTATTCCTCGGTTTAGGTTTTATTTCATTTTGTTTAATCAATTAATCGATCTATCTATTTTATTTATTTAACTAGCTATTAGTATAAGAATATTTCCTATCATTCTAGCTTTTTTTGGAGATTGATATCCTATTTATCACTATACTACTAATCAACAATAAGTGTACTTCCTTAAATTTGTGAACAAATCTTTTGTAATGAGGAAAAACTTTAGTAATAGTAAATTACACCAAAAAAATAGTGCTAAGGAAGAAAGTGTTGCTTAAGACACTTAAACACTATTATTTTAGTCTATTTATTTATTTATTATTATTTATTTATTTATAATTATTTTATTCTCTACGCTTGGTTGACTTTGGATTTTAGGTGTATGATAAGGAGTAAGTACTTATTTTTTCAATAAAGACCAAGGATTTACAACAAATACTTCAAACAAAAAGAGAATAGACTAAGAAAGAAGCCCAAGATAACTTAATACAATATAAAAGAAGCACAAAACCATACGTAATGTGTTTGAAACCATCTATAACAAGGATTCAGTATGATATTTTAAGGCCATAAATCAAAATAAACTATTTGAGGTCAGGAATAGTGTGAATCAAATGTTTTAGCAATATGTTTAGTTTGATGGATTACAAGATGAAGATCCTAATTCACATATTGTCAACTTTTTGTAGATTTGTGATATCTTTAAGATCAGTGAGTCTACCGAAGATGTAACATTGATGATATTGTTTACATTTTTATTGAGGGATCGAGCTAAATATGGTTAAAGGCACTATTGGCAGCCTTAATAATAACATATAACAACCTAACAAAGAAATTCTTAGCCAAATATTTCTTGCTAGCAAAGACTTTAAAGTTGAGGAATGACATCTTTACATACCTACATTTGACAATGAGATAATATGTGAGATTGGTAAAGATATAACAACCTAATGAAGAATTTCTTAGCTAAATATTTCTTGCTGGCAAAGACTTTAAAGTTGAGGAATGACGTATTTGCGTACTTACATTTGACAATGAAATAATATGTGAGATGTGAAGTAAATCACACGTTAATAAAGAACTCGTATATGATACGCTAGATACACAAGAAGGGGGGGTTGAATGGTGTATCCTTTTCGTGAATACAAATTAAAAAGAATAATAAGAACTGCTTGAACTTGTTAAAAGAGTATTGCAAAGTTTATACGAAAATTGTTAAGAAATCAAATTGCAAATTACTTCTATAAAAAACGTTTATCAACAGAAATAAACTGAAGTAAAAGGTTAAAGTATAGACGCTGTGATTTTATACTGGTTCACCCCAAACCATGGGCTACGTCCAGTCCTCAGAGTTTGTCTGAGTGTTCCACTATACTTCAAACAATTACAAGTATTCTTTCTTTCCTTTCAGAGCTTCTTCAGGTCTCTTTCACAAAGTATTCTTTTTGCTAATGTAGCATCTTCAGGTTCTCAGTCTTTTCTCTCTCTTATTAGAAAGATAGTGTGAGCTTTTGTTACAGTAAGATTAGCTCTCTAATAATCGCACTACTGACTTTTTAAGTAAGCACTAGAAAGCTTAAGAATCAAAAGATTTTTTTTTCTAATAGTTGTAGGATTCTTCCCCTTTTTTTTTTAAATATCTTCGACTACGACTAGTATTTATAGTCTCAGTCTCTAACAGCTTCTTGATCCTTGATAACCGCTTCTTGAATCTTGAGAATTATTTCTTGATTCTTGAAAACGGCTATTTAGTTTAGTTCTGTAACTAATTTCAATTAAGTAACCGTCCGATGTATTAAAGTAACTTCTTCTAAGTATCGTCTGTGTCTTGCGATTCTTCTGTGCTTTGCGCTTCGTCTGTGTTTTGCGCTTCTTCTGTGTTTTGCGCTTCGTCTGTGTTTTGCGCTTCATCTGTGTTTTGCGCTTCTTCTGTCTTTTGCACTTTGACTGTGCTTTGCGCTTCTTCTGTTTTTTGTACTTCGACTGTGTTTTGCACTTCGTTTGTGTTTTGCGCTTCTTCCATCTTTTTAACTTCGACTGTGTTTTGCGCTTCGACTGTGTTTTGCACTTCTTTTGTTTTTTGTACTTCGACTGCACACTTAACACACTTATCAAAACGTTCATTTGTTTCTAACATTATTATTATTAGTTTATCATCAAAATTAAAACATCGTAAAGTCCTCCTGAC
>JAOSBN010000179.1:35023485-35073183 GCA_027563595.1 Erythroxylum suave
ATGGTGTATCCTTTTCGTGAATACAAATTAAAAAGAATAATAAGAACTTCTTGAACTTGTTAAAAGAGTATTGCAAAGTTTATATGAAAATTGTTACGAAATCAAATTGAAAATTACTTCTATAAAAAAATGTTTAACAACAGAAATAAAATGAAGTAAAAGGTTAAAGTATAGACGCTGCGATTTTATACTGGTTCACCCCAAATCGTAGGCTACGTACACTCCTTAGAGATCGTATGGGTGTTCCACTATACTTCAAACAATTACAAGTGTTCTTTCTTTCCTTTTAGAGCCTCTTCATGTCTCTTTCACAAAGTATTCTTTCTGCTAACGTAGCCTCTTAAGGCTCTCAGTCTTTTCTCTCTCTTACTAGAAAGATAGTGTAAGCTTTTTTTACAGTAAGATTAGCTCTCTAATAATCGCACTACTGACTTTTTAAGTAAGCACTAGAAAGCTCAAGGATCAAAAGATTTTTTTCTAATAGTTGTAGGATTTGTCCCTTTTTTTTTAAATATCTTCAACTATGACTAGTATTTATAGTCTCAGTCTCTAACTGCTTCTTGATCCTTGATAACCACTTCTTGAAAACTGCTATTTTTCACTTCATCTGTGTTTTGTACTTCTTCTGTCGTTTGTACTTCGACTGTGTTTTACACTTCCTCTGTATTTTGCGCTTCTTCTGTCTTTTGTACTTTGATTGTGTTTTGCGCTTCGTCTGTGTTTTGTGCTTCTTCTGTCTTTTGTACTTCAACTGCATACTTAACACACTTGTCAAAATGTTCATTTGTTTCTAACATTATTATTATTAGTTTATCATCAAAATTAAAACATCGTAAAGTCCTCCTGACTTAACAAGATGTGGTAGAGATATAAAGATCTAAAAAGGAGTTGTCTAAGTCATAACATACCAATGTGGATGCTAGTTCAGACATTCTACAATAGTTTGATCTATTTTATAAAGAAGTTGATTGATGCAATAACTATTGAAACACTTAACAGTAAAACTTCAAATTCCACCCTTGAGCTTATTAAAGAAATGGGCATAAATAACTATTAATGGAAATTAAGAAGGGAAAGAACCCATAAAATAATATTATATATAATATGGATGAAATGAATGAGCTGATAACTCAAATTGAGGCCTTAACAAGAAAGTTTAACAACTTGAGTACAACCAAACCAAATGATGAGTTATAAGCTATGTGGGAGAGAACTTTATAGAAGTATTGTCAAAATGGAAACTCCATAACTAAATTAGTAGAGAAAGTTGACTGTATGAGAATTTTCTAGAGACAAAGTAAACCCTATAATTTGGGATGGAGGAATCATCTGTATTTTCTCCTCGAGCAATTAGAGCCTAGATGTAACCCCTATTTGAATTTCCACGCACTCAATAGTAAGAGAAGAATCAAGTGTAGAGAAATTGATAAGGAATTTTATCACAGCATGTGATATTGATTACAAAGCTAAGAGGATTCAGTTGAAAAACTTGAAACTCATATTAGTTAACTAACAAAATGTATAGCTGAAAGACCTCAAAAGAGATCGCCTAGTGACATAATACTGAAGCCCATATAGTAGGAATCAATTGACTAATGAGATGAAGGAAGAAGCCAACAACATGCAGATATGGAGAATGAAGGGAAAGAGGATAGAAAAAAAGAAGGAGCCAATGAAAGAGTAGTAGTTAGGAATTCTCAGCAATCAAGGCTAAAAAAAGGAAAAGATGGATGAATAATTTGGTAAGTTCTTGGAAAATTTTAAGCAACTTTACATTAATATTTCATTTGTTATGGCTCTTTCACTAATTTCAAAGTAAGCAAAGTTTCTAAATGATATGTTAATCAATAATTCAAAGTTAGAATAAATGTGAATTATCATATTAAAAGAAGAGTTCTCAACTTTCCTTTAGAACAAGATACTACAAAAGCTAAACGATCTGGGGAGTTACATTATCACTTACATTATTGGTAATTTGTTGATAGGGCATTAGCTAATTTAGGAGTTAGTATCAATTTGATACTAATTATATTTTTTAAAAATTTAAGATTACAAGAACCTAAATAAAATAGGATAAGTTTACAATTAGTTATGGATACATTAAGTCTCCTATGAGTATAATAGAAGATGTTTTAGTAAAGGTCGATAAGTTTATTTTACTTTGTTATATTTAATATAGAAGAAGTGATTAAGGTACCTAAGATCATAGGTAGATCCTTTTTGGATACATTAAAATCTACAATAAATCTTTACAAAGGAAAGTTGATTCTTAGGGTTAAAGAAATAAAGTAATATTCAAGATTTTAGATGCTATAAAGTACTTGTTCTTAGGTGAAGCTTTTGATTAATGTATTAGGCTCTAAAACTTTTGATTCTTTTCATAGAATTATGCATAAAGATATCTTAGACTATTTCATCATTAAAAGGAAAGCAAGTTGATCTAGAAAACAAAGAATTACATGAGCAGGTAACCGATTTCAATATGAATAAAATTGTTATAAGGGAAAAGGATTTTGAAGATGACTTTATCATAGCTTTATAGAAAGTGAAACCATTAACAGATGAATCGTTGATCATAGGTCACATTCCAAGCTTTGTTAGTAAGGACATCTTTTATATTATGTAGGCATATCCTCCTCCAAAACCCAGATAAGGCCCTAAACTAGGTCTTAATTGTTCTTTATTAAACCTTAAAGACATAAAGTATCATAAAAAAAGATGAAAATAGAGCTATCATTATCCATAAGGTCCTTTCTTATTTTGTAGTTGGCTAAAATTGTTGTAATTACTATAGTAACATCATTTGGATTGGCTAACTTGGGATCCTCATTCTAAAAAGTAATTTAGTTTTTCTTTCTCCACTTTCTCTTAAATATATTCATATTATTGATGGAAAAATTAAGGATGTATATTGAAATTTTCATTTAAGTCTTGCTCACCCTTTAGCCTCTACACACTATGATTTTAAACATTTTAGCCTCTGCGGATACATCTTCAGACCTGCTCTCATATCCTTATAAGTGAGACATGTTTTTTTTCCCCTCTTATCTCCAGTCTTGGAATTAAATAAATTACCCGATCCATACCTTATTTAATAATAAATTGATGTCTTTTGTGATTTTTGGAACTTGTTAGTCTTGTTTCCAAAATCTTGTGAAAGTGCAAAACCTGTTTAATTGTTTAAAATCAAGGCTTCCCATCAACGGGTTTAGGAAATTTATGATGTTTTTCCTTCTAGCATAATTAAAGATATAGTTCAATAGGCATTCTACTATGACAGGGTGTACTTTCAAGTCTACTTACCTTCTGTCTTCCCTTTATATGCTCTTTTCCTCTGGTGTTCTCTTACTGGATGGTCATAGCGTATTCTTTCTTCATTCTTTTCCCAAGTCCTATAAGATGATCACCTATCTAATCTATGGAATGTTCTACTTCCTATAGAGCAAAAAACATACTTACTCTTTCACTTCCTCCAAGATATGTTCCTTATCCATCAAAAGAGAACTCTATATATAATGGCTACATTGCAAACCTTTCTCGAATATTATGGCTACTATTATGAAATTTAGATATAACACCTAGGTGGCTTTTATACTAAATCTCTAAGCACATTATCTAAAGAAGGTACATGAGTCATTGGGTCTCATATTATTGCTAATAAAGTAAGTTTTAAACTTAATTTGACTTTGTCCAAAATTCAACAAGGACTCCCTTAGAATGGTCTAATACCATTCCTTGGCTACTTTAGCAAAAGTAGAGAAAAAAGGTTTGCACTTTTAATAACTTATCTTATAATAAGTGGGATTTGTAACAACATTATAAACCTTCAGGGTAAGGAACTTAAACGCAGGTGGCTCATTTATGATCTTATTAAGGATTGTCTAATTCAAATAAGGCATCTTCTATAAGGCTTTGGATGAAGTTAAAATATCTTTATTTGTTTCCTTTAACAATCAAATCACATTAAAAAAGCATCATATGCCTCTAGTATCGATGACATCTTTAACTTGATTATTGACCTAAGGACTCCATACTAGCTTTAGAATATATTCGTCAGCCTTTTGATTATTCCTATAAACTCAAGAATATTATCTATGTCAATCTTCCTTTAGATATATCTTGATCATTCTTCAATTGTGAAACTCTCATTCTCATTGAACTTCCTAATGAAAATTCTAGAATTTCTATCTTCCTAATTAAATTCCTATAGATAATGCCATTTGATATATCTATAGAGTTACAATATTCCTCATATAGCTTCCTCACTATAAGATCATATATTTGTCATTTTCTCAAGATTGATATCTCACACATTCAAAAAAATAATATTTAAGATTACTCTAATGTAATCACAACAATGCTAAAGTTAGTCTTTTGGAGAGATTGAGAGAGTATAAACTTAAGGTTTTTAATTCACTTATCTCTTTAGTGAATGTTTTTGTATCATTTGTGTTTATAATATATCAAAACTACCAAAGATTTTTCTATTACAAATTTGTCACAAACTACCTAGACAAGTGCACCTATTATTAGTGCGTCCACTAACTAGTTTAAGGATAACAAATAAAGAGATTATTTTTATGGATTATAAATGAAATATAAAATACAAGTAAATCTAAACGTAGATGACAACTAAGTAAATAAATAATTTGGATGAGTACTTCCCTTAGTAGCATTTTTTTACTTCATGATTTAATTAAGAATGCTATCTGAAGTTGTTTAAAGGTTAATTAAGATGTTAGCATGAATAATTCAACGTTAAGGCCAATTAAAGATAGTTTACAAAAATATATCCCATATCATATATTAAATCAAATTTATCTATACAAAAATTACTACTAGGAATTTTCCTGTCTAAACATAGAAAAGTTTCAAGCCATAAAATATGTTCAAAACAACAAAATTAAAAGAAAAGGTAGAGAAGTGATGGTAGAAATAAATCTATGTGAACCCTCGATCTTTTTTGAAAGTTTAAGCCATTATTATGACATTTAGGTCTTGATTTTCTCAAGAATAAGATCACCTTGAGAAAAAGTTGTTTCTAAATATGTGTTTTATGAAAAATTTGTTTAAATTTTTCATAAAACTAAGGTTTTTATATATAAATACAATTTTTCATAAAATTAAGTTTTAAAAAATGACATAAAAAAAGAGAAAAATGATTATATAAATAAAATATTTGGCTCAAATATTAATATTCAAAAGGATTACACTTTCATATTTGGCCCAACCTTATCAAGCTTTAAACTCCTCGGCTTTGAAATCCTCGTTTATTATTAGGGAAGCAATATTGGTTTCTTTCATTACAAAACTAATAAACAAGACTGACATCATTTTATATATAATTATATTTTAAGTTTTAAGTCAAGTATGACTTGAACATTAAAAATTAAAAAATTTGAACTCAAAACTAAATCTTAATTAATTTGGATTAAACTTATTAACTTCGATCTAAATGAAGCTCGAATTACAATTACCTTTACCATATAGTTTGATTATATGTAAGTGCTTTTTATAAAATATATCAAGATTTAAAATTTTAACACTTATTCTTCATTTACAACAAAATTATCATTTTATATTGAAAAAATTTGTAGCATATCACTAAAATTTTGAAATATGAATATAACAATTTATATATTATCTATTTTAAATATATTATTTAATTAATAGATAAGTTCAATTTAAATAATAATTTAAATTTAAATTAATCTAAATAATTAATCAGACTTTATTTCCATTATCAGAAACTTTAATGTCGAAACTAAAGTTTAAAATCCAAATGTAAGAGAGGCTTGAATAATCTCTTAGCATTACTTGAATAACCTTTTTACAAAATATATTTATAAAAATTAACATATTATAAATGAATAAATTTATGTATATATACACGTACAAAAAGAATTATCAAAATATGACATTGCTAAGCTTAGAGTCACCTGGTATGTATGGTGATTAATTAAATTTAAATAAAAATTGAAATCATGTATTCTATAAATTAATTAAATAATTTACATATTAAATCATGCATTTAAATTAAATATTGTCATTAAAAAATATTAATATCAAATTATATATTATATTGAAGATTTACATAGAAACTTATTGTAAACAACGAAAGCAACAAATGGAGGATTCTTTTATGATGTACCTGACTCACGATATATTGAATCTACGAGAAGTTCTACTTGATTCTATCGATTCAAGGGTCTTTGCTCAATCAACAATGAAGGATGGTAATTCTCCAATAACCTCTAACTTTTTAGTTAGTCACTCTCTTGAGGAGTTTTCTCAAGTACGCTCTATACATACTTATAGAGTAAAAACTGATCAGGTAGTTAAGGAGATAGGGATTATTGGGATAACACATTTTATCCCATGGTAACTAACAATAATTACGTCATTCCAAGACTTGAATTTAAATATCGATTATCCTCATGGGCAAATAACCATCAATTGTATATGACAAGGACGATGTTACATAATCCAACCCTTAGCATTATTATTGAACTTATTCATAGAAACAAATCAATGGTGCAACCATTGAGTCTATCAAAATACGAGAGCAATATACTAGAAACCAATTAAGGCTAACATAGAGATATTAACACTTAAATATAAAGAACATTAATTAAAGACTCGATATGCCCTAGAACTATTTGATTATGTCAGGTAAAGTATCTCTAACCCTTGCAAAGCATACTTATACCTCCACACTTTATGTATTATACTTATAATTATGTCATTTTTCTACAAGCTCTATAACCAGTCGATGAAAAAGTATAGTACATGATCATAATTCAAATATTCTTCCTTTTCCCTAATGTCAATTGGTTTGCAAATTAATAGCTTTCCTAGTACTGCTCCATAAGGATGAATCTCTCATGACTGTCAGCAACATACCAAAGTAGCTTAAATTAACCATCAACCTCTTGACACAGTTTAAAGTTATAAGGGAATATATTACAAGACCAATAAAATTTCTATAAGGACTTACATAGTGATGAAGTAAGGATTCATTAATTCATTTCCTTTGATGATCGCAAAGCACATATGCATGAATGCATGCTACAATATATCAAACAAGATATCATATGGATCTTATTCAATTCAATGTTCTAAGTGGCTTACTTGAGATCTTTCTTTATTCTCTAATTCAATCAATTATACTAAAGATCTCACATTCGGATTCAAAAAACAAACATGTATGGATTGTGGGCGCTCTATATATGACCTAACTATTAGATCTCAACTTAACATTTAGCTAAGATGATAATATAAGTTTCTCATCTTTTGCTCATCCTCAACAACACCTATAAGGATGACTACTTATGTGAGAGCGTCAACCATCTTGTTTCTATAAACAAAAAACAAGTATATATATATGCTAACTATCACCAATGCATGCAAATATATAAAGATGATAAAATTAAGATATTATTCAATAATTCAAATGACTAAGTGGTGTTTACATTATGCATCATAAGCTTAAATCCTACGTAACCCTAATGTCTTAACATGACCCAACAATATATCTCTCAATATAGGTTTAATCAAAGGGTTAGTAACCATTTGGATTGGAGAAATGTGCTATAAAATCACATCCTATTGTGCCACTGCTTATTGAATAAAATTATTCCTTATATCAAGTATTTAGTTCTTCTATGATACTTGGGATCTTTGATAAAATTTAAAGCAATCTTAATGTCATAATAGATAGTGATATGTTGAGATGCATCTTTAAACACATGAAGATCCTTATTAACCCTTTAAGCCATATTGCTTCTTGCACAACTGATGTATAAGCCACAAATTATGCTTTCGTCATGGACTAAGATATAGATGCTTGTTTCTTATTCATCCAAAAAATAGCGCCATTGTTAACTAAGAAAGCATATCTAAAGGTTAATTTACATTATCTAGATCTCATCCCCAATCAGCATTAGAATATCCAACAAGCTGTAAATCTAAACGTTAATAGCATAACATATAATCTAGGGTCCCTTTTATATAACAAAGAATCCTTTTAACAACCTTCCAATTACTTGGAAATGACTCACTAAACCTACTGTAAAATAGATGTCAGGTCGAGTGCACATCGTGGCATACATTAATTTACCCATAACACTCGCATATGGAACACTACTCATTTTCTCCTTTTCTTCAAAAGTTTTAAGGTAGTTATTAATACTTTAGGATTCACCTTTATTCATAAGGGTATTAATGGGTTTGCAATTATGCATTTGAAACTGTTCAATTACTTTTTCCAGGTGAGTCTCTTGTGACAAACCAAGAAGTCTTTTAGAGTAATCTCGAAAGATTTTCACTCTAAGTACATAACTTACTTCACCCATGTCCTTAATTTCAAAATTTAAGGACAACCACTATTTAGTGGCAACTATAAACTCCTTGTCATTTTCGACTGGTAGAATACCATCCACCTATAATGATAGAATTATGAAACTTCTCTTAGAATGCCTAAAATACACACAATAGTCTTCATCAACCATTATGAACCCAAAATTTAGAATGGCTCGAAGAAATTTAAGATACCATTGTCCGGATGATTATTTTAAGCCATAAATAAACCGATTAAACTTGCAAACTTTGCAATCTTGGCCTTCTACGACAAAACCAACTGGTTGTTGCATATATATTTCTTCATCCAGTTCTCCATTGAGAAATGCAGTCTTAACATCCATTTGGTAAAGTTCCAAATCAAAGTATTTGATAAATGCCAGAATAAGATGAACTGTGGCAAACTTAACCACTGGTGAAAAGTTTCATCATAAATTTACCCTCTGATTGAGCATATCCTTTGGCCATAAGTTGAGCCTTGTACCTTTCAATGGAACCATCTACCTGGCATTTGATCTTAAAAACCCATTTGTTCCCAATAGCTTTTCGCCCATAAGGAAGGTCAACCAAGTCCTAGACTTTGTTGGTCTTCATATATTCCATTCCATCCTTCATAACATTAAACCATTCCTTACTAGCTTCTGATGAGATAGCCTCATAGTAATTTCTAGGCTCATATTCATCATTAGCAATAGCCATGAAAGATTCCCCATCAACTCTAAAATGACAACAGGGAATACTTCCATGTTTGCTTCTTCGAGAATGAAATTCTTCAAAAGTCTCATTAGGCTATACTGAACTAGAAGGGATGTCGTTCCCACTATCTCCAAGTTGATTAGGAATTAATTCCTCAGTTTCAACTAGGTTGAGAGATGTCCCAATCTTAGTGTCTGCTACTTCAAAGATTTCTAGATTCTCATTAACCTTATTTATGCTAAGGAACTCTTTTTTTTTAAAATTCCACATCTCATGGCTCAATTTCAGTTACACTTCCATTTTTTTGCTCACTGATGAACACATAACCTTTTGGGTGATTAGAATATCTTATAAAAATATATTTCTTGCCTCTAGGTCCCAACTTTCCATGTCAATGAAAAGTGATGTGTATGTAAGTAGCACAACCCCATGGCTGTAGATTATCTAAACTTGGCTTTCTGCTGGTCTAAAGTTCATAAAGGGTAGAAGAAATTGATTTATAAGGTGCATGAGTAAGTATATAGGCTGCAGTCAGATATGCATCTCCCCAATAGGAAACGAGCAAATTTGCCTGCACCATCGTTGACCTAACCATGTCAAGTAAAGTGTGATTCCTTATTTCTGTTACACCATTTTATTATCGAGTTCCTGGAATCGTTAATTGCTTGATAATTTGTTTTCTTTCA
Source organism: Erythroxylum suave (assembly GCA_027563595.1). NCBI lineage: Eukaryota > Viridiplantae > Streptophyta > Magnoliopsida > Malpighiales > Erythroxylaceae > Erythroxylum > Erythroxylum suave. The sequence goes on from JAOSBN010000179.1 coordinate 35,033,226, forward strand.
TATAATTATTAAAATTAATCAGAAAAATATTGGTGGCCTTGGTCAGTTCTTAAAGTTTTAATTTTTATATCTAATTGATTCTCAACCTCATCAATGTATTTTCTTTATCAGAGACCAAATAGACATGGCCAAAGCACGTATAATCATCCATAAATGTGATAAAATAAGAATTACCATGCCTTTCCCTTACATTTAATGGTCCACATATGTCATAATGGATTAATTGTAAAGGAAACTTTGCCCTTTGAGCCTTTGCAAAAGGTTTTCTAGTTAACTTTGTTGCTAAATAGTGTTTACACGTAGGTAAGTCTATTTTAGCGAGTGGGCTTGAAAGACCTTCTCTAGCTAGCCTTTTCATTTTGTCTTGCCCAATATGGCCCAATCTATTGTGCCATTTAAGTGAATCGTTATTTCTATTGTCAATAGAAGCAAGCAGCAAAAAAGAACTATTATGAATATTGGAATTATTAATAGTATCCAAAACCATAAAATGATTCATAACAAAACAAAAACTATAATACATTATTCCAAAGAAAATATTCAAATGATTATTTTCTAGTAGCATGTGAAAACTAAGCTTAAGTAAGATAGAAAGTGATTTTTTTCGAATATCCGAATCATAAAGTACGTCACGGAGATGCAATGAGCAACCATTTCCCATACCCAATTTATAAGAGCCAATGCCAAGCACATCAACATTGGAATCATTCCTATGTATACTTTAATGCTACCAACTAGAATTTGATGATAATCAATAAATCATACAGGGTCCCTCGTGATGTGGTTGGTTGCAGCTAAGTCTTTTTTAGGTCAGTGCATTCATAAGAGAAATCCACCATTTGACAACAGTTATAAGAATTCATCTTGCTTTTGTCCTTTTTACCAGCTTATTTTCCCTTTTTATGTTTGGTTTTCTTATTAGGCCTATATTCATCATTTCCTTTGGAAGCACCTCCATTCCTTTTTCTCTTAGGCTCGAATTCCTTACAAGAACTAGACTTAGCAACTAACAAATTTGGAGGTTTGGAAACCACTAGGCTCTCTTCCTTTAACTCTAAATGATGTGGAATAGCTTCAAAGGTTTTTACGTTCTCATTATATGTCAGATTGACCCTCATGTGCTCCTAATTATCATGAATGATTGAATCACCGCTTGAATTTGCTGCTTATTGAAAAGATTGCTTCTAGCCACTTTAAACTTGCATATTATGCTAGACATGACTCTCAAATGCTTTTTCATTGAACGATCAAGATGCTTTTTGTAGCTACCAAATTTAAGAGTCAGGCCATGAATCTTAGTTGTGGAAGTCTTTCCAAATTTCAAATTTAAAATTGTCAACAAGGCATTTGGAGTAAGGAACTGCTTATACTTGAACATGAGATCATTTTCCATACTATTAAGTAACATAATGCGAATGGTATTACTTTTCTTTTTCTAGCTATTATAAACTTCACGATCCTAGCGATGTTGAGCAGTAGTTCCCTCTTGTGTTTGAGCCATCACAAATGTTAAGACCTCTAGGGCCTCTTGCTCCTTAAGCACGTACTGAATTTTACAATGTCATCTATCAAAATTGTCACTATTAAAACTTTTCGCCTTTGTTAAAATCAGCTATGATTTGTTTGGAAGCCATCTAATATAAAAGTAGTCCAACATTTGAATAAATCTCGATTAGCACCATATATACATCAATTTTGTAGCAACAATCATATTAAATAATTATAATGAAAAATACATGTGTAAAGAGACTTTAATACTAGCAAAATCACGTTACATCACAAAGTTTCCAACACGTAATTATTTAAATAACTTTTACTAACAAAAAAATCATATATTGAGGAATAAATTTGACTCAACTCAATATATTCCCACTTATATGTAAATCATATTTAGCCTACTAGCATGTTTTATAATTTGTTAATATTCAATTACAAATATGCCTTAAAAAATTGCTAAAATAAAGTAATTTTGAAAAATGCCAAAATAATTACATATAACCAATTCTAGCAAAAATAATCTCAAGAAAATATTCAAAATTAGCAAGAATTGTTTTTCACAATTATTTGGCATTATTCAATTTTCATGCAATTTCATGAAAATAGGAAATAGATCAATAAACCAACAATTAAAATTTGGTATAGACAGAATATGACATTTAAAACTCCCATTAACTTCCCATTGGTTTGTAATGCTCAAAATTTTTATTTCCTTTAAATAGTAACGCAAAAAAAATTGAGCATGACACAATAATAAAACTTGTCATTTTGTTTCTTAAGAAATATTAGGGTCCACTCGTTATCAAACATTCAAGACATAAAACATTTGACTCCTGTAACATATTTCTTATCACATATCATCATGTGGGATCTAGCGGTAATTATGCATTTTACTGAAACTTTTTAAACATTCAATTAGTCATATCTTTTTAACCAAAAATTCTAAATTATGCACACAATATACTATTGAAATCATCTCAAAATTTAGTTTCCAATGACATCCATGCCAATGAGTTAATTCACATCATATTATGCTAATATTGTCACAAATCATTATGTTACATATTTCTGTGGTATGTTGATTTGTTTTCTTTTTTTGTGATAAGATCAATTATATCCGACAGATATAAATCACAAATAGTAAATAACATACATGATGTCATGTTATCATAACATCAACATACATATGTGAAATATTTCAATAGTACAACATTAAAGTTTTGTGCTTTAAAATGTTCTGTTAAAATCAATTAAGACATATTTCACAATCTGTATATCTAATTTACACATGTAATATACCATTAGAATACTTATGAATTCTACTTTATAATGAGATCCACTTTCATAAATTAATTAATAAAATTAATTTGTTAAATACTTCCTCCAAGCAGAATTGGTTTCTCAAGTTTGGTTCTTGTAGATATACATACTCAAGCCAAATACGATACGTACATTAATCGACTTGTTAAATTAAGGCAAACATATCACAACATTATATTTGAGCATACAATAAAATTTCATTTATTCATTGTCACGCATAAGAACAAATGAGACCATGTATAACATATCTAGATTCACCAAGGACCATGAAAAGAATCATAACCTTACTATGATACCAATGAAGGTTTAAATAGAAACTTACAATAAACAACGAAAGCAACAAATCGAGAATTCTTTTATGATGTTCTTGATTCACGGTATGTTGGATCTACTAGAGGTTCTACTTGATTCTACCGATTCAAGTGTCTTTGCTCAATAAAAAATGAAGGATGGTGTTCTTTGATAACCTGTAACTTTTTAGTTAGGGGGTGCTTGTTTGGGGGGTATGGATATGGAATGAAAATTGATGTTTGGTATGAATCTATCATTGAAGACCTAAGAGTTTCATTCCTTGGTTTTGGGCAATCCTTCATTCCTCTCATAATCTAAAGGAATGGAAGAGAGAAATGAGAGTGATTGGTATGTTTGCAATTTTTTTATATAGAGGATAGATAAAAGGTATAATTATGAGCTAAATAACTTTATAGGTAAAGCTTTAATTTCAATAATCAAATTTATGGTGAAATCAATTAAATAATTAATTGCACTATAATTGATTAAAATATTGTAATTAATTAATTGATTACAACATAATTAATTAAAACATTATTATTATTATTTAATTACATTATATTATATTTAATTAAAATATTATTATTAATTAAAATATAACAATTCATTAATTAAAATATTATTATTCATTAATTAAAATTTTGTAATTAATTAAATAATTAATTAATTACAATATAATTAATTAAATTATAAATATTACTTAATTAATTACATTATATTTGATTAAAATATTATTATTAATTAAATTATTATTATTCATCAATTAAAATATTGTAATTAATTAATTAATTACAATATAATTAATTAAATTATTATTATTATTTATTTACATTATATTAAATTAAATTATTATTATTAGTTAAAATATAAATATTTATTAATTAAAATATTATTATTAATTAATTAATTGCAATATAATTAATTAAAATATAATTCATTCATTAATTAAAATATTGTAATTAATTAAAATATAATTCATTTTGTAATTAATTAATTACAATATTTTTTACAAACCAACCACTATCAATGGTAATGGTAATGGTAATTATTCTTTCATCTTAACCAGCCATCATAATTATAATGATTATTTCCATTCTCATTCCTCCCTATATTCATTCCCATTCCTATCCTCATTATCTTCTATAAACCAAGCGCCCCCTTAGTCACTTCCTTGGGTTGTTTTCTCAAGTACGCTCTAAACGTACTAATAGGGTAAAAACTGATCGGGCAATTAAAGAGACAGGGATGATTGAGATAAGACAATTTATCCCATGGTAACTAACAATAGTTACCTCATCTCAAGACTTGGATTTGAATATCGGTTAACTTAATTAGAAAATAACAATCAATTACATATGCCAACATATATAAATGAGTGTTTAAATGTATAGAATAAAATAAAATTATGGAAAATATAAACAGAGAAGATAAGAAAGGTATTAGAAACTTTTTTGAACCATGTTTGTCATCTATTGTCTAAGGTGCCAATAATTGACTTCAAGAGTATATTTATACCTTGTAAACAAACCCAACTAAGTAAAACCAAAAAAAAAGAAACTTAATATTTTTAATTTAAAGCACTAAATCAATGAAAATAACAAAATATAAATAAGAATAAAATATATGATTTGGGAGTACAAAGAAAAAACACACTATAAAGATGTATATGCTAAAAAGAAAAGAGAATAAAAGCTAAATCTGTTTTAGGTCCATCATCGTGGTCACTATCCTCTTACGGCATTATCAAAGATTATAGAGACTACTTAGAGTACCTTACATATTAAAAGTAAGTAAACAACTATTGCTCCATCCGTCACAACCATTGTTCATACTTCTTTAATTACTATTTTTTATGAAAAATTAAAAGGTTTCATTAAAAAAGGAATAGAAATACATAGTATATGTTTCCATACAATACCCCAATGCACATGCCACTGAAGAACATATTAATCCCTTCTAACCTAAACAAACTACGAAAAATGCACCGTATGGAGGAAAGCTCCATATTGTCATTTGACAAAAGCAGAAAACCTGAAGAAATGACAAGATATTACTATTGCATCCTCTATAACATGGAAATTTGTCCATGCTACTCTTTCTTAAGATCAAGAGTGGTCTTGTAAGCCTTTGTCATGACAAGTACTATGTTGTGTTAGACTTCTTTACGCTCCTCTGCTTTCCTTTTCTTCAAGTGCCTTTGTTGTTGGATATGGCTCTATTCCTCTACTCCTTAGCTCTATCCTCTCTCTCTCCTAACAAAAATGAGGCTTTGTTAACCTTCCTAACTAATCTCATATACCTCAATATATCTAGATTCACAAGCTATGAAAAAACCTATGATCAGTCTTAAAAATTATTAAAACTATTTAAGTTCTTTGCTAATCTTGTCAAGTATGGAGAGCTTCCTTCTTTTTATTAGGAATGAGATTTTCACGTTGGGTTGGCCTAACCTAAATTTAGTGGTCTAAGCCTAGACTAATTGATCTTTAGGCTGGTCTTATCTTAAGGCTAGCCTAGAAGGCTTGATTAGCCTAAATCGCACTTCTAAAAATGACATTATTTTGAAATGTAGACTTAGAAAACCTACATACCAAAATGATAGTGCTTCAATCAATTATACCAAAATAATGTCATTATGGAGGTAGTTCAAGCAAGCTCAAGCCAAGCCTAGGATACGTTAGAGGTAAGCCCAACATGACTTAGCTTATTGTTATCTCTACTTCCTAGTGCCCCATTTACTATAAATATTTGGAAACATAGAAACATATGTTAAATGGTCACCACTCTACTATGCATAATAAAAAATGTAAGCGAGAGTCACCATAGGATTGTTATCCGTCATCCCAAAAATGGTATATGAAATGACCCTGTGTAGATATATAAGATTAAGGGAAAGGATATATGTTCTCTTACTCTTTTGATAAATCATATATTCTTATTTCCTTAAAATTAAACTCCAAAATTCCTAAGGGATATGGTTACTAAGATTATTGAGGAATGTAACTAACATACTTCTATACTCCTACAACTCCATATATTTAGGTGTATAAAACCCGTGTTGTATTATAAAATTGTTAAACTACATTTCAACTTGTTTCCCACATAGCCCAAATTTGATTATAGTCATATCCAATTTTAGATTCTAATTCACCTTAAATATAGTAAGAATCTCTAGGGAGCTCCCTATAAAAATACTTAGTTTTGTTTTAAAACATGCTCTGCCATAAGTTTTCTATAAGCACCCTTACTTTCAAAGTTAATCCTATTGTCTCCAATGCAACCCAATCTATACTTCTACTTAATTTGAAAGGTTAGATCTAACATAAGCATATGAGAATATGGTTCCTTAAAATCTAGTATTGGGTGTTCATTTAAGGTTGCATCTTGTCGTTGAACTTGAATACTTAATGTACCTTGAAAGGATCTAGTCTTCACCCTTTTCCTTGTGGATGGTTCTAAACTCATTTTTATAATTAGTTAGTGTTTGGAAGTGAAAGATAAGCAATAAATGGGAAAAAAATAAATCCCAAAAAATAGGTTGGATCTCTAATTTTAAGAGAAATTAGAAATTTAGAGGCAAAAGTAGGTAAATATTGATGAAAAAAAAGGAAAAATGTCAAAAACTTGATAGGATTTAAAGGGAACTCAACTTAAGTAATGAATGTTTAGAAAATTGAGAAAATTTAGGAGAAAATACAAAATATAGTCGAAAATGAGGGTGAGGGTTTGTTTTGACTCATTAGTTTTTTAAAATTTAGTGATATGGACACTGATAAGGCCTTGGTGCAAATTATAGATTGTTCTGAGTTAAAATTTTTTATGCACAAGTATAGCCCTAACTATAAAGTATCCTTAGGAAAAGTTATCCAAATCTATGGCTAAGGGTATGTCCATATCCCAAGGCCATATATCCATCTATCTTAGATCCCTATAAGCATGACCAAAGGCATTGTCCTCAAACCTTAGATCTTCCTAATTCTTTTAATGTGTAGACATTTTATGTGAAAAGTGCATATCTTAATTTATCCTCTTGTAAAAAATCACAAATTAACATAGTTTAGATGCTGACGTATCCCATGTCATGTTTAATAATGCGATTCAACACATAGCTACTTTTTGAGTTTTGTATTAACATGTTTTTAGATGTTTAATCTCAAATATTCTTGAAAGTTTCTCCTTAAGCTTACATATGCCTTTCTTTGTATTATTAACTACAAAGCATAAAAATAAAAACACAAAATACAAACAACTAAAGAAAGATATAAATTTATTAATCAATCGTTTTTTATGAGTCCTTAGCTATGATCTTTCCTCAAATCAACTTGACTTTAAAATCATATAATAAAATCAACTTGCTCGTTGATTTCAACATTGGATTCCCAACTTTATACTTCATTCCGTGATTTCCTCCTCTACAAACTTCATAACTTATAACTTGAGTTATTCCTAATAGAGGGTTTAAGTTGTCCAATTTTCTGGCTATCACCTCCATTTAAGTTGTTAGTGTAGTTATAAGGTCTATATTATGGATTCTAGTATATTTATTCGTTCTTACCCTTCTAACTACCACTAATAGTTGTTTGTTTCTATCCCTTTTATTAGCTCGAAGGCAGCCTTTAGAGTCTTATTGTTTAACATTTCACCTACGACAACATCTATCACCTTTCTTGTAGATTTTACCAACTAAACTATTTTAGATGTCTACAATTACATCCATTTTAGAAGTATATGGTATAGACACTTCCTAATTAGATCCTTGTATGTCTCTCATGTTTCATATAAGGTGTCATTATCAAACTACTAGAAGGAAGAGATATTATTTTAACTTTGTTGTCTTAGATGGAGGAAAGCATTTGTCAAAGAACTTCTTTGCAAGACTCTTCTACATGGTAATTAATGTAGCTTATAATGCTTTTAGCCATTGCTTCTCTTGATCTCTTTGTGAGAATTTAAATAGTCAAAGCCTATGTCATCTTCATTTCCCCTATTTATCTTGTCTTAAATCTCTTAAAAAATTGGTAATGTGAGCCTTAGGATCCATGTTAAGAAATCCATTAAATTATTTATTTTGTCTAACTGCCTAGTTTACATTGAATCTTAAAATAATGAGCATTTATCTACAGCCTTGAGATGATTGATTTTGTTCTCATAAGAGACAATCTAGTGTACTCCATCATTTCTCTTCTTTTTCTTTCATAGTTTAAAGTTATATTTTTTATGTATCTCTAGCTGCTTACTTTGTTCGTTCCCTCGGATTATGACATAAGGTTTTTTTAAGTTTTATACATTCGTCGAAAAATATAAATTGTCAATTTCTTATCATACATCGTGGTTACCCTTAAAACTAAAGTAAGCACAAATATTGTGAAACAAAATTAAAACAAGATATAAATAAAGCTATCAGAAATAAATATAATAAAAATAAAGGAAGAAAGCAAATGTACAGGACTAGAAGAATAATTTCTAAAAATAGTTCCTTCATCAACAATGATATCAAAAACTTAACGAGTGTTTTCTATATAATCTATATTTATCAATCTACTAAAGTTTTTCCTATAAGAAATCTATTGCTCCCTAGACAAGTGCATCTATCATTGATGAACAATATAATCGTAAGTAGAAAACAAATCGTATAAAGAAGTAATAGGGAGGAGATAATAACTAAAGATATGATTTTTATTTTTAATAGTGATTATAAAATAAAAATGAATATAGACCTAGATAGTAGCCAATGAAATAAATAAAAAGATAATAAGTTAAAAGGAGAATTCAATCAAATAGTTGCGTTTAGAAGAGTAATTTCCTTAATGGTACTTTTGACTTCATGATTTAATTAACTTAGAATGAATATATTTGATGGATCAGCAAGATTCCCAAGACATTGAAATTGCACCCTATCAAGCTATAATCATCTACCCTCTAATTTGCTAATATATAACTCTACAATTACTAACACCCTTTTAAATGCATTAAAATTTGGAAAATCCCATAAAAGGTTTTACTCTAATACCAGGAAGATCATGTAAGTCTCTCTTAAGAGGGTCGTTCAACTCCTCTACTTAAGCATGGTTTACTTACAAGCAAGCTCTTTTGAGTCCTCTATAGGTGAATTAAGTTTAAATTAGACATTAACATGTATAAATCAACTTTAAGACCAATCAAAGATAGCTTACAAAAGTATACCCAATATCATAGATTAAATCAAATCAATCCATACTAAAATAACCAAGGTTTTAAAAATAGGAGTCCTACCTGCTGGTTTGACTAAAAAAGTTTGAATCAGCCAGTGATCCAGTTCGGTTTCACCTAATAACCTCTATATATTAAAATCAGCTGGTTTATCATCGAATTGGCTGATTTTTTGTCGAATCGGTCCAATCAGTCTATCACTGTACAAAACTCCAAATATTTTTGAAGGCTACTTCTAAGTTTCATTTCATCGAAGGCTCAAGCTTCTCCTCTCGTCTTCACGATCTTCTGATCTTCTCTTCATCATCTTTGGATGTTCTCTTCACCATCTCTCACTACCTCCATAGATGTAGAAATCGAGCTCTTCTCTTCAAACTTCAGATTTCATTTCATCAAACCCTCTCCTCCCCATTTCACTGTCTTCTCTTCACCATCTCTCACTGCCTCCATTTCGTTTCAGACTTCTTAACTCGCTCGATCTAAATAAACTAAGAATTTCACAAATTTACCGATATCTTGAACAAAAGGAAGGGTGCTTGTCTTCTAAAGTCAATAAGGGAGAAAGAGTAAGAATGTGCATAAAGGCTGAATCAAAGGTAAGATCTCTTCCCTCTTTGTTTCAGTTTAATTCTAACACCCTCTCCTTATATCTGCTTTACTCTTTTGCTAAGGATCTGGAGTTTATCAAGAACTAGCTTTTTTAGTATATTCATGTTCTTTCTTGCCTTCCCTAGTTTTCATGGAATCAAACAACATCTAGTTGGAAGTTTCTATGTTGATAAGTGACTTTTTTATGAAAATGGATGGGATCTGTGGAATTTATGATATGTGAAAATAGCTTGGTCAAAGCTAGTCTTTGATCTTGTATTAGTCCAATAAATAGTTAACAGAGTCTAAAATAAAACAAAACTAAGCTATTCCACAACTTTTAGTTTAATTTTTATTCATTAAAATAAACTTCTTTAATTCAGTTTTTGCAAAACACGTGTAATATTTAAATAATTTTATTTGATGGAAAAAATGAATATCTAAAAATTTTATGTTTAAAAAATAAAAACTCCAACTTTTTTCATTACAAACTCTGTAATATTTAGAACTCTAAAAAAAATTAAAACTCTCAAAAAAACTTTTGTAACATTTATAACTCTATTTAATATCAATTTCTGGTTTTGATAGTTAGGTTATATATTCTTTCAGCTATTCAATTTGTTGATCTAAAACATCAAAATTGAAAACTAGTAATGTTTCGGTTAGGCTATTTAAAGTGGAGCAATTACTGGAAAAAAGTTTATAAGTGAGTAACATCTGTTGGTCTTTTATGTATCCATTCTAGTCTTCTTTATTACAATTGATAATGAGAATTATTTAAGTTGTATACTTTTGATCTGATATTTTTTTATACTTTTTAGGTTAAATCATAATGGAGAATATGGAATCATCCTCAACTCATAGTAAGTCTGATCCAGCATGGAATTATTTTTCTTCTTCTTAAGTCTCTGATAGGAATATCCAATATAGCTGTATGTTTTGCAGTAGAATATTTAAAGTGGGAGGAATTTTTAGAATGAAAGAACATCTTACTGGTATTAAGGGTAATATTGCTTCTTGCAAAAAAGTACCACTTGATTTATGTGATATAATTGGAAGATATTTGCAGCAACAAGTGAAAAAGAAAAAGTAAAATAAAGAGGCTCATGATATATCTTTTGGAGATGATGAAACACCATAATCATGAGATAAAGGAAAAAGAAAAGCTATTATTAGCATAGATTCTTATTTTTCTCCAAAACCTACTCTTGGTTCTTAGTATAGTCTAAAAAGTTTTATGGATGATAAGGATGTTGCTTTGCGACATAAAAGAGCATGGGCTAGATGGTTCTATCATTCGTGTATTCCTATAAATGCTTTAAATTCACTATATTTTCAATAAGCAATTAATGTTACAACAGCAATAGGTCTAGGATTTAAGGTGTCATCTTATTATGAGCTGCGTGTGCCTTTACTTTAAGATTTAAAAAAGGAATGTCAGTTAATCGTAGATACATATAGATATAACTGGGAATCAACAAGATGCACTATTATGGCAGATTGGTGAACTGATGAAAGACAAAAAAACCTTGATTAATTTCTTAGTTTATTGTAATATTGGAACAACTTTTATCAAGTCTGTTGATGCTTCTGACATGTTAAAAAGTGCTAATGCTTTATCTGAATTATTATGAAATTGTCGAGTTGGATGGACCAAAGAATGTTATGCGTTTTGTTACAGACAATGCAGCTAATTATGTATCAGCTGGGTATTTATTACAATCAAAGTATGGGCATAATTATTGGTCTCTATGTGTTGTATATTGTATAAATCTTATATTAAAAGATATTAGTGTTATGGAGCATATTTCTAGTCTTACTTCACGCGCATCTAAGATCACAATTTTTGTGTATAATCATGTCACATTTTTATCTAGGTTAAGAAAGCAAGAAGATTGGGTTGAGAGCGTGCATCCCGTTGCTACCAGATTTGCAACTACATTTATTACTCTGAAAAGTGTTTATGAACATAAGCAACTACTTTAAAATTTGGTGACAAGTGAACACTTTTCAAGTCATAAATTATCAAAGAGTGAAAAAGGAAAAGAAATTTGTGCTATTATTCTAGATAATAAATTTTGGAATGCTTGTTTGATCATTGTGAAGATTGTGGCAGTGGTTATAAGGTTGTTGAGAATTATTGACTCAGATGAGAAGCCATCTTTAGGGTATATATATGATGGCATGTATAGAGCTCACAAAACAATTATAATTCTTTGTAAAGGGAAGGAGAAATTGTACAAGCCTTATATAGATATTAGTGATCAACGATGGGACAAGCATCTTACTCAAAGGATCCACTAAGCAGCTTATTTTTTCAATCTTTATTGCTTATATAGTGGAGAAGCACGTACAAGTAATATTATGGGCGGTTTTCTCAATCATTCTCTATTGAAGAGTAATCAAAAACGATAAATGAAATTAAATTGTATAGGAAGGTGTAGAGAGTTCTGCTAGATCATTAGCAACGAGAGAACTTATGATAAAAAAATGCAACCAAGTAAGTTTTAAACTTTTAATTCATTATTTACTTATTAATAATATATATATTTATCAAAACTTAATTTAAAATATAGATGAGTGGTGGAGATTATTCAGTGACAGTGCACCAACATTGAAAAAACTTACTATTAGGTTACTTAGTCAAACAGCTTCTACATCAGTTTGTGAACATAATTGGAGTGTTTTTGAATGTATTCATACAAAGAAACGAAATCGTTTCAAACATCAAAGACTTAATGACGTTGTTTACGTTACTTATAATCTGAGAATAAAGAATAGGTATTTTATAATTTTGTTTTCATTCAATAATTTAATTTTTATTATTAACTTTATAATTTCTCTATTATGTGTTCAGACCACTTAGTAAGAAGAGAACATATGATCCAGTTGATATTGATTCTATTGAGCATCCTAATTTTTGGACCAAAGAAGAAGAACCATCACCTGATCTTTATTATAATGAACTTGAAAAGACGATTTATGAAGAAAATGCATTTGTCACTACGAATGAATTAAAAACATCTACTGATGGTCAATTCATATCTTATTTTAATCATATTTGAGTTAAAATTATACTGTATTATAAGTTTACAGTTGAGAATAATTTCATACATTACTAATTTGTAATTTATTTTAATGCAGTAGAAGAAATTGATGCAAATACTTTGAATGAAAGCGTAGTTTATGAATCTTTATATAGCGTTGGAGATTTTGGAGCTTTTGACTATGATGAAGCGTAACCTCTTTCAGAAATACAATTTTGATTTTTATTTTTATTTTAAGTTTTATATTAGACTCCTATTTATTTGATATTAGTTCATTATATAATAATAGACATTGGTGTATTTTTTATTTCAATAAAATATTTTATTTTTACTTATTCTTATAAGTTTTACTTCTTATTTATTATAGACTAGTTTTATAGTGGTTCACTACCAGTTAAATCTCTAAAACTTAAACCTTTCCTTCAACCGGTTTGATGTCCGGTCCTGTTTTTAAAACATTGAAAATAACTACTAGGTTTTTCTTTTATAAACATAAAAAGGTGTTTAGCCATAAAACATGTTTTAAGAAATTAAAAGAAAAAATGAAGAAGTCTTAATATAAATAAATCTAAATGAACTCCAAATTTCTATAATTTTTTGGTGAACTTTTAATTCAAGTTTAGATAAAGTTTTACATTCAGAGAATAAACTCAACGGGACTTTCTACTTAGTCGCAAAGTTTAAAATTTGGAATTTTTCTAACAATGATATGTTTTTTTGTGACATGGGAGTTCTATTGGAATGTTAGAAAAGTTGAAATATTTGAAACTATCTAACAAGTCTCTAGTGGATTATATTCCTACTATTATTGAGAGTTAGAGATTTTTTTTTTTTTTGGATCTAGAGTAATGGAAACATTCTTTAAGAAGAGGAGCTTCTTCTAATTGAGGCATAATATAAACTCACTCTTAGGATAAATTCTTAGTTTGATGGATAATATTTATTCCATAACAACTCTGCTAAGATAATTCTACTTATTCGTTCCCTCAGATTATGACATAAGGTTTTTCTAAGTTTTATATATTCTTTGAGAAATAAATTGTTAGTTTCTCATCATACACCATGGTTACCCCTAAAACAAGAGTTAACACAACTATTGTGAAACAAAATTTTAAAAAAGATATAAATAAAGCTAATATAAACAAATATAATAAAAATAAAGGAAGAAAGCAAATGTACAGGACTAGAAAAATAATTAATAGGTTTCTAAAAGTAGTTCCTTCACCAACAATGATGTCAAAAACTTGATGAGTGATTTCTATATAATCTATATTTATCAATGCTACCAAAATTTTTTCTATAAGAAATATATTGCTCACTAGACAAGTGCATCTATCATTGGTGAATAATATAATTGTAAGTAGAAATCAAATCGTATAAAGAAACAATAGGGAATAGAAAGCCTGACACTATTAACTAGGCTAAGGATAATAAGTAAAGTTATGATTTTTATTATGTATAGTGATTATAAAATAAAAATAAATATAGACCTAGATAGTGGCCAATGAAATAAATAAAAAGATTATAAGTTAAAAGGAGAATTCAATCAAATAGTTGCATTCAGAAGAGTAATTTCCTTAATAGTACTTTTGACTTCATGATTTAATTAACTTAGAATGAACATATTCTATGGATCAACGAGATTCCCAAGACATTGAAAATGCACCCTATCAAGCTATAATCATTTACCCCCTAATTTGCTAATATATACCTCTACTATTACTAACATCTTTTTAAATGCATTAAACTTTGGAAAATCCCATAAAAGGTTTTACTCTAATACCAGGAAGATCATGTAAGTCTTTCTTAAGAAGGTCATTCAACTCCTTTACTTAAGCACGGTTTACTTACAAGCAAGCTCTTTTGAGTCATCTATAGGTGAATTAAGTTGAATTTAGACATTGACATGTATAAATTAACTTTAACACCAATGAAAGATAGCTTACAAAAGTATACCCAATATCATATATTAAATTAAATAAATCCAAACTAAAATAACTACTAGTTTTTCTTTTATAAACATACAAAGGTGTTTAGCCATAAAACACATTTTAAAATTTTAAAAGAATAAATAGAGAAGTCTTAATATAAATAAATCTAAAGGAACTCCTGATCTCTATCTTTTATTGGTGAACTTTTAATTCAAGTTTAAATAAAGTTTTGCATGCGGAGAATAAACTCAAGAGGACTTTCTACTTAGTTGCAAAGTTTCAAATTTTGAATTTATCTAACAATGATATAGATATTTTTGACATGGGAGCTTCTATTGAAATATTAGACAAGTTGAAATATTTGAATCTATCTAACAAGTCTCTAGGGGATTATATTTCTATTATTATTATGAGTTAGAGATTATTTTTCTTTGGACCTAGAGTAATGAAAACATTCTTTAAGAAGAGGAGCTTCTTCTAATTGAGGCATAGTATAAACTCACTCTTAGGATAAATTCTTGGTTTGATTGATAACATTTATTCCATAACAACTCTACTATGATAATTCTATTTTTAAAATTTTAATGAATCTCAAGGTGGTTCTAGTAGAAGGTTTAGCAAATATCAAAACTAAGTTTTTAGACCACCAACTAGATTAAGACAGTAGGGGTTTAGACAAAGGGGTAGCTTTATACAATCTGGTAGTAGAAGAGGTGTAGTATTAGGTCAGTGACCAGATTGTGAGCATTATGGAAAGAGGCACAATGGTGAATGCTGGAAGTTGACGAGAGCTTACCTTCGATGCCGCTCACTTGACACTAGATTAGGGACTGTTCTGTTGTGTTTGGGGCATAGACTAATAGGAGAGGAAGTGCGGCGACAGAAACTACGGTTCAGCAGAGTCGAGCCAGTGGGTCTGGACAGAGAGTTCATGACAAATGAGTTCTAGGAGTGCTACTGGTAGGACTGAGGTACGGAGCAATCAACCGCAGTCTCAAGCCGGTGTATATGCCATGACAACACAAGAGGCTAAATATTTTCCAGATGTCGTTGCAAGTGCGCTATTTATATTTACTTCTGAGGCTTTTACATTGCTATATCCTAGATCTACGCATTCCTTTATCGCATCGCATATGACATCTTGTATTGTGATAGGGAGTTATTGAGTTATGGATTAGAGGTGAGTACCAATAGTTAGTACTACCTTAGTGGAGAAATTTGCAAGAGGTTTCTGATCTGAATTGATCAAGTAGAACTGGAGACAGACTTGATTGTATCACAACTAAGAGAGATTGAAATTATTCTAGGCATGGATTGACTCACTTCTCTTAGGGCTATTATGAATTGCTATACTAAGGAGGTAATATTAGAATCTCTTAATTAGCCAAGAGTAGTATTCAGAGAAATTAGTCAAGCAATGCTAGCTAGGCTGATCTCATTTATGAGTGCCTTGAAGTTGATGCAAGGGGGATGTGAGGCTTATTTCGCCCATGTCATTGATACCTGAACTGACCAAAATATGCAGGACATTCCTATGGTTAAGGAATTCCATTAAAGGTCGGATGTTTGTACAGTTAGGATGGTTGAGATGAGCTAGTTTTAGAAATGATTTGAGAGATACGATAAGAACATAATCAAGCTTCAGAATAAAGTATGAATTGCAACTTATACTTTATTATGTTTTAATGTTAATCATGTTACAGAATTTAAGTGACCTTGGCTTTCAAAAAATTAAATACAAAAAAGTTTAGTAATTATTTCACAGTGTGCGAGATTTGTTCCAAGCCTAATTTTCCTAAAAAATTACATTAGATAAAAACAGAGGGAATAAATCCTTTATTTGATAATTAATCGCTAATAAAATGGCTTAAATAGGAAAAGAAATTTATCTGGAGTTTTTACTCTAGTTATAAACTTATTACATAGGTTTTTATTTTTTTTATTATCAAAATTTCTATGATTATAAAAGTCGTCATAGGAGAATTTTTTTTGCTTTGAATAGGGACTTTTTTATCATTTTAAAAAGTTGATAAATTGGGTGGACGGAGGTAAGTTTTATTTAATTAAATAATTTTTCTTATAATAAAACAAAAAATTTAATCATTGATAATCAAATAATATATGGAATAATTAGCATGACTAGTTTAGTTTAAGGATTAGGATTTAGAAAGTTATCTAAACAAGTATGTCAATTATTTTTTTTGAAAAAATTTATGAGGAATGTAATGTGAAAACTTAGTATATACAGAAAGTCGAAAAAGCGCTCTAATAGGATTACTAATTTTTTCTTTGAAATTTTTACTTTTAATAAGTGATTGTAATTGTTAGATATGGCCTAACTTCTTCTTTTTTTATTGAAGAGGTGAAATTTTACAAACATGTAATCGGAGAATAGAAAATTTGTCTCTCAAAATAAGTGGCACGTTAATTTCATGGATACTTAAAAAAATTAAGGAATTTATCACAAGGAATCTTAGACTTAAAATTTTGTACAATTATAACAAAATGAAATAGGATATCATCATAAATATTGATTGGAATTATTATCTGTATTGTTTGGTTTCCTTCTATGTTAATTATAATTATTAATACTTTTTTTAAGGATTTAGAAAACTAGAAAGGACAAAGTTTCATAATTTGTTTATAAAATAATTTGAAAAATTCACTATAGAATATAATTGTTTAATAAGAGAGAAAATTAAAAGCTTCATCTGACAAAATTTTAGTATTGTTTTTAATCTCATCATTTAAGTAGAAATTCAAAACAAGAAAAATATACATGAACATGTGATATGACACAATTATGTATTATAGCTAGATTTTATATGCTACATATAGTAAAACATATGTTGATCTCAAATTTGCTAAATGAGTTTGACTAATTAATTGCTATTAGCATTTAATTGTTCACAATCTTGCATGTATGTTTCATTTATCTAATACTTAAAGGGGTGACAATTTTAAAATGAGGTGGAGACAAAAAGAAAGAGTGGAAGGCAGGTTGGTGTACAAATTCGTGTATATAAATATGTATATAAGTTATATTTTATGTTTCTATTATTAAGGAGAGTAAATAGGATAATTAATTAGAACAAACTATTTGAATGAGAGAAGAGACAATTCCTAATCTACATCATATTGTAATTACATAATAGATCTCTACACTCAAATACTGTAATTTAAATATGCTAAACGATCAATAATACCAAACTCTATTGCATCTTTTGAAATGAAAAAGGTTTAGGCACTTGTTTGGATAAGAAGCAATATGTAGTGAAATATGATAACATATACTATTAAACACTTAATTACATTACAATTGATTACTATTTGGTAAAAACATATTTGGAATTTAGAGTTTATGATTGAATTTAAGTTAGATCCTAAAACTTATTGATATTAAAATGGAATTTAACATTATAAAATCTATTCAACTTAAATTTTAAACTGACAGAATCTTAAACTCTCGTCTAATTTTTGTTAAAATGTTTGCAACCTTTTTTAAAAAAATTAATTAAGGGTCCACCACTGCCAACATGTCATTCTAGCTGGTAACGGTGAGTCTCATTATCTCTTTTAAAAGTTTTATCCTTAAATCAAAATTCAATTAATATTAATTTTCACGTTCAAAATTCTCAATGTTTTTTCTTTTTCTCATTTATTTGTCTTATTTAGCTAATGTGTACTCTCTTTTTTTTTTTTGCGAAACTTTTAATTCCACCGTGAGAGAATAAAAAGTTATCCTAAGAGGAACATAAACAATTCATATTGTGTATCCTAATAGAACATAGGCCATAAATGCCAAATTATCATAAGGTGATAAGTTAAGGGTTCCAAGATCCTTCCCATTTTGTTAAATAGTATCAAAGTTTAGACCTTTAAATTCTTTAGATTTCATATATTCAACTTGCATGAATAGGAATTTTATTTTCCTTTAATTGTTTTAAGATCCACGTAAAAAATAAAGTAGCAGAAAGGAAGAATAAGACCATTCTTGAAATGGCTCGTAGCATGTTGAAAAGGTATGTCTAAGAAGTTTTGGGTTGAAGTTGTAGAATGTGTGATTTATTTGTCTAACCACTCACCAATAAGTAATACTTAAGGAATAATACCATAAGAGGCATAGAGTAGACATAAACCCAATATTGTACATTTTAAGATATTTAAGAGTATAACTTATTTCCACATACTAGATGAAAGGAGATCAAAACTTGATGACAAGATTGAGAAGTTCGTGTCTTTGTAGTTATGATCAAAGTTCAAAAAGCTACAAGCTTTACAATACAAGCAATGGAAATGTGGTCATTAATAGTGATAAAAATTTTGATGAAGAAGGTATATGGTAATGATATATCCAAAAAGACAATTATGACTTCCTTTCTCTTATGATTGGAGACACAGAAGAAGAGAAAGTGACTAAAGAAGCATAATAACCAACCACACCTCCCACATCACTAAAGGCATCATCTTACATTGAATATCCATCATCATTCTTAGAGGAAAGAGATTTACAATACATAATTTAGGTAAAAGACCATGAAAATAAATTAAGAAATGATATCGGTGAGGAGATTAATTCCATTATAAATACAACATATGGTAACTTACAACGTTTCCAAAAGGGAAAAAGGAAATTAGAGGAAAGCAGGTTTATAACGCAAAGAAGAATGCTAAATAAGAGATAGAAAAATATGAAGTAGGGCTAATCAAAAAAGGCTACAAGTAAAAGGACAACATTAATTATGAAGAGGTATTTATGCTCATTTCCTATTTAAAAATATTAACTTAATCATTTCTTTAATAGACCAAAATAAATAGAATATTCATAAAATGGATATAAAGTTGACTTTTTTGAATGGCTTCCTTGTAGAGGAAGTTTACATAGTAAAACCTTTGGGTTATATCGTGAAATGGCACAAAGACAAAGTCCTAAAGTTGAAGAAAGCTTTATATGAGCACTAATCACATGGTATAATTGAGTTGATACATACTTCCAAGACATTAACTTCATAAAAAACCTATATGAACATGCCCTCTATGTAAAAAAGAATAAGCTTGGGGATATCTTTATTATTTGCATACAAGTGGATGATTTGATCTTTACGAGTAGCAAAAAAAGGTTAATTGAATACTTAAAAAGTATAATGAAAAAAGGAGCTTAAGATGATTTAACTTGGTATAATATCTTACTTTATTGCAATTAAAATAAAGCAACAAGAGGAAGGAATATTCATCTCCCAAGAAGGCTATGTGTTAATCCCTAGCGGTACATAAGAAGTGAGTGAATTGGATATTTATGTAATTTAAAAAAATTTTAAACCAATATACTCAATTAATAACAATTAATATAAAATTGAGTAAAATTTTAAATAAATATCAATCAAATAATTAAACAATATTTTACATAGGATAAAAAAGAAAATGCAAGCAAATTTATAGTCGTTTGATGAACAACCTTTGCCTACAACTACTTCCAAGACTCTTATTTGAATTCTACTATAATTTTTCTTTTAAGGTGAAGAATAACCTTTTTATAATCTTTCTCAATAAAGAGGAACTTTTCTACAATTTTCTTCTAGGGTAAAGAGAAACCTCACAATCAATTGGAACCACCACTAAGTACAATGATATAATTTCCAAACCAAATATTACAACTTAAAATACCTCACTTTATCACTTGATAACTCTACAAAGGCTCACTTACACAAATATGTGACAATGATGCTCAACTGATTGAAAAATACATAGAAAGGTGTGTAAACTATACCCAAATGCTCTTAATGATAAAACTAATGAGAAAATATATATTTACAGTGTTTCGAGACTTTTACTAGCTTTTGGGTTAAAAAAAAGTCATTACAACGACTACTTACAGTGTACTAGTTGACTAATATGTATTGAATGTACAAATTTACTAATCATTGAGGCACTAGTCGACTAGTAGCATATTTGTTGTCTAATAAATTACATTGGTTCAAGCATTATTACAAAAAACTCACAGTATACCAAATTGAACAATTTTAACCTATATTAACCACTAACTCCTGTAGGTTGACCAACCAACCCTAAAAACATGATTTTAACAACTTTAAATGCTTAAACTCAATTTGTTAAAAAAATATTATTTAAAAACTTCCTAAACTATTTTCTAAAGATTGTTTGAAAGATCAAAAGGTTTTTTTTTCCATTAACAGCAAAAGCTTCAATGCCTTTTTATGAAAAAAAACGTATACAATAAAGTAAGATGAATTGATTATGCATGATGAGCTTTTAAGATTATTAAACTAATAAAGTTAAATTACATTTAATAATAATACCAAATGTAAAATGATCTTTATAATCCTTAATATTCTTTTGTTCTTAGTTGATCTTCATTTCAATAGTTGTAACTTCAAATTCTTTTTATCAATTTCATAAGCTCGCTTTTGAGTTTATGATTTTATTTTATTAGTAAATGCTTTTCACCAAAATGTTAAACTCATTAGTATTAACTATATTTTAAAATCATTAAAATATTGATTGAAATTTGGTTCAATAATATCCCCTTTTTTGATAATGACAAAATATTAATGATATTATATTTTTATAATAATTTAATCACAAAAATAACTATCCATATGAATAAAATGAATAGCACCCACTTACTATAAAACACAATTCAATATCAAGAAAATAATTTAATATTAAGAATAAAAGTAATATTGAATATCAAAGAAATATTCATAAATTGATGGAGTTGTGAATAATGAGGCAGTATACAATACGTATGGGTGGACGCCAAAATGTGGTAAGGATGAAGGTAAGTTATCACCCTAAATATTTACCTTGGTCATGGAGACACTTCATAAGATAATCTTTAGGATTATTGAAAGAACAAAGGGATTCAAATATCATTTAAAGTGTAGAAAACTTATTGGTTAGCTTCATTGTCAATAACACAAGATATATAAACCCAAATCTTAATTCAATTTAAAAACTTAAATAACACTTAATATTTTTTAAGTAGAATCTTATACAAACATGAAAAAATAAACAATATGATACCTCCTTTATTAATTTTAAACTCTTTAACTCAAAGGTAAAGGCTTAAGCTATCTCTATAACCTAGAAACGTCGTCCCTATTTATGAAATCCTCCTTTTTTCATAACTCCTAAAGATTTATATTTTTTCAGTAACTCAACATTATTAGCCTTAACAAATTCATATAGACTAATGTTTATTAAGTTCGTTCTATATTGGTTGTCATCTAGGATATAAGGTCATTTTGAAGGTTTTATAGATATGGAACTCCATTTTCTCCTTATCTACATTAAGTTTAAGCTTTTCTTTAGCCACAGTAATCACAACCCCCTTTAATAGTCAATAACGGTCTCTCTAAGGTAATAGGGACCCAATGTTTTACTTTATATCAAAATTTGGTAAGAAAGATAAATTTTCTTACTTTCACAAGTAAGACTTCCACTACCCCCAATTGGACACTTTATCGAATGATATACCAACTAGATTGACATTTTCATTGGTTTAAGATCCACTATTACTAGTTTCCTAAAAATAAATAAAGGCATAAGATCAGTACTTATGTTTGAATAACATAAACAATTAATAACATTAGAAACACCATTGAAAAGAAATAGTAAAACCCCATAGATCATTTAACTTTTTAAGGTAATTTATTAAACAAGGTTGCATTGCACTCCTTTATCGAAGGCATCATAGCATACTCCTTTAATTCATTTTTATTGGAGAAAATCTCCTTCAAGATATTCACATATAAAGGCTTCTGAGCTAATGCTTCAAAAAGGGAATATTAATGTTTAATTTTTTAATAAATATAAAAATATCTTAAATTTGTCTTCATTTTTCTTTTTAAACCTTTAAGAATATGGCATTGGTAGCAAATAAGGCTTCACAACAACTCTAGATTTTTGTTCCTAACTAGCATCGATTGAAGATAGAACCAATAATAGTTCCTTTTTATCTATATCCTCCTCATTCTTCTTCTTAAGTTTTCCTTCCTTCTACATTTCCTTCTTTCTAACAACACCAAAATTAAGTATTGTGCCACCCCTAACTGTAATGATACCACTAAATCTCTAGGGTTCATGTTAATATTACTTATAAGCTTACCCATACCTCTTTCACTCACCATCTTAGCTAGTTTTCTCACTTTTACCTCTAGGTTATGAATTGATTCACAATTAGACATCATAACCTTTTTAATTTTATCCAATTTTACATCTATGGAATGTATGAACTATTTAAACATCTCTTTTATGTTAATACTTTGTGGTGGTGACTGCTAAAACCAAGGTCTTTATTGGAACTTTAATGGTACCATTAGTCTTCTTACTCCAACTCACTACTCATTCCATAAGAATTTGGGACGATTTCTCCACCCTAGATTATAGGTGGTGGAAAAGGTATAATTCCTTATAGCTTACTTTCCTCCATAAGCATCCATGTAGTTTACATTATCACTATAATTTGAGGCAAGATCATTATTAATTTATGCATAGGATAGATGCCCATACATGCCATATTGGTAGCACGTCTCCATGTTGCCTATATATTAGTTAATAAACATCGTTAGCATCCTTCCCATATAATTATAAATGTGGATTGACCTAGAAGTATTATAAAGATGCAACTATATGGCTGGATACAGAGGTAAACAAGCAATCAATAATAATCCTCTTTTCACTACTTATTATTAGGCTAGAGGAGTTACCTAAATATCTCGTGGAAAGAGCATCAAGCTAGAGCAGGCAAACCTATGGCATCACTTGGATTCTAGCAATAACCTTAGTTTTAACAATCCGCACAGTCATAAAACAAGAGTATGGAAGAGATACTCAAACAATACATACCTTCCAATGATGCAAAATTGGATAACATAAGGCAACTTAAATCTCAAATAGGTAAACTTAAAAAGTTCGTGCAATCTAATTACACATCCATTTATAACTTGAAGGTGCAAGTGAGTCAATTAGCTAAGGTAGTTAATAAAAGAGGTCAAGGGATGCTTCTTAGTAACATCGAGGTGAAATGTTAGTCATCACACATCGGAATAATAAAAAAAATTTAATGTTAAAGATACTTAAGGAGGGAAAATGCAAAAGTTGAACAAACCTAAGACAGAGGATGAAGTGAACATAAACAAACTAGTGTCGATCACGTACTTAATTGATGTCGATCTGGACTTAAAGCTAGAATAATTTGTTAAAGTTTCTCTCAAATCACTTTAGGGTTATAAATCTTATATTGATTGCTCAACCACCTTTATATAATTCATGTTATATCTAATAACTACCTATTGAACTATCCTTCACTAGGATAGGTTATAAGCAGTATAAAAACATAAAAATTCTTATATGAGATACTTTAGAGATATCAAGTTGAAGGACTACTTATACCTGCATCACGATGAGAATTTTTATAGGCATATAAGTAATATTCCAAATCAAATTGTCATATTGGACCAGCTCAATAAACTTATTTTCTAATAAGTAGGGATGGCAATGGGTCAGGTCATAATATCTTGATCCTGGGCTAAACCGAGGCTTGAAAGGGTCATAGAGAGGCCCGAGCTCAAGAAAGGCTAACTAACCGAATCCGATTTATTATTTAAAAAAATTCAAAAAATGATATCGTTTTGTTACTCTCGTCAGGCCCAAACTAGGCTAGACCCAAGTCAACCTGCGGCTTAGTTGTGCCTAAGATTCAGACTTGAGGCCCAGGCCCAATTGTCATGCCTACTAATAAGTAGTAAACTTATTCTCTAATAAGCATTTACACATTTGTTTAAATATTTCCATATTTTAGTCTGTGATAATTCACTACTTCCCTTATAAGTAAAAAGCATAATGTATGTTAGTTTTTTTAATAGTTTAATTATTTATAGTCCTAGTAGAACAATGATTATAAACAATTTAGGAATAATACATAAATGTAATATGAATCTCATAATTGTAATATCATCATAATTTCTTGCAACATATATTTATCTCACAGACTATATCATATACATTTAAATATGTATAAAATAAAAAATGTCTTTAAAAATTATATCACATCATTATAACCAATCAATTCCCTATAACATATAAATTATCAATAATATAAGAAGTTGCCTAACTCAAGCATAATTTTTATTCATTTAGGAATTACTAAAAGGATAGTGCAAGTAGTAATCAAATGTGGTAGTTAAGAAACAATAACTTATACAAAGGATATAAAAATACACAAACACAATTACGTAAGAAGATATAATTGTACAAGATAAAATGAATATATATATATATACACACACACAAATGATATAATAACATTCTCAATAACAAAATTAATTCTGAGAATAACATTCTCAATAACAAAATTAATTCTGAGAAATGCATTTATTGGATAGTATAAATTACATGGAAATTATTATAATAATTGTTTGTTTGTTTATGTTCCACAACGAGCATTTAAGGGGTAGTCGAATTAGTAGAGTGGGAGACATGGGGCTAAAAAGTCATGTGTTCGAATCCTCTTATCTACACTCTCTCGATCGAGCCTTTCGTACAGGATTTGTCTAGTGTAGACTACTAAATTAGCGTGATTTGTACCCAGTACGCATATAAAAAATAACGGCTGCAATTTCCTTAAAAAAAATGTTCCACTGCGGCATTGATGACAATGAAAAATGTTGACCTTGATCCAATCATGAACATCTTCCTACGAGACACAATGTAGACATGAAAATGAACCCACATCCTATATCTACGGCTTAAGGATTGGTAGTAACTTCCCCGACTCATACATTGTATAAATGATTCCCTAACCTTCATTATTTTCACTATATAATCATTTATTTTCCTCGGTGATAAAGATACCTAACAAGGAAAGCTATCTCACTTTCTCTGCGTTTAAAGCTTTCTTTTGCGGATCTCTGGTAGGACCTTTCAAGTTTTGGTTTCAAATATGACTCGCGGAACTCTTGAAGTGCTTCTTGTTGGAGCCAAGGGTCTTGAAAACACCGATTTCCTGAGTATATCTCCCCTTTAAACCCTTGATTTTTCCCCCTCTTGATTGAGATATACAAATCGATTGTCTTCTTACTATGTTTTTGCTTAGATTAGTTCAGTAAAATTGAAATCTTTGACGTCTTATACGATTCATGATAATTGGCATCCATATATATATGTTATTTATGTCATTTGATGTCGATCTACCATTGACTCGGACATTTGATGTTAATCTTGTTGGTATTTGAGGACGTCAAGGTTTTTCTAACTTTTGGACAGTTTGACTCACTACCCATTAGATCAATCTTTATGATCAAATGTTCAAACGTGTACAGTCTCCCTCTTGTTCTCGGTCTTATTGTGAACTTTCAACTGTGATGAGATAGTATTTATGTGTGCAGATAACATGGACCCTTATGTCATCCTAACTTGTCGCAGTCAGGAGCAGAAAAGCAGCGTTGCTTCAGGTTTGTCTAAATTGCATTTAACATGTGAAATACACCGAACTTACTTTATCATATTTGGCAGAATCGTCTTTTTCATGTTCTTGTGGATGAGATAATAAAAGGCCTAGTGACTCGTTTGTATTAGATTTGATTGACTGGAGTGAATATTTACCAGAGAAGCTACAGTTGTGGTCTAATAACTGCAATTTTTACCGGCGAGCTTTTGAAACTGAAACAGAGCTGATTTTGCAGGCAAAGGAACTGAACCCGAATGGAATGAAAATTTCGTTTTTAATGTGACAGATGGGGTGACGGAGCTCCATTTGAAGATCCTGGACAGTGACACCGTTGGTGGGGATGATTTTGTCGGGGAAGCAACGTGAGAACTAGTTATAGTTAACTAAACTTCACGGCTTTTTTTTTTTGTTTTTTTCTGTAAACAAGTCTCATTTTACATCAATGAACAAACTAATGTTATTTGTTCATATCATCCTTCGCTAGCATTGAACTAGGACCCCTGTTCCAGGAAGGAAGTCTGCCACCAGCAACATACAACGTCGTTAAAGACGAAGAGTACCGCGGAGAGATAAGAGTTGGTCTCACCTTCAAAGCAGAGGTAATACGATACTCTTTTGTGCATCCCGAAGAAAATTCTAATCATATTAGAGAGTTCTAAAAGTTCTATTTGTCAGGATTATATAATTTCCAGGATCGGAAGAATGCGTTGCCTTTGGCTTGGCTTGTGTTAATGTTATTACATTTGGTTTGGTTTAAGCTTTATCCTGTGAATTTTGTTCTTCAGGAACGCCGTAGTCGAGGTTATGGTGCAGAAGAGGAAAGTTACGGAGGATGGAAAGAGTCTGATGCGGCCTATTAAATTTAAATTGGAAATAACGAAAGAATTTGAATCTTTTGGCTCCCTGGATAACTGGATTTCGTGTGCATGTATTTCGAGTGAACTTTGAGGTAGACTTGTAGACCTGCTTGGCTTTCTCAATAAACTCATTTTCGTCGATTACTCGTCTCCATTCTCCAATGCTATTTCTCTCTTTATCTGCAGCACAAAAGACGAGCAAAATTGCCAAGTGTTTTCTTATGCAAAAGTTTCAAGTCAATTCATCAAAATTAATATCCATTTTCTTGATTAATTAAACACAATAATTGTTTAAGGTCAAACATACATGGCCAAGATGCAAGTGGGAAAAGATTAGATGGTATTAATCCTTACGACAAACTCTTTTCATACTCAGGATTCCACGGAACCTGCAAGATCATTTCTAAAGAATTTCCAGTTATATTTGAGCAAGCTCTTAATCAGCCGTTAGATGTATGGAAAATTTAAAAGAAAGAAGGTCGAGATACTAACAAGGGATAAAATTAGCTCCTTACCATGGCGGATAGTATGCAGAGCCACCCAGAATAATATCGTACTACCTCTCTCAACCCGTAGTGCCTTCCTAAGGACCGAAGGGACAAAAAGACAAAAAGAAGGAAAACAGGGAAATAACAAGAACCCATCTGATTAAACATCATCAAAACACCTCCAAACAATGGAGGTCTATTTACAACGGTGATAATCTTTGATATCATAATACAAAAGCTAAAATGGCTAGACCCATCTGGTTGGAATGCAAAATGCACTTACGGCAGCAATTATACATGACGAGCAGAATGTTCATTGATTAGTAGCTATGTCCTATGTCCTAGGACTTTACCTTTTGATGCAATCCTTTATTTCCCCGCAAGTGAGGCTGTTGAGTACTACTGGTGCCGTAATTTGGTAAGCCCACATTTCCGGAGGGAGGGGCTAAAGGATTATTCAGAGGCCACAATGGTTGGAATGCATGCTGTCTTTCTGGAACATCAAAGTGAACTGATATATCACTCTGAAAGCCAATATCTGGCGGTGCCAAATTAGCATCCCTATGGAACTGGATAGTATTAGCTTGTTGCTGTTTGTAAGCTTCCTTCTGGGTTTGAGAAGTGTTGACCTGTTGGAAGGAACCATGCAGAGCCAAAGGATCCTCCACCGGCAAGGCACCTGTAAGAGTCTTGACTGCAAATTCAAGGCATGGGTATTCTGACCAATAATCTGAAAGGGAAAATGGTTCTGACTCTGGATTCTCATTTATTTTCTCCATATCCAGCTTAATTGACTGATTTTCAGTATTAAAGTAGTTACAAACAGGCTCCTTCCACTTATCTGATGACACCTTAAGTTCAGTAGCCTTTCTGTTTGTGTAATCATGATGATCGTTCTCTGTTTCTGCTCCAGCCTCAAGTTGCTCAGATGCTTCATCTGCCAAAAAATATGGGGCTACATATATACCTGAATTAGCAGCCAATCTAGTAGACCTGCTTGCAGCATTTCTGGCAGAATGACAACCAGTCGCTTTCTCTGCTTCTGACTCAGGCTCACGGCCAGAATTTTGTTTCGAAGACCTATGAAGCAAACCAAACTCTTTCATTTTGTGGGACCTCCTTGAGTTGTTTTGAGTTTTCTTATTGTCAATCTTCTCTAAACCATCGTCATTCACAGTAATTTCATTGTTGCTCCTCTCCATATTATTCAGAAGTAGGTTATTTTCATTTCTGATATCAGTGGCAGGAATTGAATCGACTGGAGTATCAACAGCACTCTCAACTGGAATTGCACCTGTAAGAGTCCTGAATGCAAATGCTAGGCATGGATCTGATAAGAATTCGTCAAATGGAGAGATACTCTCAAATTCTGACTTCTCATCATTACATATGTCTTTCTCCATCTCTTCAAAATGCTCTTTACAAAAAGCTTCACTGTGATGAGAATTCTGAGTCATTCTTGATGCTTCTCCTTGTAATGCCATTCCTGTATCACCAGTAGACTGCCATGAAAGATCATTTCTGGGATTACACTTCAGCTGCTGAGATGCTTTGTTCATTAAATCATCCAATAGTATCAATTCACAGCTACAAGAGCTGGTTTCTTTTTCAGAAGAGTGTACACCAGACAATGTACATGTTGAGAAAAGTTCAAGTCCTGCCCGTTGTTCTGAGGAGTGACATGGCAAGTAAAACTGTTTCTTAATATCAAATGTGCTTGATTTATTTCTTTTATCACCTCTTTCCATTACAGTCTTCGAAGAGCTCTGAACTTTTATGTCTCCACTATCTGAAACAAATCCATTATTGCCATCAACCATTTTGAGCTGATTTCTCCTGGAAGCCCCACCCATTTTGGTTGGTGTTGTATCTATCATGGAGTTTGTTCTTGACAGTGTATCAAAACCCACTACCTTACCATTTGGGCACTTCATAGGGGAAGTACCAATTGAAAACCGAGTCTCTGACTTTGATATTTCACTTCTCTTTGCCCTTAATAATTCATCTGTTAGAAGTGCTGACTTGCCAAGAACAAAACTCCCATTATCTGCATGGATGGCTTCCCCGTCATTATAATGTTGGAATTTATATGGAAAAGGCATCAGCTCAGGTTCAAGCCCTGCAAGTCTTTTTGAAGAGCGAACACGAAACTTTAGCGCTTTCTTGCTGTTTCTGTTTAAATCATCCTGATTGTCTCCTTCAAGACTCCTTGTCATCTCTTTCTCAAGAAAATTCTGCTCTTGCATGGTATTAACTTCAGTATTTAAAATAATTCCATCACCACTATCAACTGACGCTTCTGACTTTAGCAATTTCGGACAACTTATCATACAGTTTTCATTAGACTCAGCACTATTATCTGCTTGATGCCTCTGTGGGGCAATCCAAAAAGTTGACACCCCCAACAACATAGGTTCTGAGATTGCCGCTTTGCCTTCTGGTATTATTGAGGCCTCAGTTTCCACAAGTTCAGTGCTTGCATCACCATAACACATCTTATCTGTAACTGCAAGTTTCCCTGCATCAGAGGATTGGAGTTTGGTCATGACTGGCATCAGCTCAGGCTCAAGTCCAGCAAGTCGTTTTGAAGAACGGTGAGGTAAGCTAATGCCCTCCTTACTGGATTTACTCCGAAGATTCTGGAGACTTTCTTTGCATCTATGTTCCAATTGAGTATCAAAAGAGTTCTGCTGTGTGATACATGATTTTTGATTTAGAACAAGTTGATTACCATCAACCTTTTTGTGTCGACTTCTAATTGACCCTTTTTCCTTTGGAAGTTGTGACCAGCTTATGACAGACTTTTCCTCCAATGGACAATTATTATCAGACATAGTATCTTTTGGAGACTGGTCTATAAGCATCTCACTAGCAGGAGTCACTGAAAGAACAACAGGTTCTGGGCTCACAAGTTTGCTTTTCCCTTTTTTTAGAGCCTCATCTTCTGAAAGTGCTTTGCTTGCCACATCAAAACTTTGCTTTTCTACCCCAGTAAGTTTCCCTGCGCACAATATTGGTTTTAGTCAAGGTGTAGAGTGAGAAATAAGTTAAACTAAACCAGTCGTAATAGACTAACCAGAAAAATGCAATTGCCTGGCCTCCAACCGTATTTGCTTCTGGCCTCTAGCAGGACGTGATGACTGAAATTTGTAATTAAAAGAAACAAGAATAAGGTATAATCAGTGCTGAATTAATCTTATACTGTCAGGAAAAACCCAAGTATAATAAATGTTACTAGTCAATAAAGGATTGGAAGCAAATTGACCCTATTTTAGTTTCAATACTGGAGTAAGCATGACATTAGGCTTTATTATAGGTTACCTGATTTTCCGTCAAAGACTAGTGAAACTTTAGAGTTTTAATCAGACTTTATAAATATCCTATCTCAACCAATTCTCAAATTAATGGACAGTTCGTGTAACCTTAATTCATTAGGTAGAGTGGCACTATCTAAATAACTTTTGCTAAAAAGGTCAAGAACTTTTCTGCTACTGCTACTGCCACTGCCACTGCTTAAGGGCTGAATGTGGCCGAAAAAAAGGACAACAGGAGAATCCTGCTCAAACTAGACAATTTGCATCATGTAGTGTAAGGTTAGCATTCAAGTCTTATGCAAGATTATACTTCATACCCAGGAAAGTGCTGCCGGCCCTCCTCTCAATTTAAAGATTGTAGAATACAAGGATAAAAGAGAGAGGTTGTAGACTCAATAAGATTCAAACCACTTTCAAGGTGTTCAAGTGTATTTGAGGTCATTGAAAATACCAAATAAGAAATACAGAAAGTTAAATAAAAGAAATTAAGAAATTAAAATTTCTTAATTAAAAAAAAGGAGAGATTGACCACGAGTACATATTTGACAGCATTGGAACAATCTAATGTATGTTTGCTGTTGGTCACTTTGAATTTCCAGTGGTTAGTTTTCTGCATCAAAATGTCAATGTAAAACTTCTGTCTATACTTTATGTAAACTATTACATAAAATCAAATCATTCTGTGTTCTATATAGGAAGAATGTTCATATATACCAAAACTTACATTTGGCCGATAAAATCATATCCAGATTACATAATATTTGCTTTCTAAACATGTTATCATGTTTTCTGAATTTATTGCTACCAGGATTATAGGTTGCCAGAGAGATAGACAAATGTTAATGAAACTAAAAACTAGAGCAACATGGCAAACATATAAGAGACGCGATATAGGTTTGCATATACCGAGGTTTGCTGAGCAAAATGGTTTATCTTCGGTAAAAATGCATATTTACTGATCTCCCCAGTTTCAAGATAGCGCTGAACCTCCTTTCTGGAGCGGAAGACATATCCAGTTACTGGATCAGTGTAATACTGTAACAAGAAAAAAGGAAAACAAAATGTCAATACTGAAATAACTACAAAATCAAATAGCAAAACTTGACTCTGTCGTCAACCGTCGACATGCCATGTTCCATGAAATCAATATTTACATGAATACTCCAGCAAAGGTGTCCAAAATTCTTACTGGGTCTTTTTTGATTCCATTTGCACTCTTTCTAACCTTGAGTTCCTTAGTCCACCCTGGAGGTAAACCTTCTGTTGGACACTTCTCAACCTTAACCTAGAGTTTGAGTATAGAGCAGGGTAAGATGTCTGAACATTTTAATAATAGAAGATGATAACATCGACTTTGGTATGCAACTGGCAAACATCGCAAATTCTTTTTGCATTTATTTAAACAAGAAATTCTTCCGGTTTAAATTAAAACATATGAGTTCTTACAGAGGAAGTACTCCAGAGTCAGTTGACATATCTAAAAATCTATGTAAGTTATAACTTTTTATTTGTATACTCAACAAACTATATATGGGATTTCAATGGTTTATCCCCTTCCTTAATAACTTGCGAGAGAAAGCTACATTTCCAAAAAGCTTTATGCACTCCATAGTTCAAGATAATTACAGCATAATTTGCTACTGCATTCTTTTGTTATGTGGTTGCCTAATGCAAAAAAAACTTAGGAGTTTATAAAAGAACAAAAAAGGACAAATCAATCAACCATATGCTTTAATTTGTTGGGATGAAGAGTGGAAATTGAGGTGACAGCAAAGACAAGGACTGAAATTTACCTTATGCTAGGCTTCCTTATTAGGTAGGAAGTTGTAATAAGTCAAATACATTATCCTAGTTATTTAGGACTTAAAACTTATTTAAGAATAAGAAATCTTGTTAGAGTAGAATTCAAATTCATTTTGTATAAGCTTATTTAAGATTCCTTTAATAGAATAAGAGTTCCAAGAACTTTCTGTGTGTGTGTGTGTGTCCAGGTGTTTGTGTGTGTACCTAGCCTTATATAATATTATCCTGATTTTTTTATAAACTTGAGTTTTCAGTCGGGTGTGATGCTTTCTTCTAAGAGTAATTTTTAGACTATCAGTGACTCCTAATTCCCTACTATCCATTACTTGTTTACCTCACTAAAATTATAGCACTTTTAACCTGAATTTTCGGCAACCAAAATCCTTTTAGCCTAAATTTCTAGCTATACCAAACCTGAAATTATAACAATCCCAAACCTAAAACTCATATTCCAGCATCCAGATTATATAAGTTTTGTGTCTTCTATTCATCCTACATTAGTTTGGTATCAGGGTTTCACATCACACTGGCAACACGTAGAGGAAGGGTATATAGAAGACTACTTAGGGACCTAAAGTGAGATGAAATACTTCTCTAAAACTGGAAAAAATTAGACATCACCAATCCTCATTCATAAGGTGCTCTGTAAACTAACTTAGATGTAACAACTCCCATAAGAAAGTATGTTGAATGATTTTTGGAGAGGCTAAACACTTGAAAGTCATATCCTAAAAGCCAAAATTCCCACAAGAAATAATTGTGTAAAACAACAACCTATACATGATGCTAAACACAAGGTGCTAATAATCAAGGGAAAATCTTGGCTGAAAATCATATTCAGATTGTGATTCCTCAAATTTAACAGGCATTGCCTCAGAGAGAGTGTTTGTTGTAAGTGTGAGACCATTGACACCTCTCTGTAAACTAATCAATTGGAATCCTTGAGCCTATATGTAGTATGTGCTCAATACTTGATGACGTGGAGAGTTTGACAACAGGAGAAGATCAGAGTGTTAAAGTTGAAGATAAGGAGAAAATGGATTCTTTGGTAAACCCTAAAGCTGAAACAACTGAACAACAAGTTTAAACATTTAAACAACAAGCTGAAATACCTGAACAACAAATTAAAACACAAGAACAACAGACTGAAACAACAGGACAACAAGACAACAGGACAAAACAATTGGTCAGCGGACTAAAATAACAGAATAGGGTGCTGAAAACATTAACTAAGAACCAAGGACTTCGGTGCATGTTGGCTCAAAACTTGATGATATCCTTGGTGTTTAGAAAACAACAAATGGTATATTCTGTCATAGTTAGTGATGAAAGAGTAGTAGATTTGAACAAAGATGCAAAATTAACACAGCATATAATTAAAGAAGCTGTGAGTGCCATTGCAAAGTCAAATTCAGCAATAATGGCAAGTTAATGCATTTGACTACAAGAAGCAACAATACTTATGTTCTTGATCCCTATGTGGTACAGAAGACATGTGGTTTTGTTCTGGAACCATCTCCAAATACAGTTCAGAATATGATAAACTGCATTTTTGGAATACCAACACAAGGTATAGGGTCGTGTATTGGAATAATTATAGAGGAATTACATCCTTTTTCTAAGTAAGGACAATAGTGGAAAAACAAAAAAAAAGAGAGAAAGCAAATTTTGATATTAGGATCTTAGAATCTAAATTTCAATATTTGTCATGTTCTAAGTCGAGGATGACTTCCAACAAGAAGGGGAGAACTGATGCAAAAGAAGTAAAGAAATAAAGAAAGGGCAAATCAATCAACCACTAGCTTTAATTTGCTGGAATAAAAAGTTGGAGTTAAGGTGACAAAAAAGACAACAAGGGTTGAAATTTTACCATATATTAGGTTTCCTCATTAGATAGGAAGTAGTAAAAAGTTTGATATATTATCCTAAGTTATTTAGGACTTAACTTATTTAAGAATAAAGAATTCTTATTACAGTAGGTTTCAATTTCATTTTGTATATTTTAGTTAGGAATGCCGTTACGATTAGAATAGAGGTTCCAACAACTTTCCATTTGTGCTTGTGCGTGTGCGTGTGCTCGTGGTTAACTTACCCTTCGAGAATAATATCCTTAATTTTTTCTATAAACTTGATTTTTTAATTAGAATATGTGATATTTTCTTATAAGAGTTATTCTTAAGACTCTAGGAGTGATTCCTAGTTACCTACCCTTCATTACTTGTTTACTTCACTAAATTTCCAACACTTTTAACCTGAATCTCCAGCAAACAAATCCTAAATTTCCAGCTATACAAAACCTGAAATTCCAACAACCTAAGCTGAAATCACAAATCTAAAACTCAAACTCCAGTAGCCAAATTTTATAAGTTTTGTGGGTTATATTATCTTCTACTTGCCCTACATCATTGCTAATTGCATATGCTGTTCTAGTCAAGATTTTCCATTTAACTCTAAGATCTTGCTGATGATATAAATCAAACCCTTTTAATGAATCAGTAAGCCTCCTATTATTTGTTATTTGCAAAGAAATTCAGAATGATTTAATACCTTCAAAGAAAGGGATCCTTATTGTCAGATCTTTCACATTGTAGAATGTAATGTAAACAATAAACTGGAACCTAAACAAATAGAACTTTCAAGAAACTACGATATGTAGTGCAGTAGTCCAGAAGAAAAAAAAAAAACCTTCTTAGTGTGGTTTAAGATACTGCATGATCTCTTCTCCTTGGATATCCAGCCTTTCTGTTTTTGAGTCTCAAGATATCGTAACACCTGTGGTTTGGAGTAAAATCTATATCCTGTTGATAAATCAACATAACACTGCAACACAAATTATAATCAGAAACAAATATTCACGCATAAGAAAAAATATAAAGAGTAAACTCATTTTGCAATTAGATATGGAGTCATAATATTTCAATTGCAGTTAGATATATAAAGTCAAACAGTCTTGGAAAAAATGGTATTTAACATCTGTACTGAAGCCATTCCAAACCATCTTAAAAGATAAGTAAGATACATTTAAAAGTATCAACTGTCAAGAAGGGATTGAGGGAGGAGACAAAGGGACTTTGCTCTGCAGATGAGTCAAAGGAGAATAACATTATGTCATTGTGTCATTGGTTATAACATATCTAAAAGCTTTTAGCAAAGACATATTGAACTCTACTCAAAGTATCAGTTATCATCCTCATTTTCTTTCTAGAAATAGATTTCTTTGGTGAGATAAAGTGTCAGCATTACCAAATGTTGCAATTACCTCAGTTCGAATAATTGTAACAAATGGAAAATCATGAGACGTTATGCACTTAAAATTATTTATGTTCATGTAAAGGGCTAATCATACTAATTCATTAATGATTTGCAGGAATGGAAAGGTTTATGTCAATCAGGAGATTTTAAAAGCCAAAAATGGTAACAAATATAGAAAACAGCATTTCACTTTGAAATTAAAAAGCAACAATGATCAATATAGATGATACCTTGTACATTTCTCCACTCCTTGAGCCACTATTTCTCGACCTTACCTCCATAATCCAACCATGGGGTAACCATTTAGGATAATCAAATGTTTTAATAGGCTGTTCATGATAAACAATCAACAATCAAGTAAAAGCATACAGGAAAGTGGAATAACTAATATGAATGTACATGCAGGTGTGTGTGTCAAATTATCACATATTCCATAGACACAAGCGTAGGGTGATCCTTGGAGTGCCCCTCAATGGATGTATTCTTCGATTGTGGTTGGTAAACCTGAGCTTTTTGTTCTTGAACATAACGTACAACGTCATCCTTGGAAGAGAACTTCTGACCACTCCCAGTATTCAGATAATACTGCAAAAACCAAGAAAGATGCAGTAAGGTTTAAAATGCAGCTATGTTGATGGTAAAGTTACAGCTAAGCTGAATAATAACGATTGGATGCTAATGTTTGACGTGGGTCACTTCCATGATATTGTTTTCATTGAATATACTTTTACAAAAGCTGCAAGTGTGAACCAGAAATTGGCAAGAATAACCAAGTATTTGGTAGCAACTTGATGTAGGACAAGTATAAGAGATATCAAACTAGTTGTTGGAACCCAGAAAACCTATAAAATCTAGCTGTTCAAATTTTGGGCTCAGAATATCCATTTAGGTTGCTGGAAATTCAGGCTAGAAGTGCCAGAATTTTAGTAAGGAAAACAAGCAATGGAGGTTAAGGAACTAGGATTACTCCTAACAGCTAAGAATCACCCTTGGAGGAAAGCATCACCCTTTCTAGTTGAAAACTCAAGTTTATAGAGGAAATTCAAGTTTTTTTTATATATTAAAAGGCTAGGTACACATATATATAGAAAAGTTACGTAGAATCCTTATTTTAGTAGTAAAGGGATTCACACCTAAAATATCCAAAATATAATTGAATTCTACTCTATTAAGCATTATTCATTCTTAAAAAATTTTTCCAAAACAAACCGGGATAAAATATCTTATTATCACTACCTAAATATGAAAAACCTAGAATAAAGTAAATTGCAACCCTTGTTGCCGTTGCTATCACCTCAACTCTCACTCTTCATTCCACCAAATTAAACCTTGTAGGTGAGTGATTTTCCATCTTTTATTTCTTTTCTAAACTTTAAACTCTTTTACATCTACTATCCTAAGCTTGTCTGAAGTCATCCTCGACATAAAATGTGACAAATATTGATTATACAAGTTTGGATCCAACTTACGAAATTCATATTCTAAAGTCCAAGTGTTGTCAAAACTTGATTTTCCTTTTATTTTTTTCCTGTTGTTTCCCTTGCTTCAAAAAGGATGTAATTCCACTGCAGTTGTTCCAATATGCCACATCATTCCTTGTGCTGATATTCCAAACATGCAGTTCTATCTTCAAAGCTTGACTCAACATATTGGCCATTCAAAGTAAAGTTTGTCTCAAAAATTATATTTGGAGATGGCTCCATAACAAAACCACATGGTTTCTCTACCAAATAGGCATCAGGAACATTAGTATTGTTACTTCTTGTAGTTGAAAGCATTAAC
The DNA here is from genome assembly GCA_027563595.1 of Erythroxylum suave. Lineage (NCBI taxonomy): Eukaryota > Viridiplantae > Streptophyta > Magnoliopsida > Malpighiales > Erythroxylaceae > Erythroxylum > Erythroxylum suave. The sequence continues at coordinate 35,071,055 of JAOSBN010000179.1, forward strand.
TATTGTCGTTGAATTTTGACTTTGCAAGGACACTTACAACTTCTCCTTTTATTCATATCTTGAGTTAAATTTGCATCAACATTCAAATCTACTTCTCCTTCATCACTCACTATAATATAATCTACCTTAACCTGATTAGTTGTTTCCTCAAAATGAAGGATGTCATCAAGTTTTGCACCAACAACCTCCAACACCCTTAATAGTTGCAAGTTAATCTTTTCAACTCCCTATTTCGTTATTTTAGCTTGTTGTCATATTGTTTCATCTTGTCGTTCTTATGTTTTAATTTTTTGTTTAAATGTTTCAACTTGTTGTTTAGTTGTTTCAGCTTTAGGGTTTTCCAAAGAATCCAATTCCTGCCACTTTTCTTCACTTTAATGCTCTAATCATCTCCCATTATCAAACTCTCTATGTCATCAAGTACCTACATTCTACATCTAGCCTTGAAGGTTCTAATTGATCAGTTAATAAAGAGATGTCAACAATCTCACTACCTAGAACAAACAATTCCTCTGAGATAGTGCCTATTACATTTGAGGTATCAAAATCATAATATGATTTCTCAGCAAAGATTTGCCCTTGTGCTACATGTTGATTAATATCAATCCCTTTGTTTTGCTTAATAGCACCTTCCCCATGTTTGACATCAAGTATAGGTTGTCAGTTAGCAAAATTATTTCTTAGGAGAGTTTTGACTTTTTAGGAATTAATTTCAAAGTTGTCTAGCCTCTCCAAAAATTGTCAAACATGCCTTCTTATGAGTGTTGTTACATGTAAGTTAGTTTTTGGAGCACCTTACGAGGATCATCAATATCCAATTTTTCTGATTTTTTAAAGTATAGGATTTAAGAATCACCCTTAAAGGAAATGAAGGGTAAGGAACTAAGAATCACTCTTAGAATCTAAAAAATCATCCTTAAAGAAAGCATCACACTTTCTTGAAAACTCAATTTTATAGAGAAAATTCAGATTTTTTATTATTGAAGGATTGAGTACACATTTCTTTAAACCCCTGTTCTAGTAGCAAACAAATTTCCAACTAAAACATCCAAAATAAAATTTAATCCTATTTAATAAGGATATTTATTCTTAAATAAGTTTTAAGTCCTAAATAAACTAAAGCAATGTATCTAACTTAATATTACTCCAAAATAATATTTAAAAAAAAAGCCTAGCATAAAGGAAATTTCAACCTTTGTTGTCACTGTCAGTGCAGAGGATTTTTTGTGGAAATTTTCGTGTATTAGAGAAGAGTTTTTCTGCCTATATATACAAAGAGCCCTACCTAAATAAGAATTCAGCTCCTCTAATTTAGGTTTGACTATCTAAATAGGAAAGCATATAAAATACATTAATTACATTAACAAATAAGGTAACTAAATCAGCAAGTTGGCAAATGATTGATTAACTGAATCTTCTTACAATCTTCTAACATCCCCCCTCAAACTGATGCTGGTAAGTTGACAAGCATCAATTTGCCAACAAATAAATTATGTCGCTGACGTGTCATGGATTTGGTAAAAATATCAACAATCTGTAGGTTGGTACTAATGTGAGGTAAGGTAATAACATGATGATCATAGGCCGCTCAGATGAAATGACAGTCAACCTCTATATGTTTGGTACGCTCATGATAGACAGGATTGGCCGCAATTTGAATAGAACTAGTGTTGTCAGAGTGCAAAGGAGTTGGTTGAAGTTGTGGAAAACCAAGTTCAGTGAGAATACCACGTAGCCAAATGATCTCCGAACAAGCAGCAAACATGGCACGGTATTCGGCCTCAGTGGATGACTTTGAGACATAGTTTTGTTTCTTGCATTTCCAAGAGATAAGAGCATTACCAAGAAACATACACCAACCAGTAGTAGATTTCCTCGTGTCCGGGCAACCAGCCCAGTCCGCATCGCTGTAGGCTCGCAATTGTGGTGAAGAATCAGTGGGAAAAAACAAACCACGATTAGTTGTGCCAAGTAGATATCGGATGATGCGTCGGACAGCAGATAAGTGAAGGTGTCGAGGAGATTGCATGAACTTACTAACAGTATGAACAGCATAAGAGATGTCTGGTCGGGTAATGGTCAAATAAATAAGACTACCAACCAACTTACGATATAAGGTAGGATCCTGA
>JAOSBN010000179.1:35084233-35134039 GCA_027563595.1 Erythroxylum suave
CTTGAGATCACCATGTAAAAACGCGTTCTTAACATCCATCTGAAGTAAAGGCCATGATTGAGATGCTGCAAGGGCTAAGATGATTCTCACTGTGGTCATTTTAGCTACCGGTGCAAAGGTCTCTTCATAATCTAGACCATACTCTTGTTTATTCCCAAGAACCACTAACTGAGCCTTGTAGCGATCGATAGATCCATCAGAATGAAGTTTGACGGAAAACACAAATTTGCTGCCAAGTGGTTTGATAGAGGAAGGATGTGGTACAACATCCCAAGTTTGGTTTTCTTCGAGATTTTGACTAAAGATATCTTTTCGAATTTTACTAAGAAAGAATGTTGTCTCTAGGAAACAGAGATAACATATCTATACACAGTTCAAGCATTAAAAACATGTCAAACCTACTAGAAGTATAAAGTGAAATAAAACAAGCTACTTAATACTTTCCAACAACCTCATTTCTGTTATTGGCAATGGAACACATTGACTCAAAATCATAGCCAACATCACTTCTAATTAATTATGATCCCTAAAGAGAAATTATTGCCACTAAATAAACGGAAAAACAATGGTAACACAAAATTTGTGACCATCAATCCATTATTCCAATGCATGAAGCCAAGGAAGGAAAAAAAGCCCGTCAAAAACATGTCTTCCTGCTCATCAAAAACATGTCTTCCTGCCATCAAACTCTCAAGTATTCAAACGCTGCACAAAAAGACTATCTTTGCAAGTTAAATAACATGCAGCTAAATTATTGAACCAATACGCCCTGCATGAGCTACAAGAAGCACCAATAGCCATCAAGTAATCTTATAACCTCGTTTTCTTAGCCCTCTTAAGCAACTACACCACAAACCAAAAGCCCAAAAGTTGAACTAGTAAGCAAACCCTAGTTGTCTATTCCAATTCAGCCCTCAATGCAACAGGGCGCTTCCCATCTAAACATGCAGAACTCAAAAAATACCAATACCCTAGGGAGCAATACATTCAATGTCACCATGAAAACCCAAAAAGAAAATTGCAGAAATATGAAATGTTTAGAGTTGCAACTCAAAGTCTCTACCTTAATCTTGCGACCGGTCTTGAGAACATTGAATTGTACGGTCCAGCCGTCAGGAAGGCCCTCTGACGACTGATCATCCACCATTTTCCGGCAATGAAAAGATGTCACACACGGAGTCTCTGACTTGAGCTTATAACTCTTTAGTTAGGCCTCACTAGAGTGAGCATGAACAACATGAAGTGGACTAGTCCGGTAGTGGGAATTCTAAGACACGTGTTCGTCTTTTAAGGCACTCGTCTAAATTGTTTTAATAATATTCAATAAATTCGTAAATTAAATTTTCAACTAAAAATTGTCACATTAATTAAACTTCAAAATTTTGTGACGTCATTTCACTCATGCATTCATTATCTTAACAGAACGTCAAATGAATTATCAAAGTATAATCTCCAAAATTGAATCCATAAAATATTATTTTATTAAAATTCTGCAACCCTATTTCATTGAAAATACTATCATTGCTTCAATTCTTAAAAATAGGGCTTTTTAATCTGGACTATGATCTATACTCAGATTGAGTATCATTCAACAATTATTCAATTCAGATCAAGGCAGCCCGTAGTTCCGAAAAACTGTGCAAATTAGTAATGGCTAGCTTCATCCAAATCTCCATGTTCAACCCACCTTCAAACCTTCTGAACTTATCTTCCTCAATAAGAATTAAGGCAATAGCATACTGCATCAGTTTGTTGAACTTCATTTCATACTTGGCCACTGATAAACTGTCCTGCTTTAAATTCGTAAATTCCTTCATTTTTCTGTCCAGGTAGATTTAAGCATGTAGTTCTTCTTGAAGACTCTCAAAAGGTCTTCTCACCTCAAGTTACAAGGCTTGGTACTGCCTGGAATAGTTTTCCACTATTGGTATGCTAGGACTTACAATAAAGAGACTGCATAATCAAACCTCTCATCTGGCTCGCAATCTATCTGATCAAAAACTCTCTCTACCCCCTCTAGCCATCCCTCAGCCTCTATAGGGTCTATACTTCTATAAAAGTCCACAGCCCCCTGCTTTCGTAGTTTGTCATACCTCCTTTCCCTTCTCTCGGAAATTTGAGGAGGCATTCCCTCAGGTCAAGACATAGACGACTCCTTACTGCCTTCTATTGTTCCTAGGTCAGTTGATTGTCCCGCTCGGTCACTTAAAACGGACAACCTATAATAGACAATAACTTTAGCTATATCCAAAATTCTCTCAACATTTCATGCCTAACATTCCTATATAACCCTATGGATGCCAACCATGCTCTGATACCACTTAACTGTAGCACCTCACTCCCATCTGACACATATCCACTTGCTTTACGAACGAACGAGCACATGCCCGACAGAAGTGACATGCTAACTATTTTACTTTCAATACATCACATGACATCATAATTAAAATCACAAATAACACATTGTCTAAAACCCAAAAATTTCTCTTTTCATTTCATAAACCATGATTTACATTGTAGTATTATATACAACTTTCAAATCTATACAATGACAACCTATCAAAGTTCATAGCTTTGTCTACCAAGTATGCTACATACATGAGGAATTTACACAAAAGAAAATAAAAGATTAAACTAATCCTTTAGTTTCAGCTGACCGACCTTTGAGTCATGTCTTCAATTCCAAAAGTATTACAAAATCTCTTCTAAGTAGTCTTAGAAGCTAAGTCATCACTCTCAAACTTAAAAAGTCATCGTTGCAATTTTGATGAGTTTTGCAAACTCAGTTGAGTAACCATCCTCGATGGTTCACTCATATCACACATATCACAACAATTCATTCGTTCACATTATTCACATTATTCACATCTATCAATATAAAGTATCACAACATAATTTGATCATAGACTTTCATTTTTCAATCAATGTGATTCCACGTTTCAATTGCAATAATTCAAATCATATAATTCATGTGTATATGCAATGTTCATGAGACTCACGTTCATTTATTTCGTTGTTGTGACCGAGTGCCTTTTTCACTGTCTAATATCCGTTATAGATACCGGGCTCATTCATACTGTCCCTTATCCGTTGGGAATACAGGGCTCTTTATACATATTGAGTCACAAGCTCTTACCATAGATGTCTGAGCTTTAAGCTCTTTTTCACTAGCGACTCCGGTCACAACTGCCTTTATCTTTCACGCATTCATGTAATGAAACACACCATGCATATTCAATCATTACACTCATTCTTTCTCATTCACATTTGTCCTCAGAATTTTATTCCAGCAATCAACATTTAAGTTGAGAAACAAGTAGTCAATCAAGTTCACATTCAAGTAGCACTTCCAATATTTTATTCATGCATCAAACGCCTCAGACATTGAATGTCTGGAATTCAGTACATACCATCATATAATAATTTAATACATAATTTAATAAACAAACAATCATAATGAGACCATCTTAGGTTACTCACATTTTGCTCCAGATAGATTATTGCCTCAACATCTCGGCAATATCTGGATGAGCTCAAGCTAGTTGCTCCTCTACATCACACATTTACACATTAATACTTGCACCATCACATAAGTACACATTTATGCATATATGTATATATTATGTATGATGCATGTTTAATGACAATTCCCTGGTATATTACCTAACGCACCTCTTGAAAATAAGTGATAACCCCGTTTTAATCATTCTTTAATCTCTAATGCTATTACTCACTTTAATCACCTCATTCATCATCAATTAGGTCCATTCAGAATCCTATTCAAGCCTAAATACTTCATATGGCAACCCCTAGCATTGATTAGTCCATAACTCATTCAAAAGACAACTCTCTTTTCCTATAGGTCTAGCCACAATCATGATGTCCTTGTCAGGATTATGACAGAAACTTTTGGAGCTAGCCACGATTGTGATGTCCTTGACCAAGATAGTGACATAAACTTTTTCTGGCTAGGCCACGATCGTGGAGCTCCTGCCATGATCATGACAGAAACTTTTCTGTCAGGTCACGATCGTAGGGTAAGGGCTACGATTGTGCCCCTACAAATTTTTCCCTTCCTTCATCCGAATTCTACATACATTTAAACACCAATTTACACCAAAATTTCTAGCATTCCTTACCTCTAATACAACATCTTCACATACTAATTCAAATACCAGATTGGATTGCATTCAACTCTCAACTTGTACTTATTTAACTTACCATTTCAGTCTTAATCTCTACCTTCAAAAAATCCAAACTCTTTCCATACTATGCCTTATTCATAAACATCCAACCATTAATTGTCAACATCGATCATTTCTAGTTCAACACCTATTTATTTCTACCTCACTTACCAATTTAAACATTCATCAAAACAAGTCATACAAAGTATAAACCTTAACCACAAAAACAGGATATTTTCATAAACTCTCAAATCATCAATTTCCTGCACATTTCTATTTCATTAACACCTTCATTTCATTTCTAACTATCATTTTAATACACATCAATTCAAGACACCAAGAATACACCCCTTTTCTCCACTCAAAAACTCACAGTTTATCATCAAAATTGCTCCTCACTAAAACAACTCATTTATAACATCAACTCACCCAAAATTAAAATATGATCTCTTATTATTTTACCATCTACGTTAACACCAAAAATCAATTTCATAAATCTTAAATTACACATCATAAATGATTTATTTAACACTACCCATAAAGATTAAAACATAACTTACTTGATTTAGCTTCAAAATCTTCAACTTTTCAAGAACACCAAGAAACCCTAGCTCTTCTCACTACCCACATACATCACCATTCAAAGGTGGAAGGTTGGGCTTTTTGTGAGAAATGAAGGGAACAATGAAACGATGCTAGCAAGGAAGGTGAAAGCAAGGCATACATTGATGGAGGTGAGTATAGGTCGTGGAAATGAAGAAATTAAGAGAAGAGATGAAGAAGAAAGCTACGAAGAGAAGAAAAGAAGCAAAATACAAGCAACTAAATTGGTCTTTCAATAGCAAAGAATAGTGGGAGATAAGACATGGTATGGCAAGTGATGTCACTTGCCATATGTCCAATCTCTATTGGTTTGAATTAGGTTCTTTTATTAACTAGTCCAATCAAGTCCAATTTCTACCCCAATTGTATCCAAATTTCGATAACATATGTCATTAAATCCAAAGTCATTTAATAAAATTTTCCACTACCAATTAACTATTAATTCTACTTCAATTTATCACTTATCTTGCCACTTGACATTTTTCCTAGACCAAAATACCCGAATTTTTCAAGAATTTTCCTAAATTTCCCCAAAATCTTAAATCAATACTTGCACACACCAATTAAATTTTCAACACATATGAGCCACAATTCATAACAAAATTTATATTTATAAATCAAACATAATGGGAAAAATGTCAATGAATGCATATACAATTAATTTACTGCGTGCAAAAATTCATATTCGCTATGTGTGTATGTCATATTAGACATAAGCATGAAATGCACTTTCTATCATCTCAGTAATCTCTCCTGCACCGTATTCTAGGATCGTAACCCTTAACATGGGATAACAAGATGTTTCAATAAACCCCTAGGATGGTATATAGGTTGGAAACTCATGATGCAGCTCTCATAAGACTTATCGGTAAAAAATTCCACGAGACTAAGAGTCATAACAAAAACTTGCTTTCTCGATTCATATGATGTAACAATGCCACGTATCTTAGTGTTTCTTTTAATTTGAACATAGTGTACAAACTTCAATCAAAACATTAACGAAGTAGTAAGTTGTATAGTTATGGAAAATTATGGATCATTTGAGGCATAATAAACCCCTAGGACTGTATATAAGTTATAAACCTGTGATGTAACTCCCGTAAGGCTTATCGGTGAAAATTTCCACAAGCCCCAGAGTTTCTCGATTTATATGGTGTAATAATGCCACGTACCATAGTATTGAAATCAATTGTAGGTGATTAATTCAAACATAAATACTTCAACTTCAATGTAATTAATTCAAACTTAGCATTAACATAGGAAATTCATAGGTTTAATAGACATGACAGTTCTTTGTATAATAAAACCCTAGGACGGTATATATACTAGAAACCCATGTAGCTTCCGTGAGGCTTGTAAGTGAAAAATTCTACAAGCCTAGAAGTCACAGTGAGAATTTGCTTTCTTGATTCATAGGTGTAAACAATGTCACTTACTGTAGTATTAAAATCAATTGTAGGTGATTAATTCAATTGGTTAATACTTAGGGGATGTTATGTAAAGTAAAGGTTAAATATTCTGTAAACTTAGGGGACATGAAGGATACTAACTATAAAATCACTTTTTTAAATCAACAATTTTGCAGAAATGAATAATGTTGATAGATCTTAGATATATAGACAATTCACACCTGATGGTTTCATTAATTTTGAGTTTGTTGAGGGCGTTGAAGCTTTTATTCATTATGCATGTTCTCAACCTGCATATATGAATGGCCCAAAGATCAGATGTCTATGTAAAAGTTCATTAAGAATGGGATGGTACAAACACCTCCTCCCCTCATAAAGCTAGTAAAGAGATATTGCAGGAGTTTGATGAATTAAGGTCGCTAAAAGTTACAAAACTTGAAGTTGATAAAGTTAACACAAGTATTAGTAAAAGCTTTGGTTAGAGAAAAAGAAGCATCTTTCGGGATTTTTCATATTGGAAAACTAATTTGATACATCGTAATCTAGATGTAATGCATATTAAAAAATATTTTTGACAATTTTCTCAATATCATAATGAACATTGAAGGGAGGACAAAAAATTGTGCAAAAGCATAAATTGATTTGAAACATTTTTGTAGAAGGAACGAGTTAGATAAATATCTTTACACCAATAAATATCCAAAAGCATATTACACTTCAGACAAAAAACAAAAGGAAAATTTATGTGAATGGTTGAAAAATCTAAAGTTTCTCGAGGGTTATGTTTCAAACTTTACAAGGTATGTGGAAATGAGGAAGTACAAATTATTTGGGATAAAAAGTTATGATTATCATGTGTTTATGCAAACACTAATTCCAATTGCATTTCCGAAGTTGCTACCAAATAAGGTTTGAGAAGTTATAACAAAATTAAGCTTTTTTTTCAAAAGTGTAACAACATCTAAAATAAAGTTGGCTGAAATGGAAGAATTAGAAAGGAAAATTTCAGTAATTTTATGCAAATTAAAAGGGATTTTTCCCTCTAAGCTTCTTTGATTGTATGAATCATCTACCTATACATTTAGCACATGAGGCTAAAATTGTTGGTCCAGTTCAATATCGATGAATGTATTCGTTTGAGAGATAATTATAGTAAATATTTAAATTTAAATAATAACATGTTTTAATAATAAAATTGTAATAACCTTATTCGCTAATGTAAGTATTTTCATTACTTGAAGAAAAATGTCAAAAACAAAGCTAGAGTTGAAGGTTTGATACGTAACGCTTATTTAGTAGAGGAAGCAAGTACATTTTCTTCACATTATTTTGAATCACATGTGCACACAAGAGAAAGAAAAATTTCTCGTAATGATGACAGGGGAGGCACGGGTGATTTTGATGCTAATTTATCCATTTTCACATATCCTGGACAAATATATGCACATTCAATAAGAAGAATGTTAACATAAGAAAAAATAGATGCTACTCATAGTTACATTTTTTTGAACTGTCAAAAGATTCAACCTTTCGTGCCATAAGTTGAAGTTGATTTTGAAATTGATTATTTGGGTTTTGAAAGTTAGTGTTATTCACAACTAAAATACATAATAATATTTTTAAAATATACAAGGAATGGTTATTTGAGCTAATGCCTGGGAAAACATAGGATGATATCAATAAAGAAGTTAGAAGACACTTTCCTCGATGGTCCAAGAAATATGTAAGTTTTCACTTACAATTATTGAAATAATTGAATTATAAGATTAAAGTGTTCAAATGACATTATGCTATTTAATATGATAATTTCTTTTGTGTAGGCCTTAGAAAATCCACTAAAGAACAAGTTCATATGTGATCTTGCGAAAGGACCTTTGCCAACTCTTAAATCGTATCTGGTGTATTTCGTTAATAGATACAAATATCATATAAAATATCATAATCATAGCATGACAATAATAAATAATGGGGTTTGCATATAGGGAGAATTGATGGATTATTATGGTAAAATTATTGAGATACTTGAAATTGAGCACCTTGAATTGCTAATAAAGCAGAGTGAGATATTTAGTGTGACTGGTTTGATCCAACTCCTAATTTTGGTGAAAAAGTGCAAAGCCGATACAATCTAGTTGAAATCAATTAGCGAAGAAGATTTAGACAATTTGAACCTTTCGTGTTGGTGATGCAAGTGATCAAGGTGTATTATGCCCCTTTTCCTATCCTACGATGAGATAAGTTAAATTGGTTGGCTGTTTGCAAAATTAAACCTAAAGGTGTTTTTGAATCACATTAAAAAGGGGAATAGAAAATTGAAAGTGAAACGTTTTAGGAAGATGTTTATCAACTAAATGCATCTATTACATGTGACGAGAATGAACTTTTGAACGATCCAAATAATGAATATTTTGAAATTTCATCCGGAGAGGATAAGGAGGGTGAGAGATCTGAAGAGGAGCCTAATTTGATTCTAATTCTTCAAAAAAGAAGAAGATGGTGATGATTTTGATCTACAATTAAGTGCTGATAGCAATTAATTTGTGTTTGTAATAAAATTTATATTTAATAAATCAATTATTGAATCAATAATATATTGTTATATATTGAATTGAAATTATTAGATTTCTAAAATATTAAATAAAATATGAATTTCAGGTTAAAATACGATTTGGAGCCAATAACTTTCCAGGTGAAGCATCACATTCTGCAATTGTAACAAAATCAGATGTTGTACCTCCGACTACTACACATCCAAATGAGGCATCACCTTTAGAACCTGCTGCTACACCATCCAACAACTTGACACCATCCACCACCCTTATACCGATAGAGATATCAGGGGTAAACATTATGAATGAAGAAGACGGCCTCCAGTCTAGAGATGAGGGAGTTGATAGAAGAACTTACATCACAATTGTCAATAATCTGTAAATGAAAATGCATAAAACACCATATGTTTATAATTAAGTTACATGTTTAAATTTAAAAATGATACAAATTTGTTTTTATATTAGGTTGATTCCTTCTGGACCGTGCTCAAGAAACACGACATCTAAGTTTAAGGAGAATATTGATTATATATCAAAGAATATCTCTCAAGCAACAAAGGATTTTTATTATCAGGAGTTTGAGGTACAAAAAATATTTTTTTGTATTTTTAATTAATTTTTATACATTAATTAGATAAATATTGTAGGTTATAAGTACTTATGTTTTTTTTCCTTTTTTAAAAAAGAATTTTTTGGAATTCTAAATTTGATGCGGTTATTTATAAAATATAGGAGAGACAAGCTCGTACACATTATAGAGACTTTATTGGTGTGATACATAAGACTGATGTATGACTTCCTTATATTTATGAAGAAATATGGAGTCATTAGCAGCAATATTGGACAATCCCCGAGGCAATGTCTATTTCAAAGCATAATTTTGCCAACAAATGTGGAGGATTGGGGGAGAGAGTCTTCTCGTACAAACTGGAGGATCAATTACCTGCCACGAGCATGTAGAGAGACTTGTAAGTATCTACATTTTTCACTTATATTTTGATTTTTTTTACTGTAATGTGTATTTGATGTGTGAATTTTGAAATGAAATATATGTATTATGGAGAATGATAATGTTATAAATGTCTGGTTTCATATATGGTTGTATTGTTGAGTTACTTTTTTTTTCAATAGGGGTAAATATCATAAAAATAAAAGAAATTTTGTCGAAATTTTTGTAAATTGTAGTTCACTTATAACATTTTATTCTAATGTAGGAAAAGTCTATGGGCAGAAGCCTACACTCTGTCAGCTCTTTTTGCACACTCACACTAAGAAGTATGACGATGTGACCTTCATCAACACCAGATATAGAGAACTAAATGTATGTGAAATTTATGCTTGAATATTAATGCTTAATAATTATCACTTATTAAAAGAACATTATCTTTTGATAGGACCAAATATAAGAAAACATTCAATAACAGTCTCAATAGTCTGAAGATCAGTAGGGGTAAATATCATAAAAAATAAAGGAAATTCTGTAGAAATTTTTGTAAATTGTATTTCACTTATAACATTTTATTCTAATGTAGAAAAAGTCTATGGGTAGGAAGCTTACACCCCATCAGCTCTTCTTGTACACTTACACTAAGAAGTATGACGGTGTGACCTTCGTCAGCACCAGATGTAGAGAACTAAATGTATGTGAAATTTATGCTTTAATATTAATGCTTAATAATTATCACTTATTAGCAAAAATGTTGTCTTTTGATAGGAACAAATACAAGAAAGCATTTAATAACAGTCTCAGCAGTCTGAAGATGTTGATGAGAGTCAAATATGTCTTCATGTATTGGGTGGTAGGGACAATCATGGAAGGATCTTCGGCTTAGACTTATTTGTGAACACATATTATTTGCAATCCTCTACATCCAGTACAATAATATCTAATAGGTGGTCCGCATCCAATGAAGTCTATGACCTTCAGAACATAATACATACATTGACAACTTAGTTGCAACAATCAATGGAGGACATAGCCCAACTCTGTAATGAGATGGATGAGTTGAAGGAGAAGGGTAGCACCTCATCGTAACATTCAAAGCATCCACATTCACTAAATGAATAATGTAGTTGTAGTCATTTTATATGGATTAAATATTTATTGTTATAGATAGTAATATTTATTATCAATTAAGATAATTTTTACTTTATATCATCAATTAACTTTCTGTTTTAACAAATTAAATGTAAAAACAAATCAAAATATTATCAACAGATAACTGATAAATGTATAAATTATGCACTAATCGTAAGATTATCAAATAAAATTAAATGCAAGGAAAATTTTAAAAAACAATATCAGGAAATTTATCAACAAAAAAAATTTTGTCTGTACAATGCAGTGAATTTATCGACGGACCACCAACATTAATGGGTAAAATTCAGTGAATTTACAGACGGACCATTAAGATTCATCGGTAAAATTAGTCGTGAATTTACTAAAGAATTTGATAAATTTGTTGGTAAAGTTACTGACAGAGGAGCCTTGTCCGTCGCTATATTTACCTACCGAAACAAACCTTTAATCACTAAATGTACCGACAACATAAAAATATGTGTCGATAAATTAGCGGTGGAAAATTTGTACTCTGTCACTAATTATTACCTATGGCCTTTTCTCTGACAACTCATTCCTTTGGTAAATTATATGATTAACTTAGCTTACCAATAGAAAACCTTTACATTCCATTAGTAATTTTCGTTGCTAAACCCTATTTTTCCTATAATGGTAGAACGTCCTGAGAGCTTTCCATAGAGCCCTAGGTTGTCAAAAATGGTGGTTGAACGGTGAAGTTATGAGTGTTAGAAGTTGGGAGTGAATACTAACCTATAGGGGAAAGAGTTTAAGACAGAAATGAACTTAAGTTTTCTTAAACTCAACTTATACTTTTATAGGTTTTTCTCTTTATTAGTCTATTATGAGTAATTTAACAAAAAATTGGATCATTACACTGGAAGGGTTGAACTAAGAGTTTAGTGGCATTCAAACGCTAGTTTTTAGTCAAATTAAAAGATAGTAGATTATAAGGCACATCTTCACTTTGAATGGCGGTGTTATAAGTTTGGAAGGGTTCCAAACAAGTAACTATTGTTAATTCTATAACTGAAGCATAATACATTTTCCTGTCAGAGGTGGAAAAGGAAGTAATTTGGATCAAGAAGTTCATCGTCAAACTTAGTGTGGTTCCTAGCATTATTGAGCCAATATTATTGTACTATAACAACAATAATGCTATCATATAGGAAAAGGAACCAAGCTCTCAATAACGGTCTATACATGTACTCAAGAAGTTTCATTTTGATCAGCAAGATAGTGGAGCAAAAAGAAATAGTATTAGAACGAGTTCCCACTAAAGATAATCTTACAGATGCTCTCATTAAACCATTGTCATCGAAGAGATATGATAGATATATTAGATATGTACAAAATTAACTTTAGTGTAAGTGAGACATTGTTAGTTTATCCCTTTGTAGCCAATCAATTGGTTGTAATTTTACGTATGTCATTATTATTTTAATTAATAAAGGCATTCTTTATCTTTATGTATTTTGCTAATTACAAATGATGTTTTAATACTAAAGATAAAGTTCTTGAAATAATTATTGTGCAACTGAAATTATGCTAAGATCATAATTACAAGATTCAATTTACATTTATGCATTATTCTTAAACTGTTTCTAGTTGTAGTTTCATCAAGATGGAATATTGATGAAATAGTAAAACTAGCACACATTATATTTCTTTCTTATAAATAAAGTAATTGATCTCATAAATTAAAGTATATATAAAGATACCTAAACAAACTTGTAATTGCTTACTAGAAAATAAGTTCACTAAACTGACTTAATTATGGAGATCTAAAATAGAATATTGCTTATAAGTTTATGGATTTCCTTATCATAATTGTTGTATAATTGATCTTTGGACTTGAGATACCAAAGCATCTCATATGAGAATTACTGTATTTTGATGCTATTTATGATCTGTCCCATTTAGGGTAGCTCATATATATATATAGTTTAGCAAGTTAATAAAGGATTTGTTACTTTAAAGTAATTAGAAAGAATATTTTAATGTTCTTTATTAGTGGTGATTAAAGGAATTCTCTAGCTAGAGTGAATGGACATTGGAAAAAATATTTTTAAATATCAATTATAAATCAATTACTAATTAGCAATAACAAATATGATTGGATTAAAAAAGGGTAGACTCTTTATCCATAATCATGTCCAATTGGAACATTGTATAACGAAAGGATTAAACTATACGTCATAACTATTGGGTCAAATTGCTTTAATATTCCTAACACTTGAGTGGTTATGAAATGTTATTAAATGTCAATGTTAACCTATAATTATATATTGTTTAATTAGAGATTTAAAGATAAATTTAAAAGGTTTTTAATTTAACTATTATAATTATAATTATTATTTATAATCATTGTCAACATATTAAGAACATAATAGATTAAACGCACAAAGCAATTAAAAAGAAAAAAATAATTTAGATTAAATTAGACTTAATTAAAAAGTTTGAGAAACAATAAAATTAAATATGATCTAAATTTTTTTCTTTTTAAATGCTCCTTGTGTTTGATCTATTAGGTTCTTAATATGTTGAAAATGATATTAAAATTAAATTAAATTATAATTAAAGTTTGACTTTAGGTATGATTAGAATATTTAATTTTAATAAAAATAAACCTAATATTTTTTATTTATAGCAAATAAGCATAAGGGATCCAGCAATCCTACTTATTCCTATCAAAATTTGAGTTTTTTTTCTCTGCTCTCTCTTTGGATATCATTAGAGATTGGACACTTGAATAACTTGTGTTGATACATCGAAAAGGTTTCAACAGAAATTTTGAATTAGGTACGATTCCTTTATATGATTCAATTATCAAGTTAATTTTCATGTATTGAGATTTAATTGAGAAATCTTACAAATTTTTTTTTTTACTGCGTGAGTGATTCGATCCGAGTTAGTTTCCCAACAATAGACATCGAAGCAAGAGACAAAACGAAAGAGAAAGATATAGCTGTTAAGCATATATTCCTTTATAATAGCATGTAGACTCATCGAGAGCCTAATGATATATTTCTTATCTAACATAACATTTTTCATTCTGGGTTTATGTCGAGGCATATAATTGTTTATTCAACAGCATTGGTTATACGTTAAAGACAGCTATTAAGACTTCATGGGCAGAAGACAACCTTGTAGTTAGTCCCACCAGGACAGGTGAACGTGCTTGTCTGATCATCCTTGGGATAACTATAAGCATCAGGGCATCTATCCTTAAAAAACTTAGACAAAGGTGTTGGACCACAGCTCCCACTATTGCAACAGTACTCATCAGTTTTGAACACTGTACAAGGATTGTTGCACCCATCTTGTGCTCTTAGCTGACTTGGGCACTGCCCGTTAATGTCAGCATTACATTTGATGCCCCTTGTGCACCCACCAGAAGTTGGGCTAAATTCCATAGGCACGTTGAAGCCATCAACAAGAGAAATATCAAAGAAATCAAGGTTGTTGAATTGGTTCAATGCGTATTCGGCTAGTGTGTTTGGTGGTGAACCGTAGGCCTGGCATTGAAGCAAGCCACCGCAGTCACCGGTATTGCAGCGGCCACGTCCAGCTCCATCGTACTGACACCCAGTTCGAGCCCAGATTCGAGCCCCTGCCGTGCCAGCGTTCACGTTGAGAGACCAGGATTGGCCGGGGTTGAGTTGCATGCCACCGCCAGGCACGGCAGCTGCCCACACTGTGTTCTGACAATTGTTTCTAATGTCGAAAATGGCTGCATGAGTTGAGGTAATCAAACATAGAGCAACAAGAAAATAAGAAGAGATCTTGAAGGAGCTCATTTTTTGGAAGCTAAGCTCGATATTGTTTGGGATTGTGGTGATCTTGTCTTGGAAAGTTGGGTTGAGCAGTGTGATATTTATAGGGTGTAGCTGAAGCTCAAGACACCAATTTCCATGTAGAAAAAACGACCGACAGTTTGGCGGAAAATTAAGACGAAACCAGTCATTTTAGATTTTGCGTCAACCATTGAAAAGTATGAGTTGCGGAATTTTCCTTTGCTGCCTCCATCTGCAAAAGCATATCCTGGCATCTAACTTACATAATAACATCAGATATTTGGAAGAAAATAACGTTTATTTATAAAACGAAGTCTATATTAAATTTCCTTCAATAATAACTAAAATTGTTTGATTGCATAATCAAAATGGCTCTTCTTATTTTTCTTTCTTTTAAATTCATAATATTTTACATATATCTTTCTCATTCATGATATTCACATAATTTTTTATTTAAATTAATGAAAAGATAAGAAAAAGCATGATATGTTGGTTTTTTTTATTGATGTATTATTCTCTTGATTTAATATATTATCACATGTATAAAATATTTTCTTTTAGGACTTTTCTCTCAATTTTCTGGATGTTTAAGTCAAGTCCAAAACCATTAAATTATAATAGGATATCTCTTGTTAAATATGGGTAGAGATTTTTTTAAAGTTTAGGGCTTTGTCAATTTAAAGTTTTAAGTTGAATAGCTTTTTATGATGGTAAAGTCCTTTTTCCAATATTACTAAACTTTAGGATTTTGATACGAACTTTAACTTGGAAAGAATCAATTATAACTAGTTAAGTACTTAAGCTTATACATTAGCGTACTTCAGCGTAAACTGCTACTAATTGCCTGTAACAGCGCCTAAACCTTTTTTTATAGTTAATAAGTTGCAAAAGAACTTGGTGATATTAATGGCCTCACATATTTGAATGATTAATAAGCGAGTGGAGATTAATTATGTCGTATTTGCAATAGGAATGTAATTAAATTAGGGATAAGTGATACTACCAATTAATTACAGATATTAAGATCAACATATGTTTTAGTATGTGTGGCTTAATAGAAATTACTTAAAAGTAGATCTAATAATATATAGTTGTATCATATTGTTCGTTCATGCATGCATTTTTAGTTTTGTTTTTTCACTTAAAACAATAAGGTTAAAAACTATGCTTGAACATCCACATAAAGAAGATACTTTTTTTTTTCCTCCCATCAAACTATTAGATTCAAATTAAATATATAAACAAACCATGAAAATTTTTCTCTTCTATTTTTTATATTATTAAAATATGATTACAAATAGAAAATACTTATAATAATTCTAATGAATATTTGTGATGATATCCTCTATGATTATAAGTTTAGGAACTATTAAATATGATATTTGTTATGATAAATTGTTTAATTTTGTTTAGGTACCCGTGAAATTAATAAGATTGATAATTTTTATTCAGATAAATGATTGTGCAGGTTTAATATCTTTATCCTAAACTAAGGCAGTCCAATTCACTTTAGTTTGTTGATCATTCTATTTTATTTTAGAAACAAAAGTTTCATTTTATTACAAGAAGAAAATAGTAGTTAATTAAACAAAACTTGCTTTTATGCTGTTGCGTATTTTCAACGCATCTTATCTTATGTCTAATAACATCTATTATTGGGGACATCATAAAATAGAGGAATTACTCCCTCTTATTTCTTATCTAATGGAAGGTTTTGTTATCCAAACTACACGATCTCCAGAAGCAAGAAATTAAGGAATTGTTCAAGGTTCACTTCTCATTTTAGTCAATTGAACTGGGCCTACCACATTTACGTCTTCACGTTACCATACACTGAGAAGACCTACCTAAAGCTAAAGTCCATCTAAATTGTCTGCCATCACCATAAATTTTGAAGACCCACTAGTTGTCCTCTGTCTGAATTCCTGCTTAAGAGGCCCACCAAATCTTCCATCTAAATTTGAGTTGACCGTTGGATAGTGTAAAAAGGATTGGCTATTCGTCCAAAGTGAGTTGCCAAACTATACATTTACTGGAAAAGTCCTAGAAATTTAAGGTATATTTGGATGGATATTAATTAATGGAACAAAATAAAATAGAATGGAATGGTTTATAATTGAATAAAATATAATACAGTGAAAAATTGTGTTGGGAGGGATGAAAAGGTTCATAATGTAATATAGTGAAACATTGGTTGAAAGATAGATAGAATGAAATGAAATGTATAATAAATGACTATTATACTCCTGATATTAAAATGATTAATGCAAGAAGTAAAAGTTATATTTTAAAACAGAAATCATGTCCAATTAAAAAGTTACATACAATCGTGACAAGTAATTTTTTAAATATATTTTCTATTTTAAAATAATAAAAAATTTAATATTTTAGTATCAATTATATACAAGTTATTATTAATTATATAAAAATATTATTATTAATTATTTAATAAAATTTATTCTACAAGATTTATATTTAAAAATTATTTATTTATATTTTTATTTATATAGAAATATATATAAACAATTACATAATAATTTTTACATATTTTCTATTTTTATTAATAATATTTTATATAATAAATAATAAAATTTACATAATTGTTAATAAAATAAAAAATTTTAATAAATTTTTATTTATGAAAATAGAAAATATATAAAATTGTTCTTTAATTGTATTTACATATTTCTATATAAATGAATAATTTTCAAAATAATCAAATTTATTAAATAATTAATAATAATTAAAATTTTATTTTATTATTAATTATAGACAATTTAAAATTTTAATTATTAATTGTATACAATTTATTATTAATTATATTAAAATATTATTATTAATTATTTAATAAAATTTTGCCTATTTTATGTGATTTATATTTAAAAATCATTTATCTCTATTTTTATTTCTATAGAAATATATAAATACAATTAAAGAATAATTTTTATTTTTTATTAATAAATTTTTTATATAATTAATAATAAAATAAAAAATTTTAATAAATTTTTATTAATGAAAATAGAAAATATATAAAAATTATTCTTTAATTGTATTTATAGATTTCTATATAAATTATTTATCTCTATTTTATTTCTATAGAAATATATAAATACAATAAAAAATAATTTTTATACATTTTCTAAAATTTTTATTTTATTATTTTTATTTATATGGCAATATATAAATGCAATTAAGGAATAATTTTTAATAGATTTTCTATTTTCATTAATAAAAATTTTATTAATATTTTTTATTTTATTATTAATTATGTAAAAATATTATTATTAATTATTTAATACATTTTATTCTATTTTATGTGATTTACATTTAAAAATATTTATTTCTATTTTTATTTATATTACAATATATAAATGCAATTAAAGAATAATTTTGAATATATTTTCTATTTTCATTAATAAAAATTCTATTAAATTTTTTTATTCATTATATAAATTATTTTTAATTATTAAATTATTTTATTTTTATTATTAATTATATAAAATTTATTTTTAATTATGTAAAAATATTATTATTAATTATTTAATACATTTTATTCTATTTTATGTGATTTATATTTAAATTTTATTTATTTTTATAGAAATATATATAAACAATTATAGAATAAATTTTTATATATTTTTTATTTTCATTAATAAAAATTTTATTGTTAATTATACATTTTAATAATAATATAAAAATATTATTATTAGAATAAAGATAAATAATATAAAAATATTATTAATTATATAGAAGGGGGTTAAGGTTAGAAAAATAATTGATATTAAGAAAAATTATTAAGAGTATATTAGGTAGTATCTATTTATTAGTTTACGTTTCATCCTAAACCTCTCAAATTGGATGTTTCTTATTTTCATTCTTTAGGATGAAATGAAACGTAACATGAAACCCTTCACCTCCATTATATTCCATTATAAAACCTTCAACTAAACGATATAAGTATGTTAACGTTTTATTCCATTTCATTCCGTAACCTTAATCCGATCAGACCCTTAGGCCCGCGTTTGCTGTCTAAAAGTCGGGAGGTAATAGCTTAATTTGTTTCTGTAGGCAATGAGAACGCGATGATGGTATTTTCCTGTCTCGCTAGTACGATTTATGACTTAAAACTCGAGGTTTAACAATAACAATTTAAACAGTGTAAATTCATCTATGTTGGATATGTTCAGATAAAATTATAAATGAAAATTTATCCAGCATTATTATTAGAATAGAAGATTTTCTTACCACTAGGGTCAGGTCTTAGATTCACCACACAAAAAATTGGTAAATCTCTGTCATTATCCAAGGCGTATGATCTAAGTCTAACATAATTTATTCAAAATTTGGTGAATATAAAAAATTCCATTTCATTTTCAAGTTTGGACTCTCATTTCTTATTTCATTTGGTTAGTTTTCAGTTTTTCATTTAATTAAAAGAAATTCAGTAAGCTTTTGCTGGTAACCTGTGCATTTAGTAGCTTAAACTACACTACTTACTGATGGAAGTTGGTTTATAACGTGGTATTGTGTCTGTCTCTCTCGCATTATCACCTCAAAATTGTCAATATTTTCGGCCCCATCGAATAGTGCACTGTAGAGCCACGTTCTGTCTCTAACTTTAATTGCTTTGCTCTGGGTACTTTTAATTTACTTAACCCAATGCGCAAAACTTTATATTCCATTAGTCAGCTCTTCGTTAATAAGAAATTAGTAAATCTCTACCATTATCTTAAAGGTCTGTTTTCTTGGTCATTCGATGGTACTTAGAAAATGACTAAAGATATTTTCTTTTTTTATGGATGTCACGAACCAACCTTGGATCGTGGTTGGTGCTAAAGGAATAGTAATCTTAAGGTTTGCTAAACCTTAACAAGCTTAAAATGTCATCAGTTCACTATATCTATAGTAAATATGAGATTTTAAAATGATCAAACTTATACTGATAATAATCAAATAGTTCTAACAATATATAATACTTAATGTGCTACAATATTAAGGTAGTTAATACAAAGGAAATCCAATATATACAAGACTACCATAGCTCTAGAGTTAAAGGTCACCAACAAACATACATCAAATCATCAGAGAGGAAGAAGACCGACAAAGTACCCTGCTAATAGAGATCTAAAAAAAGATCCTAAAAAAATAGTTGAGGGAAGTTAGATCTCACCGTGTGAATTAATACTATGGTTGTATTATACTCTCCTAAGGATTTCAAACGATACATATATATGTACATATTTATAACGTATTACATTCGTAATGTACTTTCATAACATAATGATTTTTTTCATAAACATACATGCTTTTCTGATAACAATATAATGTCACATAATCATCACAATCATAAATAATAGTGGAGGACTAACGAATGGCCCTAGGACAGACCCTTTACCTATGGACTATAGCCATAGGGGCTCTCTTGTTTCACACAGGTCACTTGGTCCAATGTAGTGGAATGTCATCCGAGAGCCACACTCAACCAAACTGCCGTAACCTCACTACGACATGATTGCCATCCGAGAGTAAGCTCGACCAAACCGCCCCAACCGCGTCATATCTAAATCAATAGACCCAATACTAACCTAAATCCATACTGATTAATGACTCACTATGCATACAACCTACTGACACCCACCAGGTAACTAATACTATAACAATCCTCCACATTATCACATAATAAGACAAGCACAACATTGCACAACAAAAATATATACATATTTGTCAATCCATATGTATGAATGTCAATTGTGCATATGAAAATGATGATGATTTCTATGATGAATATGAAATTCTAATGCACGTTCATAACCATAAATATTAACCCACAGGTGGAATGTGTTCCTTTGTGCTGACTCAACACCAAAATAAGGGAATTTTAGATGCTTATGCTTAGACGTATATAATAATTGTCATAAATGGATTAAAGATTGGTGGAGTTTTTAGACATTTATTTAAGATGACAAAATTTGTCTAAATAATATATTTAAAAAGAGTCTAAAATTTCTAAAATTAATTTCATTTTTTTGTAGTTTTATTCTATTAATGTTTTAATACAACTACGTAGAGGAAAAAGGAGCACTTTATGACTCATCACCCATCCTATTCCCATGCAAATATAATCTCTCTTTTTCTGTCTTCAACACACACACACAAGTGTTCAGACGTGCGAGTTCACATGCTTATGAGTTCGTAGACTTCAAAGAGTGCAAGAGAAGACATGATCATTTATGGGACCTCGTGATACCCAGTTGTAAATTAACTCTTATTAACTCCGGTTCTAAGTTCTAACACGTTATGAGCTTCTAGATTTATCAATTTACTTAAAAACCCCTAACGACCATACACCTATTTATCCCCCTCCTCTGTCTCACTTCTTCTTGTCAAACTTTCAAAAAACGTGAACGATACCAATCTTCTTCGCCATCTCTCTCTCTCTCGCTAACCCCGAACAACAAACTCTTTACCAGTCTTCTCCTAGGATTAGTATAGGGAATTCCTCGACTTGGACCTGTTTAAAACCCTAGATTCCTCTTCTATTATCTACAAGAATCTCTCTCTGTCTCTCTCTCTCTCTCTCTCGTATTTGTCTTATTTTGTTTTTGTTTTTTCTACAAATTTTTGTTTGGACATTTGCATTGATTAGATCTGCCTTTGCTTTTGTTCCCTAAGTTTTTCGTTTCTTTTCTGTCTCAAACCCTCATAACTTTTTCAATATTTTTCATTGATGCGCGTCTTCTTCTTTTTGTTTTTGTTAATTGAATTACCTAATTTATGTTAACTTTGCATTGAAAGTCTTGTAACTGTAATGGTTTTAGGATTAACTGCTTTTGGGCCCTGATTGTAGATTACCATGTTTGGCTCCACCAACCGTAAGTTTTTTTTTCCTAAATTATCGGCTGTATGCCCTGTATTATGGCCACCAGATCTATGGTGCTTACACCTTATATAGGGAGAGAAAGGAAATTAGATAGAGGATCATTCTAAGATTAGCTAGGTGTTTACACCTTATACTTCTTATGTGTGGTTATGTTACTTATAGGTAAGATTATTACGTCAGCAGCATATAGTTGTATGGTTTTTCTATTTCTTGAGAAAGTTATCTATCAGTTGGCTCTGGCTTATAGTGATGTCAACCTTAATTAAGTTTTTTCATGCATGTTGTGTCTTTTAGGGGCATCTAATCAAGGAAATTTTCCAAAGAGTATCAATAGTCTTGAAAATATGTTTGATGCCAAAGTAGGTTTTGGAACTGTCAGTTTAAGGTCTTATTATATTCAATTTTTGCTTTTCATTTTCTTAATTTAATGATTTCGTCAAACTTCTCATATATAGTTATGGGGGCAGAGCTAGGAAAATAATTCACTATGGGAAAAATATAAAGATTATTGGGGGAAAAACTTACAAATTTGTATTAGTATTGATCATTATACTAATTTTGTTAATCCTAGGCATGTATAATACACCATGAGTTATCTAGCGTAAAAATGATCCTTATTGGTTGAGAGAGCAATGAATATATGGAAGTACTTGAAGTTTTGCTAATTTAGGGTGCTTTTTTCTCATTTCATCCATGTTGATATGCATAATCAGCGCAAGGTTTATTTTCTTTACAATTTAGTCCTTTTTTTGGGCAAGTTTCTCATTTTTAGGTATGACAGATACTCTGTTACTACTCTTGCATTGTTTAAACATCTTGTCTAGCTATGTTTATGTTAGCCTAAATGGATCCATGTTGACTTTTGTTTCTTTATTTGATAACTTCCAATGTAGGAAGCTTGGTTTAACTATTGTTAATGAAACTTTACAGAGTCGGGCAGAATATGCCAAAGTGTAACTTTTATCAACTAGCAATTTTCGTTTTAGACTGGTTTTTGTGAGAAATGTTAAAGGTGTATACCTACTATGCATACTCTTTATATTGGCTTCATATATGTGCTAAAAAAATTCTGCTAAAAAGAGGAGCTATCAAATCTCTGCTCCAAGATAGAACCATCCTGAAAAAGTATTGTTGCATATCAAGAATTGGCCTGTGATTTTATGTGTACACGAAGTTATCATTATTATTTTTTGTTAAATTCAGCCTAAGAATTCTCATCATTGAAGGCTTTTAGCTATTCTTATTAAAAGTTGAAGGATATGCAAGATGGACAACATTTCTTGTCTACCTTGTTCTTTGTTTGTTTAGATGGATTTGAAACTGCATATAGTAGTTTTTCACCTTGATTTGTTGAACATGTGTGCTATTAAATGTTGTTTGGTGTTGAAGCTTTGAAAGTCATATCCTAATTGTGAAGGGGGATATGAGTTTTGATTGGGATTCTCTTCATAGTTTGCTTCCATAATTGCTGGGCATGCAGTCAAGCTAAATTTTATATCTTTAGTAATTGTTGCTGATATTTCCATTTGTAGGTTTATTCAGTTGAGCATAAGGAAGAGTTGAGAAATACGTAGCATTTCCTATAATTAAAGTATATCCATATGGTCCTGTAACACATGATGGAAATAGCCCCTTTATGGTTTACTGTACTAAACTGGAGGATATTAAGTAACAAGTGCTTAATTATTCTTGTTATGGTTTTTCAGTTCTTACATTTTTTGTTTTTTGATTTAAAATGTGTTTACATGCCACTTCTTTTTCAACTAGGATAGTGCATATCAGAACTTGGAAACAAGGTGGATGATTATCAAATCATTATAATCTAAAAAAAAGCTCTTAGACGAATGCATAGTAATATGATAACTTGTTTGGAGAAACTTGGCCTGTGGGGAGCAATATAGGTAAGTTCTTATGGCATCAAATCAAACTATTTCTTTCTTATTGTCAAGAAACCATTGAACGTAGAAGTCTGAATTTATCAAGTGAATGGTTAATCTTAGTCATATGTACGAATTCTATTATACTTCCCCACATAAGACAGTGGGGCTACAATTTAGAAAGTTTATACAAATCATACCTTGTGTTATATTCATTTTGACATGGGACTATGTTTTTGTAATTTGAAGTTGAGTTTTGGTGTTATCATTCTATTTGTTTCTTTGAGGACCAAAGTTCTAGAAGTTTTATCTTGCATTCTGACTTTTAGTATCTCCATTATTTATATTGAAGGCTTGTCAAATACTTTCAAGCGGTGATGATTCGAGAGGAATGCCTTGATGGAAGAAGGAGGGACTCCTTGCAATAGATATCTAGCTCAAGCAACACATGTGCTTTCTGCGCATTGCATAAAAGGTAAGAGGATGTGTTGATAGAAGAACTTTTGCAATATGTATTATGTTCATTGCTCGTTTTCAGGCATATTGAGCTTATGAGAGGTAACTTGTTGAACATGTATTCCTAGTTGTTTAATATTCTTTTTGATTCATATGTTTTCATGACTAGAAGTTATTCTCCAGTGAAATATGATCTATGTTAACTATTCAACAACAATTAGAAAGAGGATTTGCCAGATTTACGTTTTGCTTTCTTAGCTAATCCAAAAGTTTGAAATTGTAATTTTCCATTAAATCATATAATTAACTTGCATTTGTAGTGTTATAAGTTATTTTTGTTCTCTCTATCTTCCAGGTGCCTTATTTTTATATTAAGGAAAATAATTGGACTCTGAATGTAGGCATGAACAGTTGATGGAATGTGAGATTTGACTTGGAAGGAAATGTACTAGAGATGTTCTTTTGAAGTTAAGATTTGCAATTGCAAAGTTCATGTTATTTTTGTTTGACTTAGTCGTGAGTACTATAAGATGTCTAATATGTATTGGATTGCACTTCTTGTGTATACAAAATAAATCCTTGAATTCATTTTTCTCTTTTCATATGATTAATGAGCACATACGCTTAATCATCTGTCGCAAATTTTCTCTTTACAGAGGAAGACCTTCTAAGTAATGTAATCAAGCCTCAAGGGCAATAATGGAATAAATATATTGATACTTCAAGTCAAAGTGGCAATAAGTAATTAACAAAAGTATTAATTTATTATAATAATAAATATGTGATTAATTTATTAAATTTTATTAAAATAATGTGTGAGTGATCTTAAAAAGATGCACAAAGCAAATTATAAGTTTATTTTTTACTAAAAATGGTGAAATTTTTCGACGTAAAAAATTATCTAAAAGTAAAAAATATTGACAGAGAAAAGCATCTAAAAGCTTACACAAAGTATCTAAAATAACATTTATGTGTCTAAGAAAACTGTCAATGTATGTTTTCGATGCATCTATGTATAAATAGCTTTTCGACGCTTAGACGTGTAAAAAATATATGTTTTTTGAACACATCTATGTGTCTAAGAAAACCGTCGAAAATAGTTTTTGTGATACTTGTTTTTTCTACGCTTTATAAAGCGTCTAAAATTATTTTTAAGACACAAAAAGGCTTCTAAAAACTCCATCTTTTGTGTCATTAAACTCCATATTTCACAAGATCGAGCATTCATCATTTATCATAATTAAAGAAATATTAGAACTTTTAAAATTTAAATTTCATGTTTCAACTATTCAAGTAATGTAAATAACTTTTAGTGTTTAAAACAATAAAAAATATTCAAAGAAAAATGAGATAAAGGTTAATAATGAGCTTACAATCAATGAAAAAGGCTAAGACTCAAAATTGTTTATTTCTAAGGGATAAAATATAGTCAACTAATTATCAAAGAAATAGGTTAGAAAATTGTTGAATCTAAGTGTCTTTATCACTTCAATGCGTCTAATTTAACAAATATGATTTCAATATGTATAATAAAAGCAAGTTCTAAAATCATTTAACGATGCATGACAACACATATGAAAGAAATAAAAGAGTTTAAATATTGATGATTTTTTTTGCTTTTAGGTTCAAAAGCTCACAAAAAATGGTCTTATGTGTGTACATAATATGCAATTTTCATTTAACTTGACAATTTCAATAAGTACTAAGAATATGACTTAGAAAAGCAAGTTTATTAACTATCATCCTTTTTTATACTAATTCAAATCAATATTCAACAATGAAATAAAGTATCTATATACAGATTTTGGTTGATTCAAAATATTAGATAATAAGATTTGATAACAAAGATTATAGTAAGCTTAAGAAAATTAATATCCCCTTCCCCACACTTAAAATTATATATTGTCCCCAATGCACACAATATAAGCATATATGAAAAGTGAGAAAGTGGAGTTTCGTACTTCCCTGAGTGATAAGGATTTTTTGATTTTGATTTTCATGATTTAGGACTATCCATCTGATACTAGATACTAACATCCTTGCAAAATACAAAGAAAAAGAGATAAAAGATAAAACAAAATAAAAATAAAAATAAAGAAACAAATATGGAATATGAAAATAAAATGACATCGTATAATATGAAATAAAGTCCTATGCTAACACAAAAAATGGAAGCAACGTGAAATATAATTTAAAACAAAACCTATCATAATTTATGGTTACCTCTTATGTAGCACTTATTTAACATTGTTAGCTCGACATACCCTATAAGTTTACCATCATCCTAGATTTATAATGATTTGCTTGCCTTAACTCGTTTCTCCCCAAGCCAGTTTAGTTGCATATAAATAAGCCACATGTTACAAGATAATGGCGTGGACATAATTTATAAAATTAATAAATCTAATTAACTGTATTAATTCCTTTTTGGTGGCAAGCTGTTAACAAAATAGGAGATAACAAAACTCCATAAATATTAGGTTAACTTAAATAATTTATCTTATCAGAAGTGGGAACCATCCGCAATAAAGGTAACTACCAATGATTCATCAGTAGCACCCTCATTTGGCACCTCCTCTTGTTCTTCCAGATCCATCTTTTTCCATTCTTCTTCTTCTTCTTCCTAGACAAAGATTTCTAGCTCGTCTTCTTCTTTAATTATATTTTTCCACTTCTCAACTTCGGCTTCTTAAACAGAGGCTTCCTTTTCTTTTTTGTCCTCTACTTCTGAAAGCTCATTTCCACTCCTAAGGGTGATTTTTATTCCATATTCGTTAGGATCTATTTTAGTAGTACTAGGTAAACACCCCCACAGTCTGTTAGATAATATTCTCTCCAGTTGACTAACCCAATTCTCGAAGTTATGTACGTAACCTCTAATCTCTAATACCTCATGTTTGATTCTTGAACATATTTGGCCATCATATCCTCTCGAGTTGGCTTCTTAACTTGAGGTGTATGTTGTCATAAATATTTAGCTAGAGCACAATCAATCCATCCATAAGCCTAAGAGTTGCTCCACTCTAAATTATAAATATTCTCATATAGTGAACTTTTAGGTTGGTCAAGTATGCTTGGTTTCTCCCAAATGTAAATTAGCGCTTGACATTTATGATTGCAGTGGTTACTCCGAAAAATGTTGCAACACAAGTTGGAATTTGGTTGAGCTTCTAAAATCATTTCACCAAACATTTCCTTTTAATATGGTGCTGTTACTAAAGACGATGCCTCATCATAGCTCCTATAAGAATACTAATCGCTCCATCCATCTATTGTGACTTGTGGCTATAGCAATCAATCTTAAATCCTTTCAATAACATACAAACTCAAGGTCAAAGTAGAGAAGTTCAAAAGATAATTAAATGAATAAGCCAAAGATAAAATAATAAAAAATAATAGTTAGATTAATAAAATCTAGGCTTTCCTAATATTACAATCCCCTAAAACAACGCTAAAAACTTCATTAACTTGGAGTAGATCAATGTTTAAATTTATCGTAAGTGTAAGATGTAGCTATAGCTAGTACAAGCAAGTATAGGTCGATCCTACGAAGACAATAAGTATTAGTAATTATCCTTTTTCTATTATTTAACCTATGAATCAAAACTTGGTTTTTAATTAAAACTTAAACTAAATAAATAAATAAAGTAAGTAAGAATAAACAATAATGAACACAAGGTAGAGGAAATTAATTAGCAGAATCAATATCAAATAATGGTGTCTAGGTGATGAATCCCTTTAAGAATAATTAGATATTAACCCTTTATCATGTAATTAGATTATTGGTTATTGAACTATGGAAATTCCTACCTTATGTTAATATCTCTCTCAAGACTATTAGCAACTAATCCATCAATTGATTAATTTAACTATTTCTAGTTAAAACCCCTAGGATTGCATTATTGATGTATGAATTTGGCTATTAGGTTTGACCCTAATCTAGAATATGTCATCCTATCTCTATGTTTACATGCAAATCCTCCCAATTATGGTAGATCTGTACATATATGAGGATTTGTCAATCTCATTCATATGAAATCAAATCATGCACCAATATTTTAGATATATTAGAAAAAGAACAAAATGCATTATTGAATTGTAATAAATCAATCGGTATAATTGCATTAAATAAACGATTAAAACAAATTGTTATCACAAACTAGGGTCCATCACTCTTAGACACTAAACACGTTTATTTATTGATCATAGAAAATGAAATCAAAGATAAAAAAGCATAAAAACTAATAGAAAATAAAGAAATAATAATTCTAAATATCCCTTTTTTATTGATCCTTTTGCAATTTTGGATTTGATGTTGTTATCTACTAGATCTCTTAACGTATTCTTCGTGTTTTCCTCATCCCTTGATCAAAATCGTCTCCTCTAAATGTTTATTACGACCTAAAAACTCTTAAAATTTTGGCTCTCTCTAATTTGCCTCCACTTAAGTCCTTTTAAAGTAAAAACTAAGGTTTCTGGGACATACATGGTCATTTACACAATCAGGTAGCTCCAAAAATACCTAAATTTGTGACTTTACAAGTTCACAGAGACTTAAATAGTGATATATACTACTATTTATCTCCAATTCGCTTCAAATATTTGTTTTATGCCACGATTGCATCCAAATTCTTCTCTTCTTGCTCCATAAAGGAAATTATTACCTACAAATGCACTTAGAGTGAATTAAGTACCAAATATGCAACAAAAAATAAGAAATCTCAAGCAAAACATAAGAAATATGGTAAATAATTTTAGTCAAAATTTTATTTATTAGATGTTGTTCACGTTGACATGCATGATTTGGAACAATAAAATATTAGTGCTTTAAAAATGCTTAATTAGAGTTTAGATGTTAATAGAAAGATATTGTCCAAAAGAAAACATAAAGAAATGCTAGGGAGTACAAAAGATATGGACCTTGGTGTAGCCACATCCAATCTTAAACTAAAAGCATTGACATTATATATAAAAGAATAAATAAAGATAAGATACCTTTTATATGTTGAGGCCTAGTCATGAAATTCTTTTATGATTTTGCCTTGAGGATGAAGGAATACAACCATAATGCTAATATAGTGAGAATGTAAATAACTCATGTATCTTTATGTCATATCAAAGTACCTTAGCACATTCCCAAAGCTTATAAGTAGAATGATTTTAATGTCCTACTAGATTTTTGATCTATTTTATTTAATATATTAGCAATATCATTTAGGATGTTTAAAATTAGAAGTAAATGTAACTTTGATAGCGAAACACTTAAGAGTAAAACTACAAAAAATTGGTGTAAGACTTGATGCGAATGAAGAAATAGAAGCTTATAGCTAAAAGCAAAGAGAGTTGAGAGACACTAGAAGTCCAAATCAAAGAAGAAGATGTAAAAAATAGTTAATAGTGGATTGTGAAATCTTATGTAAAGAGTTGAAAATTCAAGTACTTTACCGTTCACACAAATTCCTTAAAAATCTTAATCTCAAAAAGTGAATTAGCGAACCACAAAATGAAGATAAAATATAAGTCCTACTGGAAATTTAATTATGTAATAAGATTAGGCATACTCGAAAGTTTAGCTTAGGAAATTTATTTTCAAACCTTACTAACAACCTATTGTCCTTCTAATATCTCCCAGCATCCATTCAAGCATAATTCAGGTGGTTTTTGCCATTTTAAACTATCTAATGATAGCAAAATATATTACTTTTTATAATTTGAAAATTTTCTAGAAAAGCAGTTTTACAATTACTATTAAGTCATCTATTAGAGTGGACATCTAGCTAAAACTCAAATTTAAATTGTCAAATAGATGCAAGTAAATATTAATCAATTTATAGGACAAATCAATATTTAAGAAACTAAATTGTCACATAATCTAGTCTGAAAGCAAGGATAAATTCACAAATTTTCACTTGATTTGCTTTGAAAATAAAATTGGATGCATATGCTTAAATCATAATTTTAGTTGGAGTTTTGTAACTCCAACATCCATAGTTTTTGTTTTTTTTTTCCATCACTAATCATGAAACAATTTTAATATAATGATGTCCACATTTAAACAGTCACAAAGAAAATAAACACTCAATTTGACTTAAAGTAGTCATATTCAATTGGCCGACATATTACACTTATTTATGCTATAACCAAATACTAATACCTACTTAAAGTCATCCATCTAAATTTTCCTTCATGTCCATATAGTTAAAAGACCTACTTAAGTGTGTTGTTGGTGTTGTTCCAAAACATTGATAACATTATTATGCAACATCCATCATTTTTTGTTACACTTTATTCTATAAAGTTTATAATGTTCCTTATATTCATGTTTTTAATTGTCATCATTATTACCCAAACATTTATGTTCATGTCTTAATTCCTATAGTTATTATTATACCCCAACAGTCTTATTTTTCAATACATACATACCCACTGTCAACGAGCGTGTTGATTTTTTCAATAGATAGACACATAACGCTACACTCTCTCTCTTTCTCATATTTTTTCTCTCTGCAAAATTTATCTTAAAGTCATGTTTTTCTAAGCTATCTCTTATATACAAGGTCTTGGGTTCCTTGTGAATGTACTGTCGTACTGTTTAAGCATTCTTTAAATATTCACAGTTTATAGTTGTGTTTCCTTCTCTAGAAGGCTAGCGTAAGGGAGATAGATTCACCATAGGAGAACTAAATGATATAAAACACACCCATCTTCTTCAAATCTACTTTTTTCTGGGTTCTTTTGCTTAATTCTTGGAGACAATTCCTACTCCGCCCTTTGGAATGCTTCGAAGCTGGTGGAGAAGGTGTTAACCCTAGGCAATTATTTAGTTTGTGCTGCTGCATGTTTATTTCAAAATATTGTTCTGTTTTTACTGTTGCTTAAGTATTTCATGTAAGACATCTCTGTTACTGGATTCAATATATCATCTATGAATGAGACCAATGTAGGTTCTGCACTTATTGTTCCCCACATAGGTTCTGCCCTTATCACTGTAGCCCAAAAGATTACACCTGACCTAACTAGATTAGAGCCTCTAAATGGGAGAAATTTTAAATGATGGTTTAAGAAAATTCTATTTTAATTTCAACAATATGAAATCGATTGTGTATTGTTTTAAGAAATTCCTAATGACAATACCGACCCTAAGACAATTAAGGATAACCATACCATTAGGAGAGTGTTGCTCAACCATATGATAAACCCATTGTTTGATATCTAATGTAAGTACAAAATTACGGGATGGATTATGCCAATATTAAGAAATATGTAGTTGCTAGGTGGTTAAAATTTGTCATTGTTGATGATAAGCCTATTATGGACTAATTACAAGAGTATGAAAACATAGTTACTGAAATCCTTGCTGAGGATATGAACATGTGTGAGCTATTTCAAGCTGATGCTCTTATTGAGAAATTGCCTATCTTATGGAATGACTATACAAACTAGTTGAGGCATAAAAAGAAAGACATGAAACTTTAAGAATTGATAGGGCATATAAGAATGAGGATGTCAACCGTACTTAAGATAAAACCAAATAACTCACCCTTATGCCTACTGTTAAGGCTAATATGATAGAACATAGAAATGTAAATAACTTCAAGAAGAATGGTGGATAAAACAAGTCTTTCAACAACAACAAGTAGGGTTAGTTTAAGCATAAAAGGATTGATGGTGACTGTTGGTGGTGCCACAACCCAAGCCATCTTGCTACTTTATGCCAAGCTAGAATCAACCATGAGAAGAAGGACCAAGGACAGAAACCACAAGAGTTCAAGAAAGGAAACCAAAAGGGTTACTAATGGGGTAAACAGAAGAGCTTTGGTAAGCCTCCAGCTAATATGGTCGAAGTTGTTGATGATGATGTGGAGATCATTACTGCTTTGATGACCAAAGTCAACCTTGATAGAAAATTGGTCGAGAGGATGGTTGACGTAAAAGCCACAAGCCACATCTGTACTAAAGTTTTGGTTTTGACTTTATTACTTCCTTTGTGGTGAAAAAACCTGAGGAGATAGATGACAGTTTATGGTGACTTATATTATAAGGAAGCAATGAGATTCATAGATGCTACCTTTTGTGAAGCTACAGATAGTGAATTAGAGTCAATCATGTCTAATGAAACTTGGGTTTTAGTTGATCTACCTTGAGTTTATAAGACTTTGGAGTGTAAGTGGATTTTTAAAAAGAAATTGGGACTTGAAGGAACCATTGAGAGGTTCAAGGCAAGACTTGTGATTAAAGGCTTTAAACAAAAGAAAAGATTGGAATTTTTTTATACTTACTCTTATGTTACTAAAATTGCATCTATAAGGATGTTGTTTGCTATTGCCTCAGTATTTAAGCTTCATGTGCACCAAATGGATGTTAAGCCAACTTTTTTAAATGGTGATATGGATGATGAAATCTATATGATCTAACTCGAGGGGTTTAAAGTGCCTGGTCAAGAACAGAAGGTGTGTAAGTTAATTAAGTCTTTATATGGACTTAAACAAGTTCCCAAACAATGACATGAGAAATCTGAAAGTGAAAATTTCAAACATTGTTTCATCTCTTATGATGCTAATTCTTGCATTTATGTGAAATCTGATGCCAACAGTTGTGTGATCATAACTCTTTATGTAGATGATATGTTTAATTTTGTACTAGGTTTTCTACCATTGATGCTACCAAGAGTTTGCTAAAGTCTTCAATTGATATGAAAGATTTTGGACCAGTGGACTTTATTTTAGGAGTTAAAGTTGATATGACTGAATCAAGTTTTAGGTTGAATCAAACTCATTATGTAGAGAAAATGTTGAAGAAGTTTGGTTACTATGATGTTAATCCATTTAGGACTCCTTATGATGTTAGTGTAGCTTTAAAGAAAAATTTTGTTGATAATGTCAATCAAGCTAAGCATGCTAAAATTTTTGGTAGTGTGACGTACTTGATGAACTATTCTCATCTTGATATTGCATACTATGTGAATAGACTTAATAGGTATACTTATAATCATAGTCAAGAGCATTATACTGCATTGATTTGTTTGTTGAAATATTCGAAAGGTACTATTTATTATGGACTATCTTTTCTTGGACATCCTTCTGTAATGGAGGGGTGTTATGATATTAACTAGGTTATAGAGAGTGATGGTATACATTCTACCAGTGGTTATATTTTTACCTTAACAGGAGCTACTATGTTTTGGAAATCTTCCAAGTATATTGCGAGATCAACAATAGAGGCTATGTTTATGGCTTTGGAGTTGGCAAGGTGGGACGCTGAGTGGCTAAGGAATCTCTCAGCAAATATCTTGCTTTGGAAAAATTCAATTCCTTTTGTGTTCCTTCATTGTGATTCATAGGTTGCCATTCATATTGCCAAGAACAAGGTATATATTGGTAAAAGTAGACATATCAGATTGAGACATAAAATTTTCTGTACTTTAATTAGACATGCTGTAATTTCTCTAGACTACGTAAAGTCAAAGAGAAACTTAGTGAATTCGTTTATAAAAGCTTTTAGTAGGAAACTAGTTTTAGAGTATGCTAAAGGGATGGGGTTAATCTTAATTATGTAATAACCTCGTGATGGACACCCGTCATGGGAAACCAAGTTTAATGGATAAAATGAAGTTATGTGGTGACTACTTGTACATTTTTTGTGGAGTTTCGAGATATTCGATTGTTGAATAACATCCCTTAGCATGACTTTACTATGTTTGATGAGGTTGGATTGTCTAATCCTTAATAAGTTCCATAGCCCAAGTTTGGGTAGTGTGAGTAATACATACTTGATGGACTCGCCTACATGTTTATGGGGGGCTAGCTACCCTCCTATAAGAATATTTGGTTCATCTCTCTAGAGTGATCATGAGACCAGGGCATTTTCAGTTTGTTTATTTCTCTAGCAGGTTTTATCTCTAATTTTCTTGGACACCAAGTTCAAGACTAAGTTCACTTAGTTGTTCGTCAATCTTTCTCCTAAATTATTATAGTTTGTTTATCAAGTTTTGGACTAAGTGGGGGATTGATGGTGTTGTTCCAAAACATTGATAACATTATTATGCAACTTCCATCATTTTTATTACACTTTATTCCATAACGTTAATAACGTTCTTTACATTCACGTTTTTAATTGCCATCATTATTACCCAAATGTTTATGTTCATGTCTTAATTCCTATAATTATTATTATACCACAACATTCTTATTTTTCAATATATATACCCACTGTCAACAAGTGTGTTGGTTTTTTTTAATAGACAAACATATAACGCTACAATCTCTCTCTTTCTCATGTTTTTCTCTCTGCAAAATTTATCTTAAAGGCATTTTTTTCTAAGCTATCTCTTATATACGGAAATAAAATCCTGAGTTTGGTCTTAGGTTCCTTGTGAATGTACTGCCGTACTGTTTAAGCATTTTTAAGTGTTCATAGTCTACAGTTGTTTTTCCTCATCTCTAGAAAGCCAGCATAAGGGAGATAGATTCACCATTAGAGAACCGAACGACATAACACACACCCATCTTCTTTAAATCTGCTCTCTTCTTGGTTCTTCTGCTTAATTCTTGGAGACAGCTCCTACTCCACCCTTTGAAGTGCACCAAAGATGGTGGAGAAGGCGTTAACCCTAGGCTCAAATCCCTTTGTCCTATTGCACCATAGAGGGGGAATTTTTGACTTAGGGCAATGATTTTTCATGACACTTTGCATTCAAATAAGCTATTCCAATTTTAATTTTATGGTATTTCATTATTTTGCTAACATGTCCTCCATTTAAATTCCAACATACCATATACTTAGAAGACCCACCTAGACTCTTCCACCTAAATTCGAACCAACTGTCATATATAATTGGGATAAATATAATTACACTTTGAGTTTTTACTTGAGTCTTGAGTATTGACGTAAAAAGAATGAGATAAATATAATTATAATTTTGCACTATTTAGAAACAAATAAATAAACTCATGAGATAGATGACATTTAGTTCCATGTATGATAATATTACTTTCTGATATATGAAAAATTTAAATTAATTTTTTAAGTACACTACACATGTATAAACTTCCTTAAAATTTTAAATTTTAATGGAAAAAGCTTCTCACTCTCTTTTACAAATTACAACATATTATTACTTTTTTATATTATACAATTTACTGTTTAGTTTAATATAAAAGAGAGTTGAATCATGTTTACATAATATATATATAAAAGAGGCATCAACTACACAATTATATATCTATGTAAAGACCACTAAATTTAGTGGAATAAATCATTGGAATTTGGAGTTTGTAATATATAATTGTGTACTTAGGATGATGAGTCCTTATAAAAATGTTATTTTCAAAGTATTTGGATTTGAGAGTACTTTAATATAACAAACAAATTGCCTTTTCTAAGTACTTTACAAATACAAATATATAGTAGTTATATACAAATTTATGCAATTATCAACTTTAGAGTTCAACTTGATTAATTGAATAATCATTATTATCTATAGCATTTTGACTAATAATTGCAATTTTATATTGGATAGTAGTAATTTTCTTTATTTAACTTTTCATATTTCAATAACTTCTCCAATCTTTTTATTGACTATATACATGACACCTAATGTCCACTCAAATTCGATTTCCTAGTTATTTAAATATCTTAATCTTTAAATTTTTAATTGGATTTTATAAATTTGAATTAAGTATATAATTCAAATTAAGAAACTCCATCAATCAAACAAATATAATACAAATAGAAGAGAAGCTGAAAGAATAATACAAATAAGTGCCTCCCATTTGTTTTGGATAATGGAGGCGCTTGAAAGTTTATTCATTTAATTAAAAAAGTTAGGGCTTAGATACTCAATTAAATATAGACTTAAAGTTTAGAAACAAACAATTATAATAATATATTATATATCATGCGCTACAAGTCCTTACATGTCAAGGATGCTTGTTTTTAATTTTTATTTGCAAATTATTGCCGTTGCTAAAATTGTTTTATTAATAGTTAAAAACTATTTAGCATCATAATCGATCGGTTAATGGTCCTTTATTTTATGTTTAGTGGTCGACATTTTATATGAATAGAGTTTTCATATTCTTTAGTATTTGCATATCAATGATAATTTCTAAAATTCATTTAATAAGAAAAAAGATAAGAAAGATGATTTTAGAATTAAAAAGATAATAATTATTGCTAAAACACTCTCAATCCCTATCATTAGAGAGGTTAAACTAATTTTTAAAGGAGAAAAGAATCGAGTTGAAAAGTTTTTAAGATTCAAGATATTATAAAGTTTTACTAAGTTTATAAAGAGAAAAGTCGAAACTATAATAAATGAATTAACTTTCATTTGATAACAAGACAAGTGACAATCACGAAAATAAGGAGAACACATTTGTGAAATTTAATCAAACGACATTCACACGATAGTAAGACTGAAGAATCAAATTAGAGGATCTATCAAAATTAAAATTCATTCATTATAATAATTATTAAGTACATATTAATTCCAATATGAAATATACGTATGTTTTTTTTTAATTTTCTCATTAATATCCAAAATGAATTTTTTTAGAAATAGTGAAATGCAATAACAAGTGATAAAAAAAGAAAATTTTGATTTGTGTTTGGATATTGATGATTGATCAACTCAATACACCCAATCAATATTTTTATTTGTAAAATAGAGTTTATATTAAATGTTCTTAATAATAATTAAAAATGATTGATTAGATACGCAAAATGGATTTTCTTTACTCATGATATCCGCATTATTTTTTTTATTTGAATTAATAAAAGGTAAGATAAAGCATGATACGTAGGTTTTTTTTTATTATTTATCATTCTCTTGCTTTTAATATGTTATCTTATGTGTAAAATTTTTCTTTTAGAACTTTTCCCCTCAATTTTTGGATTCTTAGGTCATATCTAAATTTCTTAAATTATAATGGAATATCTTCTTAAATATGGATAGTTAAATAAAAATCTTTTTCCTTAAGAACTTATAAGTAATATATTATGTTGTTCGTTGGACCCAATGGTTGCACCATTTACTATAGGTCATGTATATTGTTTTTTGTTGAAACCTCATGTATGTTCACTACCACCTTCTGTTGTTTTAATAGAAGACAACAAGGAATATAAATTCTATGAAAGGGGTATTGGGTCCCAAAACTTGACATTTTTTTGATACACCATCTTATTGAATTTGTTAAAAGCTTAAATGAGCCCTCTTGCCTATTTGAATCTCTTAACATCAACAACAGGAGACATGAGATCTAAATTCTGCATTTTCATTTTGTTTATAGTAATATTGTAATAGACATGTATCGTTTCTTTTCATGTTTAATAGTTAGTATCAGAGGAAACTTTTCTCTGTCTTGAGGTAGTTGATTTTCTACAATTATATACGTGACTGTGTGTTTTGTCTGTTGTATATATTGATGTTGTTAAAGTCATTG
The DNA here is from genome assembly GCA_027563595.1 of Erythroxylum suave. NCBI lineage: Eukaryota > Viridiplantae > Streptophyta > Magnoliopsida > Malpighiales > Erythroxylaceae > Erythroxylum > Erythroxylum suave. The sequence continues at coordinate 35,121,508 of JAOSBN010000179.1, forward strand.
TATTGTGAAAATTTTAATTATGCTTAAAATAGCTTTTGAATAATTAAAAATAGAGTTTGAGAAGTCAAAATATGGTTGGTTTTGTAAAATGGGTTGGATGCAGGTCAAGTTAAGAGGTTGAAGATGACGAATCCTGTGGTTTTTCATTCTTTTCTAAATTGCAAATTATCAATTTAGTTTTCATGGGCCCACCATGTGTTCTTTAATTGTTAGTGCATTTGCACAATATGACTTCTGGTAGTTCAAAACCTTTTGGAAGGTTTTGAATAAAGGATGCAGAAACCTTACTGTCGTGGGCATTATTGCATCCTCTAGTTATAAAGCATTAATATAAATTTTGTAACTCAAAAAACTTTTCATAGGGCCCACCATTTTCTTTTATTGTTGTATGAAGTCTTGAGAAACATGAAATCTAGAAAAGCAGTATGTGAATTGAAGCTTATATTTTGTAGGGCCTCATTGAAAATATACTATGTATATATTACGATCCATATTTATTTTATACTTATATATAGAACTTATAAATATTTCTGTTTTGACAAATTAGCCTAATTTTACTAAATTGCATCATTTAAATCATTGTTTGTATATATTTAATATATGATATTGATGCATGATTAATAAATTTTAAAGGACTACGTGGAACCTTTATTATCCATATTTTGCATAAAATGAGGTGTTATGTGATCAATATAATTTTAATTAATTAAAGATTAGCCACAACGTCTTTGATTAAGAAAAAAAAAGTGTTATAGATCACATATAGTAAAATGACACAAATTGTAATTAATTATATTCAAATATAATAAATTTTATCCTATAGGAAGATTTATTATATTTGTATGGTTAACTAGATGGAATGGTAAATTGTCTTTTTCTTAATTGATCAATAGTTATTAAGAAAAGAAATATAATTTAATGGTTTCATCGTAAAGGTTATGTATGAATTTTTAATTAAATCTTAGCCCACAGGTAGTTTTAATTGTCATATGATTCACATTTGAAATATGATTGCACGTTTTAACTTTGGTAAAACATGATACACGTTTCTTTGTTTCATCAAATTTAGTGATATAAGGATGTTTATTTTAATTTTTTTGCAGTTATTCAACTTGTGAAATTTTCTGATATTTAATGTGATATTCTCGAATTGAATGGTGATAACGATAAAATATGGAAAGAGAGAATTCTCCCCCAATTAGAGTTTATGGACATTGATTATGCTATACGAAAAGACGAACCACCTATACCTACTGAAATTAACACTCAAACTAAAATTGCTCTTTATGAGTGCTGGGAGCGATCTAATTGCCTCAGCATGATGTACATAAAGAATAAAATTCATCCTAGTATTTGTGGTTCTATTGGAGAGTGTGATCTTGTTAGGGATCTACTGAAGGCTATTGATGAACAGTTTGGGTCTTCAGATACGGCCTTAGCTAACACCTTAATGACTAAGTTACCATTAATGAAGCTCAAAAGTGTTAGATGTATGCATGAGCACATCATGTGAATGAGGGAAATTGTGACTCAACTAAGGTCTCTAGAGGTTGAGATCTCAGAGCCTTTCCTTGTGCATTACATGCTTAATTCCTTTCAACTCAATATAGATCCTTTAAAATCTCTTACAACACACATAAGGATAAATGGTTTATTAATGAATTGCTGACCATGTGTGTTTAAAAGGAAGGGAGGTTGGTAATGGAATTGGGTAAAAGTGCACATATGTCAACAGAAGGAAGGAATAAAGGGTAAGCCAGACAAAAAGGAAAGGTTAAAATACCAGTCCATATTGAGATCAAAAAGCATTTCAATCCCAACTGCTACTTCTGCAAAAAGAAAGGGCATATCAAGAAGGATTATGGAAAATTTAAGGCTTGGCTTATAAAGAAAGGTATTTCAATTTCACTTGTTTGTTATGAATCTAATATGATTGATGTTTTTCATATCACTTAGTGGATTGATTCCAGTTCTACAATCCATATTCCCAATACCTTGTAGGGTTTTCTAAACCACAAAAAGCCAGTGGGTAGTGAATGATGCATCTATTCAGGAAACAAGATATGTTCACATGTGGAAGTTGTTGGGATATGCATATTAGTTTTAAATTCTGGTTTTGTTTTGAGTTTAGAAATAACATTTTATATTTCAAATTTCTCTAGAAATTTAATTTCAGTTTCAAGATTTGTACCTATGGGATATTCCTTTAACTTTTTAAATACATCATTTGGTTTGTATCATGGATCTAGTCTTGTTGGGAATAGTACAATAATTGATGGTCTTTTCTGAATTAATTTACAAGAAAATGTTTTTAACAATACAATGCATGTCTATAGTAATGCTGGTATTAAAATATGTGTTATGAACGAATAATCCTTTACGTTGTGGCAACAAAATTGGGACATATTTCCCTTGAAAGAATTAAAAAATTAGTGAATGATGGAGTATTTAATACTTTAGATTTTACTGACTTTGATGTTTGTGTGGACTGCATAAAGGGAAAGCAGACCAACATAAAAAAAGGTGCTAAGAGGAGTTCAGAAATATTAGAGATCATACATAAAGAAATTTGTAATCTAGAAATGGACTTGTATGGTCAAAAATACTTTATCTCATTTATAGATGATTACTCATGATATATGTACCTCTACTTGCTTCATAACAAGAACGAAGCATTAGATGTCTTTGAGGTATTTAAAACATAAGTAGAGAGAAAATATGGCAAGCAAATAAAATCGTGAGATCAGATAGAGAGGGAGAATTTTATGGTAGATACACTGAGGATAGACAAGCACCTAGTCCATTTGCAAAGTTCCTTCAGAAGCATGGGATAATAACTCAGTACACCATGCCCAAGTCTTTGGACTAAAATGGTGTAGCAGAAAGAAGAACCCAAACATTATTAGACATGATATGGAGGATTCCTAACATCTTTGAACTTCCAAAATCCTTATGGACCGAAGCTCTTAAAACTACAGTGTATATATTAAATCGAGTTCCGACCAAGGTTATTTCTAAAACAAATTTTGAGTTATAGAAAGCTTAGAAACCGAGTTTGCGACATATATGCGTTCAAGGATGCCCGTCTAAAATAAAAGTTTATAATCCACAAGAAGAGAAACTAGATTTGAGGAATATAAGTGGGCATTTCATTGGATATGATAAAAGGTCAGATTTTATTGTTCATCTCATAGTACTAGGTTTGTGGAATCAATAATTGCAAAGTTTCTTGAGAATGACTTGATCAGTGGGAGTGATCAATCTCGGGACTTAGTTCTTGAGAATGATCATTATGAAGTACAAACTCTTACTTTAAGTAATAGATTGATTGTCATTCATAGCATCCCTCAAGGTCAAATGGGTGTTGAACAACCGATCATTGAAGTTTTACAAGCTGTTGATGATAATCTAGTAGATTCGATTATTCAGCAATCACTAAAGGTTATTGAGCAACCAGTTGTACAAGCTCCTCTGTAGGAGGGCACTAATACAACATTAACAACATCAACTAGAGAGAAGAAATCAACAATACCTAGTGATTACATTGTGTATTTTCAAGAAGCTGACTATAATATTGAGCCGAAAATGACCCTGAAACCTGTGCACATGCCATGAGTTGCAATGAATCTCAATTATGGTATAATGCCATAGTAGATGAGATGAGTTCTATGACGTTTAACAAAGCCTGGGGTCTTGTCTATTTGCCTAATGGTGCTAAGGCCATTGGATGCAAATGGTTCTTCAAGACCAAAAAGGACTCATTAGGCAATATTGAAAGATATAACAATATTTCCCACCTTCAAGGTAGTCGAACTAGAGCTACATATAGGGGTGGACGAATGGAGGGGTGAAGCTCTTCTTAAAAGAATCGGTCCGAACTAAACAGATCTTGTTGACTGAATTGATTCATTATTGTATGCCCTAGTTGAATTTTTTCTTACTCATACTCGCCCTTTGACTTTGACTACTCCTAAAAGGAAACATTTTAAAGCTAGACTTGTTATCAAAGGATTTACTCAATAAAAAGGAATCAATTATACAGAGACCTTTTCTTTTATGTCTAAAAAAGATTCCTTATAAGTGATTATGGCATTGGTTGCCCATTTCGATTTGTAACTACATCAAATGGATGTGAAAACAACGTTCTTAAATAGATACCTAGAGGAAGAAGTTTATATGAAACAACCGGGAGGATTCTCCTCTATTGATAGTGAACGTCTAGTGTGTGAGCTTAAGAAATCCATATATGGATTGAAACAAACCTCCCGTCAATGGTATTTGAAATTCCATGATATGATCTCTTCATCTGGTTTTGTAGAGAATATTATAGATCAATGTATATATCAAAAAGTTATTGGGAGTAAACTTTGTTTCCTTATTCTATATGTGGATAATATTTTACTTGCCATCAATGACAAGGGTTTGCTATATGAGGTGAAGTAGTTTGTTTCTAAGAATTTTGATATGAAGGTATGGGTGAGGCATCTTATGTCATTGGCATTAAGATCCATAGGGAAAAATCTCAATACATTTTAGGTTTATCCTACGAAACCTAGCACCTGTTGTGAAGTGTGATAGGTTCAATTTGAACTAGTGCCTAAAAAATGAGCTTGAAAGGGAACACATGAAAAATATTCCATATGCTTCTGCAGTAGGGAGCCTAATGTATGCTCAAGTTTGTACAAGACCTAACATTGCATTTATTGTTAGAATGTTGGGAAGATATCATAGTACTCCAGGTATAGACCATTAGAGAGCTGCCAAAAAAGTGATGAGGTACCTTCAAAGGACCAAAGATTACTTGGATTCAGAGTTCGCTGGTTGTGTTGATTCATGAAAGTCAACTTCTGGATATATGTTTATGTTTCCCAGTGGAGCCATATCTTAGAGGCGTTCAAAGTAGACTTTGACTGCTACTTCTACCATGAAGGCTGAGTTCGTTTCTTCTTTTGAGGTTACCTCACATGGTGTATGGTTGAAGAGTTTCATATCTGGGCTTAGAATTGTGGATTCTATTTCTAAGCCGTTAAGAATGTACTGTGATAATTCAACTGCAGTTTTCTTTGACAAAAAAACACAAGAGTGGTAATCGAAGTAAGCACATAGAAATTAAGTATTTGGCCATTAGGGAACGTGTCAAAGAGAACAAATTGGTCATTCAACACATTAGAACCGAATTAATGATTGCTAATCCTTTAATAAAAGACATGTCATCAAAGAGTTTTAAGGATCATGTTGTAAGAATGGGACTCGATTCTATTATATGATTTGTTATATGTACTTTCATGAAAATCTTATTAATTTTGTTATTTTCTCTTTATGAGGTACATATTTTTATTTTAAGAATTATAACTATTATGAACCTAGAATAAACATAAAGGTTTAGTCATTTAGTTAAAGTGGAATAAGAAATAGGATGCATCATGATACCTGGAAGATAATACTCACCTTTAAAGGAATTATCGCTATAATTTGTTCATTTGGTTTCTTTCATTGTGTAGAGATTTCATGAATTTTAACTTACATCTACGACCCAAGTAGGAGACTGTTGTTCGTCGTCGGACCCAACAATTGCACCATTTACAATGGGTCGTGTATGTTGGTTTTTATTGAAACCTCACGTCTGCTCCTTACCACCTTTTGTTGTTCTAATGAAAGACAACAAGGAATATAAATTATATAAAAGGGGTGTTGGGTCCCTAAGCTTGACATTTTTCTAATATACCATCTTACTAAATTTGTTAAAAGCTATTGAATCTCTCAACATCAATGGCAGGAGGTATGATATCTAAATTCTGTGTTTCCATTTTGTTTATTGTAATAGACATGTATCGTTTCTTTTCATGTCTAACATATTATTAATCTAAGCATGCTTAATGTCTCAAAACATATTATATAGGCTAAAAGATTTGTAAATAATTCTAGAAAAAATTTATGTAGTTTAAAAATATTCTAACAAAAAAAGAACATATAAATTTTCTAAAAATATACATTATTACGAGTTAAAAATGACAATCCAAATAACTCAAAAGGTCTAGCCTTTAACAAAGAGCTTAAAAACTCTAGCCCTTGATAGTATTTGATAAAATGGGAAGTATTTTAGTACCAGTAACTCATCTCCTTTTGATAATTTATTGTTTATAGTCCATATTTTGCTATGATAGACAATATGAATGGTACATATTCCTCTTAAAACAATTTTTTATGCTCCATCAAAGTTTCACGTATCAAGATACAAGTGAAAGAGGTGGAGAGACTCATTATTGCTAACCCCTAATTGATCAAACAATTCATATAGGCGTCTTTAACAAAAAGTTGTATGGGAGTTTAGAGTTGTATCTGTTTGAAGTTCTAATTAGATAAATTTTCATAATATTAAACTCTTTTAACATTCCATATATCAAACACAAGTAAACACCATATAAATAAGACAAGTAGACAAGGCTAAATTCCCAAATTAGGCCAGAGGTTTTTGGGTTTGATTAATTTAGGACCAAATATTATAATTTGCTAAACTAAGGGCTAAATATTCACGAATCTACTCAATTTTAGACAATTTTGGTCAAAAATATGGATGTGTAAAATAAGCGCAATTATGGATAAGCCAATTGGTCTTTAGATGGCATATCAATAGAAAACGTGGCTTATGTGGATTTACTGAAATGAAAAATTAAAGAAAATGTTTGGAACCCTAAATTAGTCATGGAAAACAACTGGGGTTTAGTTGGGAGAAAATGAATTAGACATCGGAGGGGTTCCAGAGGTCAAGGTACCTATCTTCTTCCACCTTTTAGGGTTTTTGTATATGATTTCATTGAGTCTTAGAGTTATTTTGGATATTTTATCCCTCATTTATCTTATGTGTTGTGACTATTACATTCATCTCTTTACCTTGTGTTGATTTTGTCATGTATGGGTTAAGGTGGCCATGACCTTGTTCTTCCCATCTTGTTTAGATTTGCAACTATTGTGTGACGACTTTATTTCTTTCTATATTTGGTTTAGATGTGATTATTGTCTTCATCTTTGTGAGTTATTGCTGTCAACTTCTTCTTAAATGTGAAAGAGGAGTTTTTGTAAAGACTGTTACAGTTACAATATAAGAAAGGTGTTTGATGTTGTCTTCTTTCTTTGATGTGTTGTAGAGAAGCAATTAACATTGGTAGTATAGAAGAAGAACTGCCTTCAAACAATGAAGGAATTGTCATAATATTAAAAATCTGTTTATGGTATATTTGAAATTTTGATATATACAGTATTTATTGTCACTCTTATTAATGAATATTTATTAATGTAAACTCTTAAACTAATAGAAAACTCATTTTGATGTAGTGATTGATTTTACAATGAATTATTTTGTTGTTTAGTTCTTGTGATGTTTACTTTTCACATTGTCTACCCATAATGAAGATATGATTAGTGTTGCTTATGATGAGTCAATTCGGGTTATTCACAGTGGTGCCTACTTTCCTTTGAGATAAAGAATGATTTATTAACTTCTTACAGTTGAAGTGATTATGGTGTTTTAAATATGGGTAATGGTGTCCTGTCAAAGGTTATTGGCATGGAGATTGTTATATTAAAGACTTTTTTTTGTATACTTTAAACTTTGTTGTTTTTGTCTTTAAGTTAATGTTCTGTTGTTGTATAATTTCTAGTTGTTGATTATATGATCGGAAACAGCCTCTCTACTATGTAGGGATAAGGCTGCGTACTATCAGACCTCCCCAGACCCCGCTTTGTTGCAGGATTTCAAACTGAGTGATGATGATGATGATGATGATGATTATATGACTTTACTGGTTTGGAGAGCATATTGGTGTTTGATCGAGTGTTTGTTTACGTAAGTTTTAATCATTAATCTCTGATAATTTATAAGTACAAAGTTCGTTATCGATCTCATGAGGAGGGAGTTAATCTAATCCTAAAATCTGAGGCTGGAAATAATAACAGAGATCCAAGATGCAACAAAACCAAAAACAAAATTTTAACTCAATCAATCAAATTAAGATTGGAAATGAATATACGAATTATTAAGCAATTTCAACACACCCAAGAATCAACCGAAAGAAATTACCAATTGAGAGAAATGAAATTTTACCTATCTTTAATGATAACCGAATTAATTATAAATTATCAGATTGTTGGTTTTAGACTATCCTAGGGTTGATTACTCTCTCTTGAGTTACAACCATTAAACCTAAATCATAAACCCTAATCAGATTGTGGAAGTTACAATTTCTCAATTCATAACCTATCAAAAACCCTCATTAGTTCTAAAGTTCTCTAATAAACTATCAGAAACCTATACAAGATCTCTCTTTACACAATTTCTTGATCTGATTCAATTCTTGTTCTATTAAATCACCTAACTCTCATTAGTCCAATTTAATCCCCTCAATTTATTATCGAATTATGCAATCATAGAATTAAACCACAATAAATCCAATAAACACGTAGACAATCAGATTTCCATTAATTTAAGAATAAAATTTCGAAGGTGAGTTTAAAACATCCTTGACATTTTAGATTATATCATCAACTATTCAATCAAATTTTATACAATGCTAAAATTGAAAATAAACAAGAAATACAATCCAATTGGAAGATGGAGGCAGTGATGTTGGGAAACCCCTGATCTGGGAAGTACGTTGAGTCAACTTCTTCTCCTCTTCTCTCTTCTTTTATCTCTCAATGAATTCTCTCTAGGGTTTCTTAAGGTGGCTAACGCAAAAGTTCCTTTTTGCCTATTTTTGTTGTTCTTTAAATATCTCTTGTGTTTTAAATAGCCCTAGGGTTTTTCAAGGTCCGAAAAGTCTAAAAAAATCCCTCAAAACGTGAAGTTCTTAAGTGTCGATGCATCTGTCCAATACAGGCTGCGATCGTGGGCCAAATCCAAGTTTTATGTCACGATTGTGGGCCAACTTTGATGCTTCTATAATGATCATGGCTTGACATGCCACGACCACGATTGTGGGCTGTTGTTTCGGCCAGAATGTCTCTGAAACTCCTTCATTCTTCGATGTTGACCTTGAAACACTAGCAAACACATCAAGGTAACTCAAAAACATAATATTTAATCTCAAAGACTTTTACTAACCCATAAAACACTTAAAACCTAAATAATTAACAAACAAACACAATTCTAACCTAAACATATACTAAATGATTGAATCAACAACTAAACACATATCAAACTATGCCTTAAAAATCAATGCAATTTACATTTATTAACATCCCCATACTTAAACATTTGCTTGTCCTCAAGCAAACAAAACGATAAACACACAAAATCTCACAATACACAATGCACAATGCAACAATGAGACATTAAGTTATTCCAAATCATTAACATGTAAAATTTGCATTTAGAAGCTTTGGAATAAATATACATATTAATCCAAACTTAAATGTTAAGCTTGTTCAACCTTTTCAATTGTACACACACATTAATAATTATTCGGTCATTTAAACTCTGTAACTACTCCTAACTAAGTTTTCATGAAAAGTTGAACTATTTACAAGTTCGGTAGGTTTTTATTAGAAAACATACATTTTTTATTTACTTTTTTAGACATGGACCTAGTCTTTTACACGAAGGCAAATATTGGTGATGAATGTTGATCTAGTTATTTGACTAAGTCATGTTTTTATTAAGCTGCTAGGTTAGAACATCATTATAGCCTTTTGATGCAAAGGCACATATTTGTGATGCACGTCGATCTATTACTAGGCTACATCAGGTTCTCAACTGGCTACTAGCTCTATTCATAACCCGAAGGCCAATGAAATAGTTATTTATTTAAAAATTAGCAAAAATATTTTTTAATTAATTCCTACCTTATTGCTTTAGCTTCTTGTTTCCTTAAAAAAATAATAGTAAAGCTACTTAGTCAAAACACCTAAAACTATGAATGAGTGTGACAATTTATAGGGTAATAGCTATCACTAAATCATTAATTAACTAGCATATTTAGCCAAAGAACCTAGATTACTAATTTTGCGGGCTAATGACTCTTCACAACCTAATAGATTACGTTCAAAATTAAATCGATTTCAATCTATCGAAGCCATTAGCACATTCACTCAATTTACAATATAAAACCTAACAAAATATCATACAATATGCAATATTCACACTCAAACAAAATGCACAACCCTCCCCACACTTAAACAACATATTGTCCTCAATGTAAGAAGGAGACAAAGAAGCACGCATGGAAAGAAGACATATAAAATAAAATTGAAAAAAACAAAATAAAGGCTAACTTTAAAAGAAAAGGGTTAGGAGCAAAGCCCCATGGTGATGGAGGTGGGGATGGTGTCGGAAGTGCTAATTGGATGCCTTGGGCCTTGAAGTATTGATGAATATGACGTATATTCCAGCTCTGATGTTGTTATGTTTGGGCCATCTCCTTCATCCTTCTAGTGTTTTTCGCAAGTGTATCTGTAATTACCTTGGTGTTAGCAAAGATTGTATTGAGCATTTTCTTCCAGCCCAGTTCTTCTGCATCTTCTTCCTCTTCGGACTCCTTGCTAGTTAAGTCCTCTTTTGCCTACTGAGGTAGTGATATGCTTGAACTCTCTGAACTAGCCCTGATCTTCATGTGAGTCTTTTGGCTGACATCCTGAAATTCCATGTTGTGGGACGTAAAGATTTCAGCACGCCATAAATGATGGTGATTTAGAAAATCAGGGTGGTAGACAGTTAGGCCACTACCATCCATACCATAGTACTCAGTAATGACGGAAAACAAGTACCCTATACCCAAATTGTTGCTCCTCTTATGCAGAGTCGAAATAATAGCATTCAGCACATGTGTGGAGGTGCAAACTGAGATGTTGTGATCCATGCACCATAACAGAAAAAGTTCCTTTGTTGAGCACTTATTGGTTTCTAATTTGTTAAAAACCATTTGACATATAAATTTATACAATAATAAGTGCTCATGGGTATAATGTTGTTGTGGGCTTTCTTAGCATCGAATTGCTCTAACCCAGTAAGCTCATTCCAATAGCGAGAAGCACGAAAATCATCATGCTAATCGACAATGGAAGATTCATGAAACTTGCAAATATCACACATGATTTCAATGTTTAGCTCATAAGCTCATTTCCACAATCTAAACCACATTTCCTTAGGGTTACTAAGTTCAAAATAAAGGGAAGTGAAGAATTCGAGAGTAAGCTCCCAGTAGACAGGATATTAGAAGTACATAAACTTTGCCCACTAAATTCTTTCTACTAGATTCTCTACCCTATCTCGCAATTCTAGCCTATCAAGGGTATCAAAATCAAAATATTTTGGGACTACTATTTTTTTAACATTAAGGGATTGTAAATGAATACCTTCTTTCTTTGTGTAGATTGGGAAGGGTGCTCTAAAGTATGCCACCCTGTTCCTTTTCCCTCTTCCCGAGACTTGATTTCGTCCCAATGATTGGTTGCACCTCGCTGACTCCTTAATGCGTGACATACTAGATTGCAAGTAGGTGGCAATTGCAATAAAATGGGAATTTGGAAGTTTGGTTAGAGAGAAGCGAGAGTGTTTGGAGGTTCTAATCTTAGAGAGATAAAGTTAAAATGAAATTAAGTGAAAAAATGAAGTATGACATGAATATATAGGTGAAGGAAGGGTAAAATGGTTAAAATTTTCACTAAAAATCACTACAATATTTTCACCAATTTATGATTTTTTTCTTCTTTTTTCCTTCTACACATTCTCGAGATCACTTCCTACTCTTTATAGCTCTTTCACCTCTTTTTTGCTTACTTTTCTTAAGCATCTAATTCAAGTCGAAGTACTAAGCCTTCTCAACCTTATTTGAAAACGAAATAACTTAACTACAAAATTCAAACTATCTAAAGTAAATAACATGAAATTAACAATCCATAGGTTGCCTCCCATACAATGCTTCTTTTAGTGTTAGTAGTTTGACGCTCTTATTTCATTGGAAACTCAGCTAGGATCAATTATGAGTGACTTGCTCTCACCCTTTTCGTTCAAAATCAGTTTTGTAGCTTGTAAGTAAACTACAAATTGCAAAATGATTAGAAGGACAATGTTGATAAAGTTTAGAAAACTAATTAATTTTGGTAATGTCCTTTTCACTAACAAACTGTCACTAAAATAGGGAATAACAAAACTTTTAAATCTTCCATCAAATCCAACAGTTTGTCTTGTAAGAAGGTGACTTGATCTCTTTCTTCCTTAATCACCTTTGTCTCTTACGCTTCTTCCGCTTCACGAACAGAGACTTTTATAGCTTCTTCAAACTCGATGTCTGTTGTCATATGTTCTTCGTCCTTTTGTTCTTTAAAAGATTCGAACACATCAATTATCTCGAATGAGTTACTCTGTAACATCCCATCACCGATGGGAAGGGTATTTTGGTCATTTGTGACGGCTTAAGTATGTGTGGTCATATCTCGGCATGATCATACATCATGTAGCATCTATATAGATATGAATTGAAATTTTTGTATATGCACATAATTGGACATGCATTCATGACATTTCCCGGCATATGTG
>JAOSBN010000179.1:35143898-35173026 GCA_027563595.1 Erythroxylum suave
TTGAATGGGAACCATTGTCTAAGAGCTTGATTCTTGTAGTTATTGATTGCTTGAGCAAATCAGCCTATTTTTTAGCTTTGTCACTTCCATACACTGCAAAAATGGTAGCTAAAAACATTATGGATGGTATTGTCAAGCTTCACAGGCTCCCAAAATCCATCATTAGTGATCGTGATCCCGAAATCCATCATCGGTTTACTTCGGTAGCAAATTTTCACAATATTAAGCACCAAGTTACAAATAAGCTCTTCCTATCACCCTCAAATTGACGGATAATCAAATGTTGGTAATCGATGTGTGGAGCAATATTTGCAACATTTTGTGTCGTAACAACCATAAAAATGGAGTTCTTTTTTACCTTGTAGAGTTCTAATACAATACCACCTACTACAGTTTAATTGGCATGGCACCTTTCTAAGCTTTTTATGGGAGGTTACCCACCATTCCTAATTACTAAGTGGGGTCTTCCTTTGTTATTAAAGTTGATCAATCATTGTTGTCTTGTGATGCAATTTTACAACTTAAATCCCATTTAAGTTCTTCCATTAAGTGGATGAAGCTACTGGCTGATTTTAAGGAAAGAGAGGTTGAATTTGAAGTTAGAGATTTTGTACGCTTCAAATTGTATCCATATCGGCAAAAAAATGTATGCAAATGACTCTTTAAGAAGTTAGCTAGCTGATTTTATGGGCCAATACATATCAAAGCTATAGTTGGTAAGGTAGTCAACAAATTAGCATTACCAAAAGAAACCCGAGTTCACCTTATATTCCATGTCTTGAAGCTTAAATGATAAGTTAGGGAGCATTTTATAACCAGCCAAACTTGCCACTAATTATTAATGATGGTGATATTGTCATTCAACCTATTACTATCTTAGATACTCATTAAGTTAAAAGGGAATCAAATTTTATTGAGGAATGTCTAGTCTAGTGAAAGAATTTTCCAACTAATGATTCTACCTGAGAAAATGTTAAAGATTACGAGCAAGATTCATTGATTTAAACCTTTAGGACAAGGTTCCTTCAAAAGAGGAGACAATGATAAAAATGTGTTAAAATGATTAAGGAGGGTGCCTATTATGAATCCAAGATGGATTAATGTATCTAATTTGTTGAGCAAAGATCAATCAATTTAAATATTTGAATTGGTCATGTTCTTGTTATGAATAAATGTTGGCTATTTTTTTCCAACTAGCCAGTAATTTCCTTTTGCTTAAGAAGAGTTGCTAAGTTCTCTATGTATTTATATTTCCATTATCTGCAATAAAAGGGACCATGAGATCATTCAAGTAAACTTTTTTTTTTGAAAAGGAGAAAAGTGAATTAATAAAGAATGAAGTTACAAATCAAAATATGTCGAAGGGTAAGCCTCGTAGTATACAACACAATAGAGAAGAACTACCAATTAATGAATGTTAAACTAGGTACATTGGTATTTTTTTTCTTTTGTTGAACTTTGGTTATCCAACAGTTGTAAATGACAAGACTTGGCAAATTCAACTTTTTTTTCTCTAAAACTCACCAACTAAACTTAAATCCTTTACCATTGTAGCCTCTCAACAACCTTCAATCTAGTTGAAAAGTCTAAGAAGACCCCATCCCCATTTTCTTCTAGCATTTATCAACTTTTCTAGAGACATTTTTGTCATCAGATATTAGTCGAGAAAATCCACCACCAAGAGGGTTTCAATCAAGGAGTTAAATCATAAAGAAAGGAAATCAAGGACCATAGATAAGCTACTTCAATGTATTGGGTATACCAAATCATCTGATTTTATTTTTCTTTTAGCATTCATTCCGGTTTTTTGTTTTTTTCATGAAGTGATAAACATTTCAAATTGCCATGTACATGGGTTGCATCTAGCATTTCATTCCGGTTACTTTCTGCTTCTGATTCTCCTTAGTTTTGTTCTATATTGTGTTGATTTATTATTAGTACCCTCTGTTTTCGGTGTTTTTTTAGGTATTGTGCTTGCATTATCAATTGAATTTGGTTTGTTTCTTGGAAAGAGGATGTTTCCCCTCTTCATTATCTGTTTTGCCTTTCTTTTTTGGGTATCTCATTTTTATAGGTACTTCCTAGCCTGTAAGAGTTTCTAGATTCGACAAATTTTGGATTATCCTTAGACATTTATTATGTGAAGCGTATAGTCGAGGAGTTTATCGACCAGGAAGATCAGAAGAAGAAATTCGTGCGTAAAAGAAAGCCCAACTTTTAGAGGCCATAACTTTTGCTATAATTATCCGTTTAGGGCCCACAGTATATCAAACTTAAGGAAAATTCATTATCTACTGGCATAATGAGCTTTGCCTCTGTTACCATATTTTTCAGGTCATTTTAAAGCTATTTACAGGGTCTACATGGCCTCCAAAAATTACTGCATTTTTCCTTTCATAATTATTCTGGGATTTCTTTCTCTTTTCACATTAGGTTTTCTAAAGCTATATAAACACCTCTATTTATTGTATTATGGATTCAATACGAATACAATTCAAAGTTTTCTCTTTTGGACGAGTCCAAATTATCTTCCTAAGACTAGATGTGTTCTACCTTCGTTTGTCTTACATTAACTCTCTATCTCAGGTGTTATCAGAGTATGATTGAAGCGCCTACTTTATGGCTGACCTTACGAAATTAGGAGGTGGCAGTCTCAAGGACGACGATCATGGGACTAATACTTTGCCCGATGGTGGAGTGGCGTTACAAGCCTTAGAGTAACCAATTGAGTAGCGATTAGATCTCCGTATGCGGTGTATAGAAGAGAGCTTGGAGAAGATCATTACTTAAATTCATAACCTACGCGTGGGTCACAACAGGGATCAGAACGATGGTAGAGCAAGAGATCAAGAGGATTCACTCTCTAGCTAGCCTGGCGAGAGATGTATTCCTAGAAACCAACATAAGCGACAAGCCTACGTTGGAAGAGAAGTGGATGACAAAGAGGAGGAGTTTATGGACTACTTTGATGATATGGATGACATTGCCAGAACTCAGATTATCAGATTAAGGTGGATATTCTGCCCTTCAATGGGTACCTGGGTTTTAAGGGTGTCCTTGATTGGTTGAATGATGTGGGTCATTTCTTTGAATACATCGATATCCTTGAGAGAAAACGTATTAGACTGGTGGCATATTGGCTGAAAGAAGGAGCATATACCTGGTGGGAGAGGTTGCAGCATAGGAGACAGAGAGAAAGGCTTGCCCATATCCAAACGTGGCTAAGGATGAGAGCGTTGATTCTTTGGGGTTTCCTTCCACCCGACTACGAATAGGTTCTGTTCTAGAAACACTAGAGGTTGCAGCAAGGAACACAATCTATTCTAGAGTACACAGCAAAATTTATGAGGTCGTCAGAGCGTAACGACCTGTAGGATTCAGAGGAATAGCAGGTGGCACAATTCCTGGATGGTCTTAAGCTAACAACTCATAAGGCCATTAGGATGTAAGTGATCCATGATATGATGACAACATAGAATTTGGCCATGAGGGTAGAAATAGTTTTGCTAGAAGATAGTCATCCTGGGTTCTTTTCGCGAATAGGAGGTACCGAAAATTCACAGACCTAGGGAGAGAGACAAATGGACAAGTTAGTAGAGAGGTTTGTAGCAGAGAAGTTGGTCGACTGTAAATTCTAAAGTTAGAGATAAGATCAAGTTGTGGGAAAGACCAACTTAGGGGAGGCACCAAGAGCAAGAACAAACCCTAACTCCTACACCAAACCTCAAGGGAAGAAGTGTTATAAGTGTGGAGAAGTCAGTCATCTCTCTCATAAATGTCAACATAATGATGTAAATCTAGCTGAGAAGGAGGATGATAGGGAGATTAGCTGCAGTCTAGATGATGATGAGGGCAATTATGAGGATGAGGATTGTGAGGCAGTAAATTTTGTGATCCAGAAGGTGATGTTGAGCCTGAAACAAAAGGAGTCATCACAGCGACACCCGTTGTTCCGCAGTCGGTGCACCGTCTCAATCCAATTATTTAATGTGATCATTGATATTAACAATTGCAAGAACATCATCAATTGAGATGTAGTGTGACAGTTGGGTTTGCAGTCAGAACAACATCCTAACCTATATACCATCATGTGGATCAAGGTTATGGACAAAGTTCGGGTGACCGAACGGTGTAAGGTTCCTTTTTTCCATTAGTTCGTATACTGATGAGATATAACGTGACGTAGTGCATATGGATTCTTATCACTTGTTGTTGGGTACTCCTTGGTAGTTTGATGCAGTAGTCATTCATGACGGTTGAGAAAATATTTACCAGTTGGGAAAGACGGGAAAAGGTTATCCCTGAATCCTTTTAGAAAAGCAAGTCGTCCTAAAGCTTCTAAAGTGGAGGGGCAAACGGTGACCATAGTCGAGATATGTCAGGAGATGTCAGCAACAATTTAGGAAGTGGGGGAGTTTTACACAATGGTGATGAAACTGGTCTTGAATTCTGAAATAGTAAAATTAGGAGTGTCTAAAGTTATCCAGTTATTATTGGAGGAGTTTGGTGATGTAGTCCTTGAAGAGCTCCCAAAGGGGCTTCCAACTATACAAGACATCCAACATCACATTGATTTCATCTCAAGGCCAAGTCTATCGACTCTGTCGCATTACAAGATGAGTCCCCAGGAGAGTGAGGTACTGCGGGAGAAGATTGAGGAGTTTCTGCACAAGGAACTTATTAGAAATGGGACTAAGAAAAGTCATAGGAATAAGACATGTGGCAAGTGACAAGTGTCATGCCACGTGCCACACATCCATTTCCACAAAAACATCTAAATGAAAGAGTATGAGATGGTCTTCCACTCATCATTTTCGTTGCTTATGCCTTTTCTTCATCTTCTTCATTTTCTTCATTCTTCTTCTTCATCATATATGATGCTCGCTCTTACCTTCATCATATTGAGTTTTGCTCTACTCCTTTCCTTTGTTTCTTCAAGCTTCTTCATCTTTGTTACCAAAAACCTAGCTCATTCCTCCCTACAATGGTGATGATCTTGTGGTTTAAGGAAAGCTAGGGTTGAGTGTGGATTGAAGATCTTAAAGCTTAATCAAGTAAGTAGCCCTCTATTCTTTATGGGTTATTGTAAAAGAGATAAATATGGTAATTATTTTGAGCTTTATGATCATGATCATGAAGAAATATATATGTGATGTAACATGGGTGTAAAAATAGGTTATGTTTTAGTTCATTAATGATATTCATGGGTTATTTAAATGAAAATATGTACAATGATCATTTGTGATCGACTTATAGTGTAAATGATGTGGAGAAATTGTGGAATAAATGCATATGATGAATGTGTCTGTTTTGTTGTGAATGATCAATCATAGAATATGGGTTATTTGTGATTGATATTGAGCTAAAATGGAAGTAGGAATGAAGAGGAAATAATGAGGACATAAGCTAGAAATTATAAACTAAGCAAAAAAGGTGAACTAGGATGAAAATGATAATGAAGTGTGCTAGAGTATGTTAGATGGAATGTTTTTACTAAACATATATCTGTATTTTGGCCATATATTGATCTGTAAACATCCAAACGGGATGATTTTTGATTTAGATTAAATTAGAGACATATGGATAAAATTTTAATGTGGGAATTGAATTTGAAGTCTTTTTGTAAGGATCTTGAAATTTAGCTTGAAGTTGAGAACTGTGTGCTATCATGGTATGAGAACGATTTGTAGTATTTTGGTTATAACTTGCCGAAAACTGAACTAAATTGCATCAATTTGATTTCATTAGAAAATTAAGACATAGAGGAACATTTTATTAGGAGAATGTGTTACCTAAATACCTCATTTTCTAGGTCATAATGGTCATACAAAACTGACCTAAAATCTGTCCTGAGAAAAACTAGAAAACTACATGAAAAATGGGAGATTAGTTTCTGTCACGACCACGATTGTGGGCAGTGATTTTTTATGGCAATGTTTTTATTATGCAATGGTTGAACCAATTAAGGATGAGGTATATAACTATGATGCTTTTAGACTTAATTGGGGCTTAAAATGAACATAATTTGATGTTGGAAAAGTTGGTTAAATGTATGATAAGTTTTGATTGATCTTGATGTTTTACTTTAAGGGAAAGGATGTTTAATTCCAATGCATCTAAATGTGAAATGTTTAGAGTGTTAAATGAGGACGTAGATATGTAACAGAAAAAGGATAAGATTGCATGAATCATGGGATTTAGTTGAATGTGATAAATCAAATGATTAGAGGTTGAAAGTTTAATGCAATCAAATTGGTATTTGAATTAGTGTGGAATGATGTTGTGTTAGAGGTAGTGAATTTTGGAAAAATTGGTGTTAAAATATGTATTGAATTCGGATGAATAGAGGAGGAAATTTGTAGGGCACTATCATGGCTCTTACCCCACGACTGTGACCTAACAAAAATAGTTTCTATCATGATCATGGCCTTTACAAAATAATTGTGGCCAGCCTAAAATGTTTCTATCACAATCGTGGCAGGGACACCACTATTGTGGCTAGACTTATGGAGAAAAAGAGTTGTCTTTTGAGTGAAGTTTGAACCAACCAATGTTAGGGTGCTTCCATATGAGGTAATTAGGCTTGAATGAGATCTTAAGTGAACCTAGCTGATGATGAATGACGTGAGTAAAGTGAGTAAAGTGCATTAGGTACTAAAGAATGATTAAAAGATGTTATTAAATGATTGTGAGATGTGAATAAAGGAAATATACCCAGGATTGTCAATATGAGCATGTATTATACATTATACATTACACATATACATATGTGTATAATTAAATGTTTATGTGATTGTGTAATTAATAATGTGTGTGCAATATGTGTATTGCATAATGTTAATATACAGGATAAAATGTTAGCATCTAGTCGTTTCCAAATCATGGAAGCTAATGCTAATCTGGAGCATACTGTGAGTCGACCTAGATAGTCTTACTTTCATTGTTTATTCTGTTTTAAAATTTTGTATTGAATTATATGATATGAACGTGTTGATTCTGAACAATAAATTTCTGAGGCATTTGATGTATGTAAAAATTATTGGAAATGCTCCTTCAATATGAATTTGACTGAATAAGTGATTCTCAACTTAAATGTTGAATACCAAACCAAGGTCTGATGACAAATATGAATGAAAATGTGAACGTGAATGTGAAAATGTAAAATTGAGCACAATTGATTGACTGAATACATGCGATGCATTTCATTACATGAATGCATGACAAAATAAAGACTATTATGACTAAAATAGCCACCAAAAAAGAGTTTAAAGCTAAAAAACTGAATAAGAGCTTAAAGCTTAGAATGTGGTAAGAGCCCTTGGCTCACTATATAAAATGAGCCCTATTGATAGTTGTTATTTGCATTGTATTTTAGGGTTTAATTTGTTAAGTATTTAGTGTTAATTTGAGTGTTGAATGTGTGTTTATGTGTTAATTTATGTGTTTACGTGTTTTTGTGGGTTAGTATGAGTCTTTAAGCTTAAATGTTATATTTTTGAGGTACCTTGACTTGTTTGTTAGTGTTTCAGGGTAAACAGTAAAGAACAGAGAAGATCGAAGAGTTTCGAGCCAAAGACATAGCCCACGATCATGGCACAGCAGGCTACGATCGAGACAAAAAGGGATGAGCTAGTAGTAGTCAGGCCATGATCGTTCACATCGGCCATATTCGTGATAGAGAGCTTTCATCTAGGACACGATCATGCACTTTGGGCTATGATTATGACAGAGAGGTTTAGGTGTTGGCCACGATCATGGCAGGCAGGACCATGATCGTGATCAGAGTTAAGCTGATATGAAAACTCGATTTTTGTAGGACTTTTTGGACTGTTTCGACCCCAAATTAAACTTAGAGCTTCCAAAGTATAAATAGAACATTACAAGACAGAAGTAGCAGCCTTAGAGAGTCTAAAAGAGAGTCTTCACTTCAGCCACATTCTTGAAAAACCTAGAGAGAAATCGAGAGATTGAGGAAGGAGACGAATGAAGAGAGACACGGAGAAGAAGCTTGACATGACATACTTCCCGAAACAAGTGGTTTCCCGCTATCATTGCCTCCACGATTTCATTCCTGACGTATTTTTGGCTCAATTTTATTAATGTATAGAATTGAAGTAGTTGTTAAGAATAGGTTGTGTTGAATGTTGAGTTTTGTCTATACTCACCTTTAGGATTTTGATATTTGAGATTAATAAAGTTTGATTGATTGCATTTTTATTAATTTATCCGTGATTCAATAACTGTTCTTAACAACTTGACAATAAACTGAAAGGCTGAGCCGAGTAAAAATAATTAAATTAGGATAATGAGAGTTAGGTAATTTGATAGGTAAAGAATTGAATCGAACTGGTATAATCATGTAATGAGAGATCGAGCATAGGTTCTGATAGGTTATTAGACAATTTTAGAACTAATTTAGGTTTTGGGTTGGTTGTGAATCGAGAGATCGCAACTCTATAATTTAAATTATGGATTATCAATTAGGGTTAAGGATTATAACTTGAGAGAGAGTAATCTACCCTAGTACTGTCTAGACTCGATAATTCGATAATTTCATAATCAATTAGGTTTTTGTTAATTTCGGATCAAAACCACCTTCCTCTCACTTGGTGATTTCTAGGTTAATTTTGGATTGGGTTTTGTGATTGCTACTTGTTTATATTTTTGCATTTTAATTCTCATAATTGATTGTTGATTGATTTATTTTATGCATTAGTTGTTAATTTAGGTTTATTGCGAACTTAGCTGACCTTAGATTTTAGGACTAGATTACCCTCCTCGTAGGATCGATCCCTTAGGTACTATGCGAACGACTCGTGCACATTTGGTAATATCGAGGTTAAAAATAGTAAAATTTAACATGCATAAACCATCGATCAAGTTTTTGACGTTGTTACTAGGGAGGCAAAATTTAGTTCTATAGTTTAAGGCGTTATAGTTTTAATTTTTATTTTTGTTTCTTTCGTTTTACTTCAGAATGGTGCTCTTGCATGAACACAAGAGTTATGAGAGTTTCAAGTATGCAATGGAGACATTAGATTTAGACATTATGCATTTAGAACGAACCCTCAGGAAAGCTTGGCAAAAGGAAGAAGAAGAGTTAGGAAAATCAACAATGGCCGGGGAATTCCAACAGAACATGGACCAAAGAGTGAACTATGAAAGGCAACAACGGGGCCCTCCTGGACTTTATAAGGCCAGGGTTCACCCCTTCGAACCAAGGAGTAGTTAGGATGCCTATTCAAGCTGCCTCATTCAAAGTCAAGCCAACCCCTCCTTAATATGCTTCAACAAAACATGCAACTACGGATTGGCTAATGAGGACCCGAATGCACATATTAGGAACTTCCTCGAGATCTGTGATATTTTTAGGTATCATCAGATGTCAAAGGACACGGTTAGGATTAGGTTGTTTCCTTTCATACTTAGAGACAGAGCGAAGGCTTGGTATCATTCACTAAGCCCCACTAACATCAAGACATGGGAGAAGTTTGTGCATGCCTTTCTAGACAAGTACTTCCCGTTGACCAAGACCATAAAGATTATAAAGGAGATTACCAATTTCCAACAAGGTGACAGGGAGTCAATTTGTGAAGCGTGGGAGTGATATAAGGACTTACAAAGGAATTATTGATACCACAACCTACAGAAGGAGTTCCTTTTGTAGACTTTCTACAATAGAGTGAACCCACATAATAGAGGCATGATCGGTGCAATGTCAGGAGGATCCTTAATGCGAAAGACTATCGATGAAGTAGAGGAGCAGATTGAAGAGATGGCGAGTAATAGTTGCTTATGAGTGAATGAGCAAGGTAGGCAACCGCCTACTTTTAGATAGTAAAAAGGAATCGTTGGGGTCGATTAGATGGCGGAGATGTAAGCTAAGATCGACAATTTGATGCGGCAGTTCGGCAATATGAAGGCGTCATGTTCAGCTCAAGTGAAAACCGTACAAGTGAAGTGTGAGGTCTGTGGTCAAATAGACCATGACACTATGGAATGTTACTTGATAAAAGAGGATAACCAGGAGCAAGTAAACTATATGTAGGCGCAGTTTGGATGAGGAGGGGGTAACAATCCCTACTCTAACACTTGTAACCCCAAGTGGAATAATCACCCTAACTTCTCCTGGTCGAATAACAATGGAGGGCAGTTCAGGCCTCAGGGGCAATCAAACTTTCAGTAGGATAAAGCAAGCTTGATGGAATCGAAGTTGGATAAAATTTTGGACAAGATCAGAGGCATGGAGGAGGCACATAAGAAGCTCGAGAGCAAATTCGAGCAAGTAACCAAGAATCATGCCTCGTACATACATAATCTAGAAGTCCAAGTGGGCCAATTAATGGAGGCAATTTTGACTCAGATTGATGAAACTCTTCCAAGCAACACCGAATCCAATTCGAAGGAATATACCATGTTCATAAGTTAAACTCAAGATGGAGAATCCAAACGAGTGCAGGAAGAAGGAGAGAAGGGTGAAGGTAAAGAAGACTTTCTAAGTGAGCCCATGAGTAAGTCAATTAAAGTAACCTGACGGGTATTTCCACATCAATTTTTTACTCGATAGGAGTTATATAAAAAGACGGAAGTGAAGAAATTAAAGGAAATTAAGCCAAGCGAGGTCGAGGAAGTGACAGAACAAGACAAACTTTCGAAAACAGGTGGTTTCCCATTATCGTTGCCTACGTGATTCTGTTCCCGATGTATTTTTTGGTTATTTCAGTTTTGTTAATGTACAGACTTGAAATAGTTGTTGAGAATAGGTTGTGTTTAATTTTGATTTTTGTTTATACTCACCTTTGGGATTTTGATTCTTGAGATTAATAAAGTTTGATTAATTGCATTTTTATTGATTTATCTGTGATTCAATGTTTATTCTTAACAACTTGGCAATAAACTGAGAGGGTGAGTTGAGTAAAAATAATCAAATTGGGCTAACGAGAGTTAGGTAATTTGATAGGTAAAGAATTAAATCGAACCAGTAGAATCGTATAACGAGAGATCGAGCATAGGTTCCCGGTAGGTTACTAGACAATTTTAGAACTAATTAGGTTTTAGGCCAATTTTAGAAATAATTTCTATAGGTAAATTATTTACCAATGGAAGGTTCTTATTCTCTCGGTAAATTTAATAATAAATATACCGATGAATATTATAATTTTGTCAATAAATGTAACGATATTGTTTTTTAATTTTTCATACATTTAAGTTGTAAATTTAATTTTTACTAGTAATTTTATGATTGATATTTAATTTCTATAGTTATCTAATGATAATATATTGAATTTTTTCTACATTTAATTTATATAAATAGTAAGTTGAATGATAATATAAAGTAAAGATTATTTTAATTGATAATTAAAAAATTATTATCTACAACAATAAATATGTAATTCATACAAAATGACTTGAGAGTAGCAAAACTAAGTTATGTAGTTGGTGAAGGCGGATGGTATGACCACTGCGATGAGGTGTTGCCCCTCCCCTTCAAGCTAAACAACTCTCTTATTAGATGTCAATCGCCTCTAGATGTAGTTGTATGGGATGTGGAGGATTGCGAATAGCATGTGTCTCAAAAGAACCTAAGTTGAAGATCATTCCATGACAGTCCTTTCCACCCACTACATCAAGATATGCCTGACTCTCATCAATAGTTTAAGAGTGCTGAGATTGTCATTGAATGCTTTCTTGTATTTGGTCCTATCAGGAGGCAATGTTTATGTTAGTATGTGATAATTATTGATAATTAATATTAAAGCAAAAATTTCACATACATTAAGTTCTCTATATCGGGTGTTGACAAAGATCACACCATCATACTTCTTATTATGGGGTGCAAAAAGAGCTGATGGGGTGAAGGCTTCTTACCCATAGACTTTTTCTGCATCAGAATAAAATGTTATAAGTGAACTATAATTTACAAAAATTTCGACAGAGTTTTCTCTATTTTAATATTTACCCTCTGTTAAAGAAAGAAAGTAACTCCACAACACAGCCATATATGGTACCAAACATTTATAACATTATCATTCTCCATAATACACATATATTTTTATTCCAAAATTCATACATCAAATTAAATTGAAATACATCAAAGTAAAAAAAAATCATAATATAAATGTAAAGTGTAGATACTTACAAGTTTCTCTACATGCTTCTGGTGGGTAATAGATCCTCCAGTTTGTATAGGAAAACTCTCTCCCCCCGGTTCTCTATGTTTATTGACAGAATTGCGCTTTGAAATGGACATTGCCTCGAGTGATGTCCAATACTGCTACCACTAACTCCATGTTTCTACAGATAAATATGGGGGTCATACACCAATCTTGTGTAGCACACTAAGAAAGTCTCTATAATGTGTATAAGCTTCTCTCTCCCAAACTTTATAAATTACCGCATCAAATTTGGAATCCCAAAAAGTTCTTTCTTAAAAAAAGAAAAACATAATATAAGTACTTATAACCTAAAATATTTATCTAATTCATGTATAAAATTAATTAGATAAAAATACAAAAGAATATATTTTTTATACCTCAAACTCTTAATAATAAAAATCCTTTGTCACCTGAGAGACATTCTTCCATATATAACCCTTAAGATCAATCTTCTCTTTGAACTTAGATGTTATGTTTCTTGAGCACGTTCCAGAAGAAACCAACCTAATATATAAGCAATTTTAGATCATTTTCAAATTAAATCCTATAACTTTAGTATAAACCTATGTTGTTATCTTGCATGTATTTTTACTCACAGATTGTTAACTATTGTGGTGTATGTTCTTCCGTCTACTCCCTTAGCTCCAAACTGGAGGTTGCCTTCTTCATCTACAACGTCCTGATATCTCTATAAGTATGGTGTAAGGCTACTGGATGGTGTAGCAGTAAGTATAGAAGGTGAAATCTCATCTGGATGTGCAGTAATTGGAGGTACAACACCTGATTCTGTAGCAGCAGCAGCATGTGATGTTTCATGTAGAAAGTAATTGGCTCCAAATCGTGGTAACCTTAACATTGGTCGCATCATATCCTATTTTCTCTTGGTGGCATATTTTTAACCTGAAATTCACATTTTATTGAACATTCCAGTAACAGAACAATATAAATTAAATATATAACAATATATTGTTCATACAATAATAGATTTATTCATATAATATTCTATTACAAACACAAATTAATCGTTATGATAATCACTTCAATGTAAATCAAAATCATCATCATGTTCTTTTTCTGAAGAATTGGAATCAAACTCAGGCTGCTATTAAGATCTCTCACCCTCCTAATCCTCTCTAGTAAAAATTTCAACATATTCATTATTTGGATCGTTCAAAGGTTCATTCTCGTCATATGCAACACATGAATTTATTTCATAAACATCTTTAAGAAATGCTTCACTTTTAATTATCTTATTTTCTCCTTTTCCATGTACTTCAAAAAATCCTCTAGGTTTTACTTTAAAAAAGACCAACCAATCTGACCTATCTCATTGTAAGCTAGGAAAAAGGATTGCTTGCATTGCCAACACGAAGGGTTTAAATTGTCTAAATATTCTTCACTGGTTGATGTTAACTAGATTGTATTGATTGTGCACTTTTGTTCCAACATTAGGAGTTGGATCAAACCAGTCACACTTAAATATCATACTCCACTTTATTGGCAATGCAGGGTAATCAGTTTCAAGTTTCTTAATAAATTTATCATAGTAATGCATCAATTCTCCTTGTAGGCAAACCCCACTATTTACTGTTTCCATGCTCTAACCATAATATTCTGTATGAAATTTGTATCCATTAACGAAATACACCAAATAGGATTTAACAGTTTGCAAAGGTCCTTTTGCAAGATCACATATGAACTTCTTCTCTATTGAATTTTCTGAGGCCTACAAAAAAATCATATTAAATAGTATAATGTCATTTGAACACTTTGATATGATAATTCAACCATTTCAATAATTGTAAATGAAAACTTACATATTTCTTAAACCATCGAAAAAAGTGTCTTTCAATTTCTTTATTGATATCATCTTATGCTTTTCAGGCATTAGCCTGTGTAATCATTCCTCATATAATTTAAAGGTATTATTATGTATTTTAGTTATTAACAACATTAATTTCATAAACCCAAATAATCGATTTGAAGATCAACTTAAACTTACAACACGAAAGGTTGATCCTTTTGACTGTTCAATAAAATGTAACCATGGGTAGTCTCTATTTCTTCCTCTGTTAACATTCTTCATGTTGATCATCCATATGTTCTTCTAGGATATGTGAAAATGGGTAAGTTACCATTAACATCACTTGTTCCCCCTATAGTCATTACAAGGAACCTTTCTTTCTCTTGTATACACATGTGGCTCAAAATAATGTAAACAAAATGGTCTTGCTTCCTCCACTAAATAAGCATTACATATCAAACCTTCAACTTTGCCTTGTTTTTGACATTTTTCTTCAATTGATGCAAGTACCTACATTACAAATAGCTATTGATATACAATTTTGTGATTAAAACATGTTTAAAATCCAATCTAAATATTTACTGTAATTACCTCTCAAATAGATACATCCATCAGTATTGAACTAGACTAGTAAGTTTAGCCTTGTGTGCTAAATGCATAGGTAAATGCTTCGTATAATAAAAAAAGCTTGGAGGGAAAATCCCTTTTAATTTGCACAGGATTACTAGAACTTCCCTTTCTAGTTTTTCCTCAACCAACTTTATTTTAGATGACGCTAAGCTTTTAACAAACAAATTTAATTTTGTTATAGCTTCCCAAATCTTATTCGGTAAAACTCCTAAAATGCAATTGGAATTACCCTTTGCATAAACACATGATAATTATGACTTTTCATCCCAAATAATTTGTACTTCCTCATGTCCACACACCTTGCCAAGTTAGAAACACATCCATTGGGGAGCTTTAAACTTTTCAACCATTCACACAAAATTTTCTTTTGTTTATTGTCCAAAGTGTAACAAGCTTTTGAATATTTAGCGGTGCGAAGATCTTTATACTATTCATTCCTTCTATAAAAAAGCTTCAAATTAGCTTGTGATTTTACATTATCTTTTGTCCTCCCTTTAATATTCATTATGGTATTAAACAAATTGTTAAAAATGTTTCTTTCAATATGCATCACATTTTGATTATGACATATTGAATTAGTTTTCCAAAATGACAAATCCTAAAAGATGCTTCGTTTTCTCCAATCAAAGTTTTTACTAATGCTTGTATTAACTTCATCAGGTTCAAGTTTTGTAACTTTCAATAACCTTAATTCATCAATCTCCTACAATATCTCTTCACCAGCTTGCGAGGGGGAGGAATTGTTTCTACCATCCTATTCTTAATGAACTTTTGTTTATTGCATCTAAATGAATGATTTGGAACAAGAAATTTCCTATGGTTGTGATAGGATTGAATCATCTTATATTTTCTTATGCATTTTAATGTCTTTTCAATACTATTTTTGCTTTTGAATACTCAATTTATGTTTATCTTGTGCTTGCATATAGATTAAAGGAGTGAACACAAATATATGTTAAAAGGAATAAGTTTGAAAAAGTTTGGAGAGCCATCCATGGAGGAGAAACCATCAAGGGCATTCGGAGGAGAATAGGAGAAAACCCTGGAAATAACCCAGGGCCACAATCATGACAGAAGCTTGATCCTAGTGCCACGATCGTGGAGAGTTAGCCACGATAATGACAGAAGCTTGAGCATAGGGCAATGATCGTGGGGAGCCAGCCACGATCGTGACAGAGTCTTGAGCATAAGACCACGGTTGTGGGGAGTCAGCCATGATCGTGATAGAGAGTAGATAGAATGGCCATGATTGTGCACTTTACATAGGCAGCACAGACAACCTTCTGAACTTTAAGTTTTTGAGGGGCTTTTTAGACTTTTGAGGCATAGGAAAATCCTACGTTTTACCTTATATGGAACATACTACAAAAAGAAAGAGAAGAGGACCTAGAAGACTAGACTCCATTCTGCCACGTTTAGAAAAACTTCAAGAAGAGTGAGAGACTCTCAAAATCTGCCACTTTTGGAAAACTTCAAAAAGAGAGAAGAAGAAGAGAGAAGGAAGGAGCAAAGAAGCTTTTGTTATTTTCTATATGCTTAGCTAATGTATTTCATTTTCAATGCTTTATTTTCATATGTCTTAATTTATTCATTCCATTAGTTTAGAGCTTTCTTAGTATTAATCACGTTTTTATATGTGCTAGAATATTTAGAATGAATGTTTGATAGATTTTATAACTGAAACTCATGAATTTTGTAAGGAATCCTTATGTTATATCAATGGATGTTTATTCCTTCAATTTTCTGGCTTTAATTTTAGTTGTTTAAGTTTATTTATATGCTTTTTCAGATCTGACTTTGTTGGGCATTTGAATGTTTAATGGTTTATGTTATGGATTTGTGCTTATTTGTGATGCTCTTGATTAATTTGTGCTTAATAGTTAGGAGTTACGCATGTTCTTAAATTCGTGATCAATTAATTTTGGGTTTTTGTGCAAGTTGTGTGTGCTGAAATTTTCATTTTGATGCAATTAGTTTAGAGTTTGTAATTTGGGTTATGATTAGTCATTTGTTAGCATAAAGAGTTTGATTTTTATTAAGCTAGTGTTGAATTTCGATTTTTATCACTTCGTTTATAATTTCCAGCCTTGGTTTTATTTGATTGAGTATGGGTTTTGTTTATCTAATATCAATTGTGATTAATATGAACATGTGTGGCTAGACTACTTAGGGGTTTGGAGATATTATAAGGATGAAGGGATGAAAATTGTGAGAATGGGGTTAAATTTTTCCTAAATGGGTGCTTGTAGGTCTAGGTTGGTTTGGGATTTAGGATAAATGTCATGAATTAGCAATTGCTTATAGATTTGATCACCCTTTAGGTAAACTTCTAATCTGAAGGCTAGGGTTGAGCTTGGGATATGTAATAGTCCATAGTTATTCTCGAAAGTAGCAATAGGTTAGTTGAATTTGTCAGGATACTTAATCAACTAATCTAAGATCCCATATCTTTAGGTTATACATTTTGAGCTTATGAGTAGGTGGCCTAAGTTAGTTGTTTTGTAGTACCTAATGCATCTTTTCTATTGAACTTAGAGAGCCTATTATGGGTTATAGTGGAGATCGGGGCATTTCTAAAGCTTATTAGTTTTGCCTAGTTTAAAGAAATTAAGGGATGGAGAGCTTAATCGTGTCCATAGGCTAACACCATGATAAGAGTACCCTTTTGTTTAGATTCAAGGATCAATGAACATCTCTGAATACCAAAGATATCTCCATCCAAATTCTTTAACATTGTTATTAGGCTTTTCTAAAGTTGCTTTGTGTTTGTCCTTTTGGTTATGTTCATTGCTTATTAGCTATCTTGTCTTCATCATTTTAGCGTAGTTTTTTTTCTTTTGTTATAACCTTTGAAATAGCATTTGCATCCCAACTCTTTATGATTTGACCTTATCTCACCATTTACTATATAGTTTCGTAGTTAGGAATTTATTATTTGGTAGTTAGCGACAGGCTATCAAATTTTTGGCACCGTTGCTAAGGAGTTAGTGTGTGTTAATTGTTGTTTCTTGTGTTGCTTTTATTTTTGCTTGCGCTAATCTTTTTCCAGTTGAGATACAATATAAGGCTTATTGGGCAATTAAGAAGTGTAACATGGAGTCAGAAGCTGTTGGTGCCCACAGACAATTACAGTTGTAAGAGCTCGAAGAGTTACGATAAGAAGCATTTATAGAATGCCCAGATTTATGAGGAGAAAACTGAGGCATTCCATAATTGCAACATCTCTAGGAAGAAATTTGTGGAGGGACAGAAAGTACTTTTATATCATTCGTGCCTTAAGCTCTTTCCAGGTAAACTACGCTCCTAATAGAAAGATCCTTTAAGGTTACCCAGGTATATCCCTATGTAGCAGTGGAAACTAGAAGTACCAAGACAAGGAAAGAGTTTAAAGTCAATAGACATCATCTCAAGCCCTACTCTGAGGGATTTTAGATTCACAACGTGGAGGTGATGGAGCTTGAAGCTCCAACATTTATTGGTTAAAATCAGTTGATAGTGATCGAGCTTATGACCTTAACCAAGCGCTTGTTAGGAGGCACCCCATCCTTATCCTTTCATTTTAATTCTTTACTATTTTAGTTTGCTCTAATTTGAGTACCTTATTTGATTTTTGTCTGTTTTATTTTTAAGATTGCAAGACCAGAGCTGTGAATTCTATTTTCAAGTCATTGAGCCCTCTTAGATCCATAGGAGTCCTTCTATTCTCATCCCCTTGTGTTTATATTGATTTCAGGACATTGGGGACAATATCCCATTTAAGTGTGAGGGTGAGGCCAGTTTATAATTTTTGCAATTTTGCAATTAAACTGTGATGAATGTTGAACCATGCCATTATGTCATAATAGTTAAACTGAGAATTGAGTTGTGTGCTTGAATTTGAATTAGGCAGCTTGAGTGGAAGGTGAATCATATAGATTTATTAAAGTAGTTAGTTGCATAAACTCAGTCAATAATTTGATGCTTGAGTGATTAGGTAATGTATGAAATTTTGATGGATTTTCATATAAGCACATACAAGGTTTTGAGCCTATGTGATTGCATTTCATAGTCATTAGTTCCTTTGTTGTGTGTGATGCTCCCCTAGGAAGATTACCTTTAGAACTTGCATTGAACCAGTTTGAAACTGTGAAATGCATTGTTTATAGAAATGATTAAGGCCTTCTTTATTTTGAACCTAGCTTAAACGACCCACCAACTCATTTTCCCCTTGCTAACCCCTTTGAGCCTTTAACTTTGTTTGTTTTTAAATTAATCACCTTACATTGAAACCCGAAAAACCCATTAGCCTTACCGTATCATAAGTTTAATGAAGTAATGAGTGAGCATTTGATTCAAAGATCAATGAACATCTCGGAATCCCAAAGATATCCCACTTCTTTACCATTGTTATTAGAATTTTCTAAATTTTCTTCGTGTATGCCTTTTTGGTTATGTTCATTGCATATTAGCTTACTTGTCTTCATAATTTTAGGGTGTTTTATTTTATTTTGTTACAACATTTGAAATAGTATTTGCATCCCAGCTATTTATGGTTTGACCCTAGCTCAACATTTACTACATAGTTTGCTAGTTAGGAGTTTATTATTTGGTAGTTAGCAACAAGATATCAGGTTGTCAAGCCAAGATGCTTTGGCCCTATTTGGAAGATAAAATACATCAAAATCATTACCACAATAAGGACGAGCCAATTTCCCTATTGTGCTCCATCCAGACAACATAGCATACGTCAAAAAATCATTAATAGTCTAAATCAATGTTGCTCTAAACACAAAATTTTGTTTAAAAGACACATCATATGTTTCCACACCATATTCCCAAAGATGATGAAATTCAGATGCCAATGGTTGTAAGAATACATCAATTTTATACTTTGGATTTCTAGGCCCTAACTTAATCACTGTTAAGAACATATATACCTTATTCATACACAACCATGGAGGCAAATGATAAGGAGTATTTATGATTGGCCATCATAAATATTATTGGTCGGATTGACCAAAAGGATGGAATCCATCTGTCGACAATCCGAACTTAATATTTCAACTTTCAGCTGTAAACTCATAATGGGTGTTATTGAAATGTTTCCATGCCAGTACATCTGATGGATGGCTCATTATTCCGTCTTTATGGACATGTTCATTATGTCATCTCATACGTGATGTAGTAACATCAGAGGCATATAATCTTTAAATTCTCAAAGTTAGCGGGAAATAATACATTCACTTCCAAGGTACTAATTTTTGTTTCATAGTACGCTTTCTAGGTTTGAACCCAGATTGACCATAAAATTTGTACTCTTGTAATTCCACTTCATCTTAACATACATCCCAATTTGCAACAATTAATTTTTTTCAACTGACAAACCAAGACCCCTAATAAGTTTCTTCATATTGTTAAAATTATCAACCATTGTATGACTAAAAGATAATGATTCATGCACTAACCAAGAATTTTATCAAAAATTTGATCAGAAATATGCCCTTCAGATATCATGTTTAATATTCAAGCAACTGAAGACAATTGAGTCATCGTCTCACAATTTGGTCACAATTATTAGTCAGCTGATTGTAGTAAGTCAAAAAACTGTTTTACAAGTGGGTTTGTCTCTTCTTGAAGATTTTCTTTATTTTCCTGAAAGGTATAATCAACTGCATCATAAACCATTTGTATGTAATGATTTTCAGTTGCACCCACATTATTTATTCTAAATCCAGTCCCCCTTCAAACTCATCCACATTTATTGACAAGTTCACTTCATTATCCCTTGAGGTGCTACAAATCAGATGCTCACCATATCGTGTACACTCAAAATAATGCCTTTTTTTAGCAAATGGAAATTCACTTTGTCAATAGTAACAAAACAAATATGTTTGCACTTTTTACATGGACATCTGATCTTTGGACTATCTATACATGCAGGTTGAGAACATGCATAGTGAATAAAAGCTTAAACTCCCAAAAAAACTTAGGATTAATGAAATCATCAGGCTTTAATCGTCTATACATCCACGATCTATCAACATTATTCATTTATACAAAACTATTACTTAAAAAAGTGATAATTAATCACATTGAAGTTCAAGTAATTACGTTTGAATTAATCACCTACAAGTTGATTTCCAAAGTTTGATTTTAAATAAGCACTATGGTACGTGACATTGTTACACCATATGAATTGTGAAAACAAGTTCTCAATGTGAACTCTAAGCTCGTGGAATTTTGCACCGATAAGTCTCATAGGAGCTGAATCATGGGCTTCTAGCTTATATACCATCCTAGGGTTTATTATACCTAAAATCATTGTGAATTTTCCATAACTATACAACTTACTACTTCTTTAGTTTTTTGATTCAAGTTCATACATTAAGTTCGAATTAAAAGAGACACTAAGGTATATGGCATTTTTACACCATATGAATTAAGAAAGTAAGTTCTCACTGTGAGTCCCAGGCTCGTGGAATTTTTCAACAATAAGCCTCATAAGAGCTGCATTACCGGTTTCCAGCCTATATACCATCATAAGGGTTTATTATGCCTCAAATCATTGTGAATTTTCCGTAACTATATAACTTACTACTTTTTTAATTTTTTATTCAAGTTTGTAAACTAAGTTCGAATTAAAAGAAACATTATGGTATATGGCATTGTTACACTATATGAATCAAGAAAGCAATTTCTCGTTGTGCCTCCTAGCTTGTGGAATTTTTCACCGATAAGCCTCATGAGACCTACATCATAGGTTTCTAGCCTATATACTACCCTAGGGTTTATCATGCCTCGAATAATTGTGAATTTTCTATAACTATACAACTTGTTACTTTAATTTTTTTATTCAAGTTCGTACTATAAGTTCGAATTAAAAGAAACACTAAGGTATGTGACATTGTTACACCATTTGAATTAGGAGAGCAAGTTCTTGCTGTGGCTCCTAGGCTCGTGGAAATTTTCACCGATAAGCCTCATGGGAGTTGCATCATAGGTTTCCACCTTATATACTATCCTAGGAGTTTATTATGCCTCAAATCATTATGAATTTTTTATAACTATACAACTTACTACTTCTTTAATATTTTTATTCAAATTTGTACACTAAGTTCGAATTAAAAGAAACACTGAGTAACATGGCATTGTTACACCGTATGAATTGAGAAAGCAAGTTCTCGCTGTGACTCCTCAACTTGTGTAATTTTCACTAATAAGCCTCATAGGAGCTACAACACAGGTTTCCAACCTATATACCGTCTCAGGGGTTTATTATGCCTCAAATCAATGTGAATTTTCCATAAATATACAACTTATTACTTCTTTAATTTTTTTAATTCAAGTTCGTACACTAAGTTATAATTTAAAAAAACTCTAAGGTACATGGCATTGTTACACCATATGAATCGAGAAAGTAATTTCTCGATGTGACTCCTAGGCTCGTGGAATTTTTCATCGATAAGCCTTATGGGAGTTGCATTATGGGTTTCTAGCCTATATACCATCCTAGGGGTTTATTATGCATTGGATCATCTATAAGATCTCAAACTTAGTCCACATATAGTAAATACTTATGTAATTCATACATCTACTCATTAATGATTTAAACAAAACCCAAACATGAATTCTTAAACTATTAAAGAAGAATATAAAAACTCATCAATGATTATAAGAATATTATAAACAACAACACAAAATTAAAGCCTTTGCATTCACACAAAATGCCACAAAAACTCGTACTATTAAAGTAACATATATGGTAGACATTAGTTGGACAACTTATTTGGATGGACGGACAGCAATAGACTACAAAGAAAAAGGATAAGCGATGCTCTTAAGCATAAAATAGGGCCTGTAAAAAAGAAAATTTTGTATTGAATATGATACAGTTGTCATATAATTTTGTATTTATATTGTTGCATACAGTGCTAAATTTCATTATAAACATTAACACTTGAAACTCTTACAATTAATTGTCGGTATAATGTCAACAGAAGAATGTGATATAATTCCAAAATTGGTTTTAATAATATTATTTCATTAATTCAAAGAAAGCAAGATATCTTTTAGATTCAGTTTTGATGGCGGAGTGAGGGGTGATGATGAAGTTAGAAGGGTTATATTACTATGTAGAATTAAAAGAGATGGTGTAAATGGAAATGAAGGTTAAGAGATAATTACTAAATGGAAATGAAGGTTAAGAGATAATTACAACACAAACAAGTATTGAAGTACCCAACAAATATTAGTATTTTTTATAGGCTTAATGGGGAAAATGATGATAAGGATTCTTATATGGAATGGTTAAACCATCTAAAGAAGATATCTACAATCAAGGAAATGGTAAAATTGATTATTATCCCTCTTGAGATAGATATATTATTTTTTTTAGTATTTGGGAATGGTAAATATTGCATCCTAATACCAAAAATAGGAGGGTTGTGATCATTAGGGATAATGGAGAAGTGAAGATTGCAAATGATTTAAATAAAAAAAGTTATATAGACATTTAAAGATTCTAATGATGAGAATCTTGGGTATATTTTTCAGGGTAAGAATATTATTACTATTAGGGAATTAAGCCTTCATATCATGTAGGATGAGGAAAAGGGAAAACATATTCCATATTGAATATCACATTCATAATAATGCATGTATTGTGACTTTTAATAGAGGAAATTGCACCAATTTGGCTAGTAATAACCTTTTAGAGAAGTTAAGTTCAAAGATTATGAAACATCAAAAGCCATATAAGCTTTAATGACTTAATGAATATGGGGAGATTAAGGTGAATATGCAGGTGGTGATCTCATTTTCTTCTAAAATGTATCAAGATGAGGTATTATTTGATTTTTCAACTATCTAAGGTAGTCATGTCTTATTGGATAGAATATAGCAATATGATAGAATGGTTATATATAAAGTTTTCAAGAAAATGTACATTTTCTTAAAGGATGATAAATCCATCACTACACTTGTAGCACCTAAGTATGCATATAAAGAATAACTGAGATTGAAAAAAGAGAATCAAGAAAAGAAAGATGAGAGAACAAAAAAGTAGTGATATCCAGAGTTTTATTTATACTAAGAAGCTTATGATTATATCTTTCTACAAAGAGCCTTTTTGACCTTTTGATGTCGGTGACTATTTAAGGGAAAACTCTCTTAAAGAGTGTGGGGATGACACAAGTATGACTAGATAATTGGAAAATTAATTGCTTGTGCTTATTTAAACTATTATAAGAGACGTAATTTAAACAAATTAGTGGTAAAATATCCAACTTTGGCTGAACACATCCTCACATCCAACTATATCCCACCCTATATCCCTATAATAATGATGAAAAAGAAGTTACAAAAAATTGCTCGACCTCCAACACAACCAATACCAACTCATGTGTTTTCTAGAAAAATAAGTTAGGAAGATAGAGTCTTTATCATAGTCTATTCCATTAGTGTTAAAGCTTTATTGTAAGCAAGGCTTATAACATGATCTTATCTCATGTTGTGACAACTCAAAATCCTAATTTTTATTTTGTATTTAACAATTAATTTTATTTATTTTAGGTGATTTTTACATCTTTTTTATTAAGAGTCATGTATCTTTATTCTTTGTAGAACTTCAATCTTATGGAAGAAGTCTGTTAAATATCTTAATGAATTTGATTATAAATCTATATAGTCAACATGTCAATTCTCTTTATATATATGATTTAGCTATCTTGGATTTGATTCAAACTTGTTTATAGGTTCTTTAGCATTTACTTATAGGTGGGTTCACATCAAGTTCTATTCATCCTCAAAGTTGGAGCTAAACCTAAGTAATTAATGATACATAATGTTTTCTATTGGAAATTAAGTTCTAAGGTTATGAGAAAATATTATTGCTGTTAAGTATCCCATAGTTACAGTGGAATGTCAAATATTCATATAAAATTGATAAAATTTTCATATAATAAATACTTATGTTAAAATTGGTAATTAATGACAGTATAACATTCACTCGATCTTGACTAGAAGGAAATGAAATGTTTCTATTCCTTTATAAATTTTTTATATTATGAATAGATTTTCCATATCTATCATACAATTGGAATTTCCCCTTTTTATGGCCTAACATGAGTCTTCTGTTTCATTGATTTATTTTTTCTTCTCATGTTCTTCTTTGGCAAACTTGGACAAAATCTTTCTACTAGTGGATAAATCTCTTTATAAGTGTTAGGTAGCCATAACTTTTATCCTCTAATTGCTTGTAAGAGATTGTCAAAAACTTCTATGGACCTATCTCTTTGGTAGCAATGATTCTCATTGCCTTATGTGGTTGCTTGACATAGAATATGACACTAATGGCATAAGAGCAAGGGTACCCACAGAGTTCCCACATCCTTTAGATATAAGTGTTCGCCCATTATAAGAGGACAATGTGTGCATAATCTCTATTTGTCACTTAATATGTCATTATTCCACTATAATGCAAAAAAAGTTAAATCTATTACTAAAAATTCCTAAAGCTACTAAATTGAAGCAAAAACACCTAAATCATTTAATTGCCTTTTAACAAGCACTTATTTATTATTTTTTAACTAGATTATTTACTCAATTCCAAATCATAAGTACTTCATTAGCTTCTAAATATTATCCATTAGAATAGAACTATTAACCTCCTCTTTTTCTCCTAAAAAATTACAATTCTTTAATGGATGATGTATGATTTGGTCTTACATAACATGAAAATTTTGAAAAATAATCATATATATATAGCAATACGTATAATCTTATTTAATGCACATTTAAAATACCTTTACCATTAGATAGGAATGGTCATCATGAGATCAAGGGATCCTCTCTATCATCCTCATTTTCTATAATGATAAAAACAAAAAAAATCTAAAATTTTCAAACTTAACCTAAACATCATCTATAACTAAAACATCTTCTACTCGTTTCACTGCATTAATATTAAGAATACCACTTGGTTTTACCTTTGGACTTGAGTTCCTCTATTGATAATTATTAATATTTATATTGTCAATTAGCTCTTGTAATTCCTTATATGTTTTAAAGTTGGTAGTACTGTATAAATATTCATTAATCAACCCAGTAAAAAACCAAGATTGACGGAATGCCTATACAATCAAACCAGAAACAAAAAGCTATATAATCAAAATAGTACATAGGGATGGAAGAAGATGGACGCAGTACATAGTTGGAAAAACAATAAAAAATGGACCACTTACCTCAACAGATGATTAAACGAAGACGACGATGGTGGCACACAATAGAAGAAGATGGATGCAGAGAAGGGTAGATAGCGACGATGATATAAGAATATGAAATTACAGTATATGTACCTTACAAATACTCCTCCTTTCTTGAATCTTCTCCTTGTTTGGGTTGTAAAAATTAGTGTGTAAGGGTAGTTAGAGCACCAAACAAGATGAGTTCAAGTAGATGCTTTAATGAGAGTTAGATCAAGACCCAGTTTCATGCAATTAATCTCATGCAACAATTGCTTAAGATTGCATGAATAAATCTCAAGATAAATCCTCTCAACTTACAAAACTCTTATAGACCCTTAGTCTCTCTATTGAGAGTGTTTTATGGACAAAAACTTGTGTGTACATAAATGAAGAACTTGCTTATATATCACCTGTCACTAAGTTGGTCACAATATAAGCCACGATCGTGGCTTGCTTAAATGACAACATGCACACTTTGTTTTTCATCCAATTTTTTATGCATGTGACCCTTAGGTTCCTAGTAATTTTATCCACTTGAATTAACGTTTAACCCAAGCAAATCATGAAAGGTTTCACGATGTCAATTAACCAAAATGTAGTTGGATTAACTCTCAAACTCTTTGATAGTTAATTATCTGACTTACGAACCTTTTCATTGTCAATTACTATTCAATTTGTCCCTTTATCATCCTATACCCTACTTACTTCAGAGTATGGGCTAATGTGTCAACTCCCACTACACTGACTATATCAGATCAAGTCTAAGAGTATGGGCTAATGTGTCAACTCCCACTACACTGACTATATCAGATCTAGTCTGAGTGGTGTTAGTTCTTATCCTGGAGATCTCATTACTCCATGTTTCATTGAATGGCCTCTTTATGACACATAATTGCTCAAGCAGGAGATTCTCGAGTAATGACCCTAACAAAAGGCTGTGGATATCATCTCTTTCCATCAGGAGTGGTGAATCCTTTATTATCTACCCAATTGATGGAAGACGGAGACTCATGGATGGCGATTATGTTAGGGAAACAGCGTCAGAAATAAAGGAGAAAACGAAGAAAAGAGAGAGGAGAAAATGAGGATGGACGAGGAGGGGTGGGGTATCGTGGGTAGGTTTTCGTTTTATCAAAAACGTTGAAGTGGAAGCTAACAATGGCATTTAGGTTTTAATTTTACTGACAGAATAGTTGTTTCTTCAATAAATCA
The DNA here is from genome assembly GCA_027563595.1 of Erythroxylum suave. NCBI lineage: Eukaryota > Viridiplantae > Streptophyta > Magnoliopsida > Malpighiales > Erythroxylaceae > Erythroxylum > Erythroxylum suave. The sequence goes on from JAOSBN010000179.1 coordinate 35,170,922, forward strand.
CTAACGGAATATAGTCCCTTGGGTACAACTCCTCGTTTATTTATGCCACCAAGCTTTCCCCTCCTAATTTGCCGATAGATATCACAATTTCATCACTATATTCCATCAAAAAATTTGTTGAGATAATTTCCCTCCTTTACTGATGGATATTTTTCTCATCGTAAAATGCAATTTTTTTCGTCAATATTACCTACAGAAATTGATTTTCCATCGGTAATTTGTTATTTTCTTGTAGTGATATGTAACATGCTTGTTGTATACATTTTCTTGGGTAAGACTTCTCTTGTCCAATCAAAAGCTTAGTTTTTTTCCTTTTCTAGTAATGACCACTCCTCCTCTCATTGAGCATGCTCCAACTACCTTAGCTCCAATAATCCTTGCAACTAAGGCAAATTCATCTACTCCTCGTTCACCATTTGACTTCCCTTCCCCTATAATCCTTTCCTCCTCCTAAATGCCTACTTTATACCAAGCCTTCCTTTTACCATTTTCCTTTACTATTTAACCAAACCTACCTCTAACCTTACTCTATCGCCTCCTTTCTCTTCCCCTTCTCTCTTGCTTTTAAGCTCCTTACCTCTCCCTTTTTCTCCTCCAACTCCCTAAGTAAAGCCCACCTTATTTTCTTCTAAATTATATTGGAATAAAATAGTCAAAGATTTCTTTCCATTTATACCTTTAGTTCCTTCCTCCTTCTATTGGTGAAGACCCTATTATTGTCTCCCCTTCTATTGAAGTGTTAAGAGCTAATGCATCCAAATGGTTCTTGAATTTTAGTGGGATTTTGTAGATAAAAAGTTAGCATTCCCTTTTAATACAAAGCTAGGTTGACAAAAACTGAAGGAAACCTAAATTGGAGAATTCCCTCATCAATAAAGATGACATTTTCCTCTTCAAGTTCAACAGAGAAGCTAACTTGATGAAGGTCTTTAAACTTGGCCAATGACACATCAATGAAAAACCATTGCTCTTTAAAAAATGGTGCACATATCTTACATTGAAATAAAACACATCCTTATATAGATCAACTTTCACAACATTACTTTAGAATATTGGTCCACTGTAAGGCTCAACAATTGAGATAGTTTAGGGTGAGAAGAGGGAGAAGGGGGATACTTATATGTCTTGATGAGAATATCATTGCAATGAAAAGAATTGGTTATTAAAAAAATGAATTTAAGTAGGAATGGACTAATATTTGCCTAAAAAATTAAACCTACTTGAATTAAATTATAAGGGTATACTTATGCAAGTAAAAATCTGTTTAAGCTAATAATGGAAACTTTATAAATCCATCCCAACCAAGAAATGGAAACCTAAGGGTAAAGTGTTCAAGATAGGTGATCATTTATAACTTTATGAAATGTCTAGAAAATACATGGAAAGAGATGGAAAATGCTCTTTGAGAAATCATTGAATTTCTTATCTATGAAAAATTACGTAAGAGACTATAGGATTGTGAGTTTATGAAAAGTGAGATGAACAATTCTGATAAAAATCTTAAGAATTCTCCTAACTTGAAAGACATTATCTAATGCTTTAAACATTTATACCCTCTGAAAAACTTTCCTAATATAACATTGTTTTGTAATGGTTCTATGCCTACTACTAAGAGGAAAGTTGGAAGAAAACAAAAACAAAAAATAGTTGCCCCTAATTCCTCATCCTCTGGTTATTATGAACCTTTTTCCTTGGAATGTGAGGGATCTAATTTGACTTCCAAATAATAAGTCACTTATGAAATTTTTATTGCAAATAAACCAAGTTTGGTAGGTGTCCTTGATATTGATATTAAAGCTAGTCAACTTAAAAAAAGTCTATAGTTTTTAGATAAGAATTGGAAAAAAACCAAGCAATCACTAAGCTCATTACAATGGGAGGATCTTGGTTGCTTATGACATAAATCTTATGACTATAAAGCCTTTCTGATTTTTTGGTGATGATAAATATAAAAAAAGGGCTCGATCAATATGCAATGCATTTTTAGACAAAGAAAATATTAGGACTTTTAGATAGGAATTCAAAATCAACATATGATTTAAATGAAATTGAAGATTGATGTAGAGTTAATTTGATGCTTATAGTGTAGATTTTTAAATCCATCA
>JAOSBN010000179.1:35173126-35186753 GCA_027563595.1 Erythroxylum suave
TCAGATCAACAATAAATTATTACAACATAGTGAAAGAACTTTAAGAAGACCTAAAGCAAAGACTTTGTAGTAAAGTCTAACGTGATAGGCAAAGCGTAACAATTATTTTGTATAAATCAAGGTAATTTAGGAAGAGATTTGCAATTATGTGAAACCTCCTATTTGCACCTGTGGGAAGTGTACTTAGAATCTTGTCGTTGAATGGGACAAACAACTTAAAGCCAAAAGAGCACAACAATTCTTTATGGGTCTTAACAATATAATTTATGGAACTTATATTTTAATATTATTTCATAAAAATCATTAAACTTGTTGAATCATGCACATGCACTAATTATTTAAGAAGAAATTCATCATACCTTGACTCATATTTGTGATGCTTTAACCAAGGTAGTTATCTTTGCTATTCATGGGCTAAAATCATTGCCTAATGGCGTGCTCAATGTTATGTGTAAGATGAAGGGGTTTATGAGGCCTGGGTAGAAATTAAATTAGGTCCAAGTGAGCTTATACAACTAGGACATCATATCTCAACCTAAAACCTTAAGGTAATGAGTTATAAGTCCTATCTTTGTATATAACTTAAGATAAGGCAAGCTTGGTTGCACTCTCAATAATGATTAATGGAAAATTATTTTGGCCATGACTAATTCACACGATAAAAGCACTTAAAATAGGAAACTCTCAAGTCAATAGATACTCGATTTTGGCGCCTCATATTAAATGACTTATTGGTTGATATTATGTTGTCCTCCATTGGACTTCTTAATGGTCATATACTAATGTATTTAAATAGGGTTTTGTGATTTTGAAAGACAAATTGAGACTTTATCATGTTTTTTATGTGCCAGAATTAAATTACAATTTAATCTCTCTAGCTTGCTTGAATAACGATTTACATTGCCTTGTCATGCTAACTGATAAACTATATATGATACAAGACCTTACTTTAAAGAACTTGAATGGTGTGGGAGAGAAAAAGATGTGGGTCTATTTAGTTTGATGTGGGGCACTATAATAATGCAACACACATTAGCAATGTGTAGCTATCTTATATGGCATCAATGTCATGGTTACATGTCAAGTCAGATCATTTCTCTTCTTCTAAATATTTTTACTAGTGATTATTGTAGATATTGTAATTAACCTTATGAAATTTGTTTTAAATCTAAACAAAATCGTGAAGTGTTTCCTTTTAGTACAAATAAATATGACGATTTGTTTAATTCATTGTTATATTTAGGGAGCTTAAAATATGCCATCATGATGTGTTGCTTATTATTTCTTAAATATTGTTGATGATTATTTAAGAGGTGTACGTGTATATTTGATGGTTTTAAAATTAGAAGTAACAAAATTGCTTTAGAATTTTTGTGTTATGGCCAAAACCTAATTCGATAAGTATGTAAAGGTGGTACGTGATATCATGACTAAATTTAAGCCTTTAGGGTATATTTTGTGGAGAATGGAATTGAATTCTGAACATTTTGTATAGGAGCACCTCAATAAAATGGATCGGTAGGGAAAGAATATAGTTAAGATTTGCTTAGCCTATATTCCATTATCGTCCTTAGGCATGCATTATCCATAGTGATTTATATGAATTGTAATAATTTTACTGCAAATCATACATGTTTTCTTGTTGCTATTATAGTTGACACTGAGCCCCCTTCACTTCTTTAATATCATTAGAAACCTTAGATAGCATAATATTATGGCCAAATTTTTGCTCAAGAAAACAATAAGGCTTCGACCATTAAAGATATTTGTTCTAATAAGAAAGTCATCAGTTACAAATGGGTTTATTATATTAAATACAATTTTGATGGCTTTATTAAGCAGCTTAAATCTCATTTGGTGATTCTGAGCAATAATTAGGATGAGAGGGATAATTAGGATAATTCTTTTTATTTTTGTTGCTTGTGGTTAGGAACGTCATTAAATGAATGTTTATAATACTTTTTTTAATTGTGATTTTGATGAAGAAATATATGTGCAACTCCTACCTAATTTCTCTAGATCTCCTCTTGGTAAGGTTTACTACCCAAGTAAATCTTTATATGACTTTTTCAGCTTCTTTGAAACTGGTTTTTTTAAATTGGCTGATGCTTCGAGATCTTTTAGCTTTCAATAATCTTATTTTGATTATTCATTGTTCACTTATAAATTAAATGGATTTTCTTTACTTGTCCTCTTCTATATTGATTATTTGATCATTAGTGGCAGTAATCCTACTATTATTTCAAATTTCAAGGCTTTTTTGAGTCATTGCTTTCATATAAGGATTTGGTCATATTGAAAGTTTTTTGGGCATAGAGGTTACTCGAAGCTTAATGGGTTATTTATAACCCAACAGAAGTATACACTTAATATTTTATTTATATCAGGTCCTTTTGGAGGCCAAACTTATTGATTTTCGTATTGAGTATAATCATCATTTGCCTTATGGACCATTATATACAGATCCTGCCAAATATTGTTGACTTATTGGTCTCCTTATTTACTTAACAATCACCCATCCAGAATTATGCTATAATGTTTATGTTTTGGAAATTTAAGCAAGCTCTTTATGACGCCCATTAAAGGTCACCCTTCATGTTCTTTGTTATTTAACGAGTCATTTTGGTCAAGGTATTCTTTTATGAAGGGATAGTGAATTGTATTTTAATGTATATTGTGATTATAATTGGGTGAGTTGTCTTTTTATAAGACATTCTCTCACTAACTAATTTATTCTTCTTAGCCACCCTCCAATCTCTTAGAAAATAAAAAAGCAATATACTATCTTGCATTCTTTGTTGAGGTTGAAAATCACTCCACGTTTGTTGCTATTGTGAATTAACCTGGCTTAAAGTTGTTATTTAAGTCACTTGATGTTTCTTATTCTCAAGATATAAGATTGTATTGTGATAATTATGCATCTTTCCATATTGAAGTTAATTCAGTCTTTGATGAGTGAACCAAGTATATGAAGATGGATTGCCATTATATTCGTAATAAAATTTTGGTAGGTAATATGGTCATAACTTATGTTTGTTCCTTTAATCAATTTTAGAATATATTTATGAATGCTTTTGGATGTTAACAATTTATCTACCTCCTTCACAAGTTAGATATTCACAATTTTCATACTCCATTTCAAGGGGGAGTATTAGGAATACGTTGTACCTATTGTAAAATATATATTAAAAAGATATTATATATAATTAGGATAACTATTTTAAGTAGAAACTTATTTGTACCATATATGATAAGTTCTAATTATAATAATGCAAAGAATCATTTAAATCTCATAAAACCACTCCTCTTTTGAAATAATAATTGTTAATGAATTATAACCCAAAATAAATAAAAATAGAAACCTGTATTTAAAGGTTAGAGACAGTTCATAACTTTAATTCATTGTATCTTTTATACCTTGGTAGGGCAATATGTTAGGCTTGTTAATTCTAGTTCTTATAGTGAGGATTTTTTAAAAAGGAAAAGAAAATCATAATAGAAACAACCCATTCCAAAATGTACATTGGCTTTAGAATGTGAATAAAATAAGTATGTAGTTGTTAGTTTATGCCTTACAACCAATCGATTGTTTGTAGTTTAGTGATAATATAATTTAAAGGCATTCGTAATCTTGTATATCTTTAGATGTACATGATAAATTCCTTAGGATAACTATAGATTGCAAATGAAATTATAATGAGATTATAATTATGAGATTCATATTGCATTTATGTATTATCCCCTAAATTGCTCTTAGTCATTGTTCTATTAATATTAGACATTAATATAATGTAAAAAGATTCGCACAAGTTATGTTTTTCCTTATAAAGGAAGTAATTGATCTCATAGGCTAAATTATGGAGATACTTAAACAAACGTGTGGGTTCTTATTAGAAAAATAAGTTCACTGAACATACCTGACATGAGAAATCAATTTGGAACATTACTTGTATGTCTATAAAATTCTCCTTTTGATGATTGTATAAGTGATCCTTTAATTTGAGGTCTCTAAAGTTATCTTTTATAAGAATTGTTATATTTTGATACTACTTATGACCTATTCTAATTATAGGTCATTCATTCAGTATTCATTGGATGTAGCATGAACTATATAGAGGTAGTTTGATCAATATAGGATTTATCAACATAAAGTAATTAAGGAGAATGTTTTATTATTCAATATTAGTATTGATTTGGGAAATCCTTAGCCAAGGTAGAAATGTTTCTTTGTAAATAGTTTACAAATGTCATTAGTTGAATCAATAGATAACGATGAAAAAATAATATGATTGGAATTGAAAAGAGTAGACGTTATGCTCTGTCAAATCGGAACATTGTATGATAAAAGGAATGAATTATATGAAAAAATCATGCATGAAAAGGTTAGTCTTTAAGCCACTTTAACATTCCTAAGTATTTGAGTGGCCATGACGCGTTGCTAGACTTCAATCTTGATCTATGATTATAAATTGTTTAACTAGAGAATTAAAGATAAATTAAAGGATTTTTAATTTAGCTAATTCTAGCTATGAATTATAATTCTAATTCCAATTTCTATTCATTGCCAACACATTTGGGAACCTAATAGTTCTCACATAAAGAATGGGTTGAAGAGAGCAAAGATATTTAATCAAGTTAGATTTGATTGTAAAATTTGAGAAACTTTATAATTAAATATAAGAAAATTAATAAATAAAGATCAATATAAGATATTAGATCTTATTTGAGCATAATTGGTATTTAATTAGAATTCTTTGTAATTCTAATTAAATTTTAAATGAAATTAGAATTTAATTTTAACTAAATTACTAAAATGTCCAAAGCTTATTATAAATAAGTTTAAGCTCTAACAGAGCTAGCACTTCTTGCTTAACCCTATCTGTAAGACTTATAGAGTTCTCTTAACCTGTTTTATGGATAATGATAGAGATCAGAGACTTGCATAGTTATAGTGGTCGAGATGGACTTTTTTCATAAATGATTTGAGGGATACAACAAGAAAAGGATTAAGCTTCTGAATAAGGTACTAACTAAGATTCATGTTTTGTTATGATTTATGTATTAATCATTTTATAGATTAATGTGATCTTGGTTTTTAAGAAATCAAAATAAAAAAAGTTTCGTAATTATTTTACTTCATTAGAGATTCGATCCATTCATGATTTTCCTTCACTGATATTATAGCAAACTTTAATTTTATAATTTCATTCATCATTTATGATAATTGTTCTATAAAAGTTTTTGCCGTTTTCTCTTTTATTAGTTATTCATTCTTTTGGAAATATGAAAAATTTAGAATTAGGTATCCAAAAAATAAAACATCCTAGAAATCTTCCACTTTCCTAAAAATTGGTAAATAATCTTTGTACCTTTAACCTCAATAATATCGGTTGATAATTCTTAGATTAGTTGCTAATAGTCTTAGGTAAGTTATTAGCATACCATTGGAATTTTCATGATACAATAGTTAACAAAACAATTGCACAATAAAAGGTCAACTATTTATGGGTTTTTAGGGGGAATTGTGACCTAGACACTAATTCTTGATATCGATCATGTTCTTAGTGATTTCTTTCGTTTCTATGTCCAATATTGTTGCCTATTTGATTTTAGTTATTAAATTTATTTTCTTAATTGAAAACTAAAATCTAATTCATAAGCTAGATAATAGGAGAAAGGTAATTACTAGTAATCACTGTCTTTGTGGATTAACTCGTGCTTGCGGATACTAGCTACAACTACATTGTGCACTTGTGATAAATTATATTAGTATAGAAATAACCAATCAACAACAGTCATAAAATTAGCAAAAGGAACGGCTTCAACAGACTAAACATAGAAACCATAGATCTAAAAAATAATGGGACATGCGTGATACGTCAAGAGACAACGTCTATGGCAAACATTACTGTACACACACTAATCAATGCCTAAAGGTTGACTTTGCACACTTGTCAATCAATAGAAGGACATTAACCAATGTGAAAGTTTGCACGCACCAAACAATTCCCAACCTTTTATTTGATTTTATAATTTTTAAGACCTTAATTTCAATTAAATTAATTTCGCGGAGACTAAATTAGTTTAAACTATTAATAAATTTAGAAAAGCATTTTCTAATTGTTTGAAAACTATTTTCAAAGGATTATTTTGTTAGGAATACTTAGGAATTTAGTTTAATTTTTCAAGAAATTGAATTATTAAATTAAATTAATTATCAAATTAAGAATTATAATCAAGCAAATCTTTAAAAAAGTTACCTTTCATAATTGGATTATGTTAGATAACCAATATAATGAGATTATATTAATTAAGATGAGATCTTAATTTCAAAATTAAAGTAATTATTTTTCTTAATATTATTAAGATTAACAATTGGATTGATTCCTAATTAATTTTGTAAAGGTAGTTTGTCATATCCGGTTTCTGGAACATGTTTAGGGTTATAACCAAAAATCATTGTGAATGAGTATTAGCATTGTGAGCATTTCATTTACATGCATATCATTAGCATATACACATGAATTATACTTTGTATGCATTACAAAGATAGCATATGCAATTAATTGACATATTCCGGGGTATGAAAGATTAAAAATGAACATGTTGAGAATTGTGAATTATTATGTCTTGAATTTTGGTTTGATTGGATTCCAATTAATAATTTGGAATTATTTGTTATTATTTGGGAGAGTGATGAATTAAGATGTAGATTTGGATTAGGAAAATTTTCAAGTGGTAAAATTTATTTTGATACATGAAATATTTAGGGTTACTAAGCTATATTTGAGTGACATTTGGCATAGCTAAATGAGTGATAAATAGACTAGTAATTAAATGACAAATGGACGGATTATTGTGTGATAAGTGGATTAATAATTAGGAAACATGTGGACTGATTAATAGGAGACAGATGGTAGCTTAAACAGTGGATTAATGGTAGCTTATTAAGTAGGCAAATGTCTTCCATGCCTTAAGACAAATGTTATGATCAAATGAAGACACCTAGCATGTTGATGAAGCAAGTTTCTAAAATAGAGCTTCTGTTGCTTCTTTCTTTGTTTCTCCACCGAAATTGCATCCATCTTCTCTCTAAATTGTAGTTTAACCCTAGATAAATTTTTACACAAAATCCACACTTTAATCCTTCACAAATTAGCTAAGAAACTAGCCTATTGTTACCTTCATCTTGCTGCTGAAACTATCTCATTTTCACCTTAAGGTTGTGTTGATCTTAATTGCATGGAGGGATAGTATAATCTAGAATATTGAGTTGAGTTGGAAGCCTAATAAGCAAGTAGCAATACGATCCTTATGGCATGATTAATAGTATGAGAATGATGCTTGAATTGAAATGAAATGTATATGGTGTTGGTGATGATATGTGCTGGAATATATTAGATAAACTTGGTTATTTTCTGCTTGTTCTTAGTGTGTAAAAATCCTGGGTATTAAATTGATTCAAGGATGAACTATATCTGGATTTCAAGTATAATGAAGGTGAATGTATGCCAAAGGAAGATGTAAATATAGTGTTCTTGAATTGAGAAAGAACTAGGACTATATGCATGCTAATGTATGATAGTTTCTGTTTTGATTTTTAATGCATTAAAGACCATGATTTTTGAGCTATCAATAAATAATTTTGCGCTAGATTTGGAGTATAATTTAGATATAAATGAGGTTGCATAAATGGAAATTAATTTTGGAAAAATTGTAGTGTTAATGATGTTTCTATGTATGTGAAATTCGTGGAAACATGAAGGAAGAAAGACATGGCACGATCGTGGCCTTTAGTGCACAAATATGGCCTAGATATTTGGGTTCTGTTATAATCGTGGCATAGTCCCCACGATCGTGGCTTGTTGCACAAGCTTATGTCACGACCATGGGAAGGTTCACCACGATCATGGGCTAACATAAAAAGTGAAATTATCTCTTTTAAGTAATGTTTTGAAACAACTAATGCTAAGATACTTTATTATGGCACATATGGACTTGATTGAGGCTTAAAATGAATCTAATTTGATGTTGAATAAATTGGTTGAATGTTTGATAAGTTAAAATTATTCAATGATGTTATAACATAAGGAAGATTGTTTGATAACAAAGTATTTAAACTTAGAACGAAGGAATGTTAAAGGAATGAAGATGTTCTTGTGATATATGATTGGTTAAGAAATAAGAATAAGGACATATAGCCGGGTCATTAAGCATGCATTGAACATGAAATTTCTATATATATGTACATGATTCAATATTTATTTGATTGATCACCTTCGTAATGTGAATTTTGTATGTATTGAATAATTTTAGATGCATAAGTCAAACACTAGAATCCAGACATTGTCGGATCTTCAAAGCAATAGCGTAATCTGGGGCGTACTATGAGTCAACCTAGATGTTTTCACTAGAAGTGACTTATTTTTGTTTAATTTTAAGTTATTGAACTGTTAATGATCTGATTGAGATAATTCTAGACTTTAATGATCCGAGGAGTTTGATATTTGGGAATGTATTGGGAGTGTTCTAATTGCATATAAGTCTGAAAGATATCTGTATACTCAACAAAAATGTTGAATGCCAAACTTAGGTTTGATGAACATATAAATCTGATTGGTCATCATGAAATAATGTTATTGATGGCATATTTTATGATTTGATGCATCACACTGATATGCATGATCAGATAAAGACATTGTGACGAGAGTGGCAAGTCTAAAAGAGCTTAAAACTCATATATGAGCATAAAGAGCCACAGGCTCAGTGATTAATGAGCCTGGTATGCATAACTACAAGGGATATGGGACAATAATAGGTACTCGGTCACAACAAAATAAAAATGAAAGTGGAGTCTTATGTGCATAAGCATTTGTAAATATATGATTGTGAAAACATTTCTGAATTATGATTATATTGTGATATGCCATATTTGTGTAAATTTTTAAATATGATTGATTGGAATAGATGGATGAATTATTCTAAAAATTTTATATGAGATATGTGCAATTCATGATGAATTATTGAGATAAGGAATATTATGCATTTGGTTTATACTTAAAATGTTTGATGTATTGAATGAGTGAGCACATCGAGGATGGTTCATTCACTGAGTTTGCAAACCTTGTCAAAATTGCAACGTGACTTTTTCAGGTACAAAAGAGGTGACCTATTTCCTAAAACAATCTAAAAGAACATTTTGGAATTAAGAAATGGCCCAAAGGTTTGGTCAACTGACATCTGAGGAATTGTAGATTATGTTAATCTAGTTTCTCATTTTATGTAAATCTTTTGTAAAATGTGTAGTGAAATCTCCAAACACTTTTGATGATGTAAATATTTGTTTAATGAAATGTATCGCTATAGTGTAAATTATGCTAGTAAATGAAATGGGAAAAGTTGACCTTTTCAATGTTTGAAAATTGTATAATGCCTTAATAAGTGAATATGACTGCTCTAACATGTCATTTTATACTCTATGGTAGTGGGGTGTTACATAGTTTCTAAAAATTAGAATTAGTTAGTTTCAAATTAATTAATTAGATTCCTTAAAATTAAGAAAAAAGTTTTCTTAAGTAATTAAGAATTGTGTTCTTAATTTTATTTATTTATTTTAATTTGACTGAGATAAATTAAACAGATGATATTATTTTCTTAGAGAATTATTTTTATTTATTTATAAATTGTTTCTTCATTTATGAATAATAAGTTTCTTGATTTATTAGCAAAAAGTGTTTTCATTCATTGATTGAAAAAAAATCTTTCTTTAATATTCTGAAAATATTTTCCTAATTTATTAAAGTAAGATTTTACAATTAATTAACAAATCAATCTCTAAATAGATAATGTAAAGGACTTTCTTAATTAAATTTAAAGGTATTTTATTTAATTTTGAAGTAGTTTCCTTTTAATAGAAGAAAATAGTACTCTAATTGGATTAGAATGTGTTACTTATATAATTTTTAAAAAAGGAAATTTTCTAAATTATAATAAGTAGCATAATTTATTGAAAATTTTCAATTAAATTTTGTTAAAGGAGTCAAGATATTTAGAAATAATTTCGAATTGGATTTGCAAATTGTTTTCAAATCAAATAAATTTCTATCTAGAATAGGAATTTAGTTTATGTAGGATTCATTGGGTTTAATCTAATTTAAATCTTCCAAAGAGTTGAAAATATTATTTTGGATTGTGAAGATCAATAACTTGAATCAAACAAAGCTTGATATTTTATGCATATAATTTGATTATAAGTGCATAAGTTACATATTTTAGTTATTTGTTAGATGTTAGATGCATGTTAAAATGGATGTCTTATATGAGTGATATTTTACATGCAATTTTACGTTTAATAAGATGAATGAAATTAAATCCTCATTAAAATATTAAGTATACATTGAGAGCATGATTGTTTTCTTCCATTGTTATAAGAATAAACCAGAGTTTTATGTATTGTTAGGCTTATTGAGTAAACTCAAGGTCTCTTTAACTCGAATATGTTTAGTTTTATGATAGTGTGTTCTACTTAAATAAATTTGTGTGATTTGGATGAGAAAACTGATGATTGCATGAATTTAAAGGCATAGTTAGGAATAAGATATAAAATATATTTTGGCTAGAGTTGTCACCTAAAGTATCTAGGAGTCATATAAGATGTGATTGATAAAGTTGTTATCTACCTAATTTAAGTTTAGATGTTTTATTGAGCAAACTCAAAATCAACTGTATTTCAACAGGATCCTAGATTAGAGTAATCTTTTTGAATAGTAGTGAGGGTTATTATTTTGAATGAAATAGTGAGAATTACCAAATACATTATTAAAGTCCTAATCTAATTTGGTAATCATGACTTATAATTAATTACTTATTTTTCTTACATTTAACTATATTCTAAGTGGAATTTACCTTGTTTAATATAGTTAATATTAAGTTAGTGAACTAAATTTCTTGGACATAGGATTATGTTCGAGAAGAGTTCTCATAGTTAGAAAAGAAAAATTGTATGCCCATTATGAAATTTTGCTATAATCCTTGTTGAGGATTCAGTAACAAAGTCTTAGAGATATATCATAATCATACAGATGACAAAATAAATTCACATTTTGAGTTCACCAATGTCTCATAAACTTTAATGGTAATATGAAAAACGTATATCAACACCATAGCAAGATGCGTAGACTGTAAAAACAAACTACTTATTTTACGCTAAAAACCGCAAGTATACGGGTCGTTATTGTAGTAAAAAGGGGATATTATCCTACAGAGATTGTGCTTAGGCACCACTTAATTCAGTTTATGCTTTGTTTAATACTCAAATTCAAATAATAAGAACTAAAAATAAACTAAATCAAAGAAACTAATAATGAACAAATAATGTAATAAAAGTGCAGAAACTTTGATTTCAATATTAAAGATTAGATATCACTTTTTCCTATCTTGTCTCCCTCCTACCTTATTGATTGAATTATGCCTCACCTAAGATGTCTTAATGTTTCAATCACCCTCTCTCAAGGTTTAATCAATTTCACTAGCCAAATTAAATTGAATTGACCACGCAATCTCTTAATCTACAAAACTAGTCCATCAATTTAACTAGTTATGAAGCTATCCTATGGGTAATCAACTAATTTGTTAAGGTTCCTCTCTAACTAATCAATTAACTTGATAAATAAAGGTCTATAGGGTGTCAACTCTCATTGTATAGCCCTACATGATTTACCCAACTCAATTTCTCAATATATTGTAAGGTTTAAGCACAACATTTATCAAAAGCATTTATTCATTCAAAGCAACAAAATAAGAATTCCACAAGTAGTTTAAAAGTAATCTCTAAAATAAATTCAGCCACTCATAACAGTAACAAGTTCAACCATATCCATATTCTCCAGAATACAAAACATATTGAAAACAAAACAAAAATAAAACAAATACAATGGTAGCTTTCTTCCCTTTTTGTATCTGAAAATCTAGAAAATGGAAGTTCTTGATTATCAATCCCGATTCCCACCTTTTTGCCCCAGAAGGTTGTGACTTTCCGTGAATAGTTGAAAGAAAATCTGAATGGTGGTTGCCTCCAATATATGTATTCGTATCTGTAAGAAAGGCCTAGGGCTTTTTTCTATTTAGGGTAACCTAGGGTCTTTTCGTGTTCCAAAAAGACTGAAAAGTCCCTCGAAAACTTGAGTTTGGAAGTGTCCTCATATTTGTCCCCAAGCTGGCCACAATTATAGCCTATATGACACGACTGTGGCCCTTAAGTAAGCTCTCTATCAGGCCATGATCATAGGCTAATCCTGGTGCTTTTGTCATGATCATGGCCTACGTGCCACGATTGTGGACCAATCCTGGTGCTTTTGTCATGATCGTCGCCTGCTTGCCACAATCGTAAGCCTATGTTTTGGTTCAGGTTTCTTCTGAAACTCCTCCATTCTTCAATGTTAGCCCTGAAATACTAGCAAACTCATCAAGACACCTCAAATACACAACATTGAAGCTCAAAAGTATGCTCTAACACATAAAACACTTAAAACATGAATATTTAACAAACTAACACAATTCGAATCTAAACACACACTAAATAATCAAATTATGAACTAAACACACACCAAACTACCCACTAAAACACGATGTAATCTACAACTATCAAGATGCAATAGGTTACATAGAGTTGAGCTAAAAGGTATAGTACCTTGTTGGAATTGTTCCACTTAATTTAGCCTACTAAAAGCATAAACATGGACATAGATTAAAGACATTTTCTATAGTATGATAATAGTTGTCATAAGAAGAAAAATGATTGATACTAAATTTTAATTCAACATTATTATAATGTTAAAAAATGATAAGAAATAAATTATTAAGCACAATATATTGTTGAGCAAAAAATAGTTAAATCAATTTTATACAAATAGTTTGTATGTGATGGATCGAAGGAGCCTTATGCCTAACATAAATGGTAAGAATACAAAGTTGGATAACTGTGACCATCCTTTTATGCCAAATTGGTAAAATCAACATTAAAAAAATCATAAAGTTACATCCAAGGATATATATATATCCTTTTGATTACAAATCGTATGAAACTTATGAAACTTGTCAAGTTAAAGGATAAGCATATTAACCTATGCTGAAAGGATGATGATGGCATTGAATTGTTAAATTTATACATATGTTGTATTACGTGGAATAATAATTTATAGAAGTATAATACTTACATTTGATTAGATTACTAATGACTTTTTATGATATAGTCATATGTATTAAATGAAATTGTTGATTTAAAAATTTTGAAAAGCTCAAGTTTAAATCTAAATAGAAATTAAGCGTTGAGAATGTTGAATCACTTCGATGAGATCGTTGTGGTAAATTTTAAATTTTTAGTTATCTATATGGAATAAGATTCTCTGGTAAATACCTTCACAATAAAATTCCATAAGAGTATGGATTTATGTGTGGAGAAAAATACAATATGAGATATTGTATAATGCAATATTATTTCTTCTAGAGTTATGCCTAGTATAATGACTTACCGTTAATAATTCCAAATGAATCAATTAGTATACCTCATAATAGACATGAAATTCTAAGTCTTTGAGAGAGTTAAAGTTAACAATTCAAGGATGTGATT
>JAOSBN010000179.1:35193553-35210126 GCA_027563595.1 Erythroxylum suave
TGATGTATTTTTTATTTCAATAAAATATTTTATTTTTATTTATTCTTATAAAATTTTCATCATATTTATTATATTCCGGTTTTATAATGGTTCACAACCGATTGAACCTCTAAACCTTAAATCTTTCTTTCGACCGGTTCGATGTCTGGTCCGATTTTTAAAACATTGCTTATAATTAATCTTTTTTTTTATAATTAATCTTAACGTCCATTCCAGTCCAACCAAGCGCCGTTAACCACCAGGCATTAGCTTCCAATGTAAGGAGGCGGTTAGATTAACCACTGGCCATTAGCTTCCAATATAAGGAGGCGGTTGTATAACGTATTGGTGAAACTTGGGACGTAAGCTATTAGCCGTTAGAAAACCAGAACGCACTGAGCTTGACGGTTACACCTCTCGTTCTCTACTCACTTTCCCGCTCTCTGCACTCGCAGCTTCTGCACTCACTTCCCAATCTTACTCCGCAGGTAACCATTTAAGCTCCTTGTCAAAGGTGTAAATATTTAAGCGCCTTGATTGATCATCTGTTTCATTTCGATGTTACATTCTCGGTGGCAAATGGGGTTTTGTAGTTAAGAGATTTTCAGTGAGAAAGGTTGAACCTCCACTGTTGCTTTTTATAATGTTGGGGTTGTCATTAGGTTCAATTTTTCAATTTTGGGAAGCAGTGCTTAGAACATCATGGTTAGAGTCGAGAAAGAAGAAGAATTGTACAAAGGGAATCTATCAAACCAAGTCATAGATGCTTCTCCTTGCTCAATTTATTTTGGCAACCGCGGAGCTTCCACTAGGTCAGTTTCTTGTCCATGCCACAAAACTTATGCCTGTGTTCTGTAAATACTTGTTAGTATCAGCTTGGTTATATGGTTTTACGTGGTTTAGACTTGTATACGCTTCTTTGATATTGTGAGATGGGTTTAATCTCAGTGCTTTCCCCACATCAATTTGAAATTGTTATCGACAGAAAATATTATAGGTGGCCGGGATATTGGGGCGCAAGGGATTTTTTTTTACGAGGACTTTTAATTATATGTAATATTTGCATGTGTACCTTTAGTACATCGCCATGAATAGCCCTAGTAATGTTGGTTCTGCTTCTATAGGAGGGCAACTGGTCCAGCTAGACAATCAACAAGGGGAGGCTGGACAGAGGAAGAGGTAAGTCATCAAAAACTCAAGTATTGAGTTCTCTCTCTAGTATTACACAGAAATAGCCAAAAAGAACTTCCCACAGACTCGTACGTGTTGAGATTTGGTTGAAGATTATAAACGCACAGTAGGATTTGAAATAAATGGTCTTTTGCTGTCTTGCTGAATTATAAGTGTCTGCATTATGGGAAGATTGCAATGAACTAGAAAAAACTTTTAACATAGCAGCATATTGCTTTCTGTTATTTTTCAAAAAAAAAAACTATTGTTTTCTATTTTTTATGCTGATATGTTTTTATAAATAGCCACTGAATTGGCGTAGTTGCTTGCAAATATAATATTTTAGGCTTAATTTCTTGTACATGAGATTGAAACTTGCAATTTTTTTCAAAAAATAAAAATAAATAATTTCATTAGCTGAGGATCAACCTTACACAACATTACAATGAGTATCTTCCACAACTTCTGCTAATAAGTTGTAATTCCTACAATGAAACTTGCAACTGTTGAATAAAAAGATTTTAATCAACAGGATTATCTGCTGACAAAATCAGTCAGAAAGTTCAAGGGGAGGAACTGGAAGAAAATTGGTGAGTGCGACTATTTGTTTTCCTTTTCTTTATGATTATGCGCCTCTCATCTTTAACATATTTTGTTTCCCTTTGCCTTCAAGGGGCACTATTTTAGTGCTTCAGAGATATTTACAAGCTACATAATCTGAGCTCAAAATTAAGTGTGGAGAACACTACTATCATCATTGTTTGCTCTTTAGATCTGTTTTCCCACAATAGATTTTGGAATGTATAAGATAAGCATGGTGTTTACTGTCAAAGATGATAGTTTCACTAATTTTGTACGTCGCACAGCTGAATGTCTTCCAGGGAGAACTATTTCTCAGTGCTTTTGTCGTTGGAAAAGGGTTCTAAATCCTGAAATAATCAAAGGAACTTGGACAAAAGAGGTACAACCAGTCTTGCATTCGTCCTAGCTTTGCAAATTTTCACCTTTGTGATATGACTGATAGACGTGAGATTTATATAAATTTTTCTTAAATTTTCAGGAGGATGATTGTATTATAGAGCTGGTCAGAAAGTACGGTTTCAGGAACTGGTCTCTAATCGCAAAACGTTTATCCGGCCGACTGGGAAAGCAATGTCGAGAAAGGCAAGAGATCGAAATTTCTATCTTCTTCTTGTATAAACTGTCCAGTGATGTGTCGTTCTTGTATGATTTGTACAGTGCGTGAGCTTGTACGCATCATCTTATGGAAAACCCATTGAAAATTGAAGAGAAAAAGAGATAATAGAATTATATAGGATCCATAATACTAAATCCCTAATACTCAGCTGAAATGAATAGTATGCATGCTTCAATGTGTTACTAGTAGTCTTATTTACTTAGCTCTTTGCTTTATGTAGACCCGGAAGCACATAGACTTTTCAAAAGCAATTCCCAGGAATCCCTTTGTCTTTTGGCTACGGCTTTTTTTAACCTTTTTTGCACTACTTTTATAAATACTCTACGACCTGCAAGCATAAGGATTTTATACTTAGAAAGGAAACCAGTTACTGACCTTCAAATTGTTGTAATTAATTAAACATTATATCAGGTAGAAATTGTTTGTATTAGCATAGTAGCAGTCATGTTGGTTCGTAAGCAGAACTAAAAGTCCGAAGGCGCTAAGGCTTTCTTACTTGACTTTATTTTTCAAGGGGATTGCTGTATTACATATAGTTTTACTTTCAATTTATTGGTGACCTATCATTTGTAATGTTATTAAACACTGACAGGTGGCACAACCATTTAGACCCGGCTTTGAACAGAGCTTCATGGACAGAAGAGGAGGAATCAACTCTGACTTACTACCATGAGGTATATGGGAACAAGTGGGCAGAAATAGCAAAGTTTTTACCAGGAAGGTATATAATGATATGAACTCAAGGTGATGTCACTTCTAATGAACCAGAATCAACAGAAGCTGGAAGTTCTGCAAAATCCTTGTTAAAAGTCTTGTTGTGTTTAGTTCAGTAATAAAGTATACCTTTATATTCTAATTTGGATTTTTGAATGAACGTTTCTTTTCATTTCTTTGTTTTCTTCTAACAATCAGGTTTGATATATTCTCTATATCCTGAAAATTTGCAGGAGCGATAATGCAATAAAGAATCACTGGAATTGCATAATCAAGAAGAAACTTGATTCACCTCATAGATTTGCCGTGGATTCATTAACATTTAACTCCACCAACTTCTGCGCTTGCCTGAAAGCCGAACTTCCTTGCACTGTTGACAATTGGGTGTCTTCTAGTCAAAAGAAAGAGTTGAAGCATAATACTGAGACAAGTCATTTACAATTGGTTTACGGTACTACCATTAGGGGGCAAAAGTATTCAGAAATCAATGATTGTGCAGCAGCATTGATTTTAAATGGATTGAAACATGGGGTGCGTGTTCATAACAGTGGAGCTAGTGCCACTGTTGAAACCGTTGGATCTGGAATAATAAATGTTGAACACGAAGACATCAATAGTACCCCTTCTGCGCTTAATTTGGAGCTAACATTGAATGTGCCTGCTTCTAGTAGATCATATTACAACCCTGAAGAATGTGTTCAGCCTTTCAATCCTAAACTAGCCGAATCTCCTGGAGGGATTAGTAGTCAGGATCAGGGTATCTTGTGTTCAAGTTTTGGCAACAGAGATTACTATAGTTCCAGATTCGATCATGACAATAGTCAAGCTAATAAGGACAAAGATGAAAAATCGCACATGTCATCAGAGAAGAAAAGTGAGCACTTCTTGGATCAAGAATCACGACAACTTCAACCTATGGCCATCTGTTTTAAAAGCAATAAACTAAGAGGTGTAGCCAGCCATTCAGTACTTCCAAAGAGTCCATCCACTCCCAAAAGCGCTTCAAAAAGCTTTTCTAGTGGTAGCAGTGCGGGATCCATATTAAGGAGCTCAGCAATGTCCTTTAAGAACACTCCTTCAATCATAAGAAAGAGAAGTTTCAGAAAGTCTGATACTGCTAACTTTTCTGATCCAACTTGCACACGTAAAAGAAAGCTGCCATGTAATTATGACAGCCAAGGTGTCAATGACAAAAAAGTTTTTGATGTGAAGCGAGGTTTTCACTCTTCCTTCCATGAACCTGGCGCTATTGAATCTATTACAAGATACCTGGGATGTGAATTTGACATGGAAAGCGATATAGCTGTCAGGCAATTGTAGGAACTTAGTTCCTGCAACTCAATCACTGAAAGTGGAAAGTTTTTCAAATGCATTGGAGATTCCTTAAAGATAGTTAAAACTGGTAAGTGATTGACATGATTTGTCACTTTACCACCTCGGATCAAGGTAAGCATTGAATGCATATTATACCTGCTAATGTGCAACCAATCAAAGGATAAGAATGTACCTTTACCCTTTATCAGGTAAACGCGGCAATGTTTATGAAACTCATGTACATTTTCACATACCACAATGCCCTATATTTCTGGTTGAATATTCCAGTTCGTTACAGGAGCAATGTCATGTAGAAGGGGACCCCATTTGGCTTAATTTGCTTGATGTACATGTCAAAGATATAGATTTTCAGTAGTTTTATGGTTTCATAAAATCTTAAATATCCACCATGTAATTGAAAAGAAATAAATACCTAGCATATGGCTTTGTCACAACCGTATCGCACACCTCCACCACCTCCTACTGAGGATGGGACCACCTTGACGAAGGTTGAGGAAGCATTGCATGAACTGAGCCTTTGTCTTTGACAGTTAATTTGTTCCCTCTGTATGTAAATTAGGTTCATGGATCTACATTTGCCGTCAATGGGTGACTATTTCCAGAAGCAGAAGACAACAGTAGATGTGGTGAGGAGACTTGTTCTATGCTAGTGATGGGAAAAGAGAGACAAGAAATTCCATCAACAACAAGAATTAATACTTTCATCTGGCGTGGAATATGCTTTGACCAATGGCCCTTAATGTTTGTATGTGTCTTTAGTCTTCCTCTGGAGCTGAAAGCATCAAATCTAATGAAGATAACGTCTGCTTGGAGAAGGTCGTTGGAATTGGCGTTCGCGTGTAATGAGCTACCTTTGATGATTATGAACATAAAAATGTAGATAGAAATACTATGCAGAAGCTTTTGGTTGTGAATGAGTATTGGAGCTAATGGAAGAATTCCGTAGCTGACTATAACTTTAGTACCAGCTAAAATTCATATATCCAACGCAGAAGTGAGGTCAAATGAGGCGAAATGGCATAGTCTTGGTTATATATAATTACAATTAAGGGAGACCCTAATTTATATTTTGATGATAACAAATAAGATTTGCTATCAATATTTTATTTATGATTTTAAAAAAAGTAAAATAAAAATATTCAAACATATATATTAATTGAGCCAAAAGACAATATAGTACAAAGCAATACTTTTAAGTAGTCTTTGAAACTAAAAGGAAGGAATGAAGAGAGCTCATGAACTTAAAGAATATTTGAGTAAAGATGAAGCCAATCGAATCAAGATCAAAGAAGATTAAATAAAAAATCATATATAAAATTTATTGCAATCTTCCTATACCTTTAACTTGGTCAATTTAATGCTTTAAGAGCTTTACATGCATAAACAATCTAGGTGTTGTAACATGAATAGGCTTCAACTAGTTGAACATTTGTTGTTAGCTACCTTCATATTTAGGAAGTAGGAGTTGTAATGGCTAGTTTGTGTCTCCAACAACCAGTTGAGGATTGTTGGGAATCTTTATTATATTTTATTTTTACAAAAACACGTTTGAATAAGTTTTCAAGTAGCATTTTATGCATTTATTATGAATTGAGTTTAAGATCGTGAGCAAGAAAATTTAATTTAAGTTGTAAGTTTCAATTATGAGATGATTCTAGTGTATTAACGGATTCAAAGGAAGATTGCAAAATAATTTCTCTTCACTTAAGATAAACAAAGAGTACTAAAAGGAGATTGCTTTTCATCTAGTAAGAAGAAGAGATAGGTAGAACCCAAGTGAGTCTTAGAAAGTAGACACATGTAAGGTTTATTTGTCTCATCAATTTAAAATTGATTTGTAATCTCTCTTTTCTACTCTATTTACTTATTGTGATTGTTATATCATTTGTTATTGCTACTAAGTTAAATTTCCAAAACTTTATGCACTCTCTTAAAGCATAATTGTGAAAGCAATTACATTCATTTGGTATATCAGCTAAACATCCAAGATTACAGGGATACCAACGAGATAAGATTTAGAATACTTTGATAGTACTAAATTCGTTATCTCTTATTTAACAATTGATACAACGTTGCTTATCAATTGTTAAATAATTTTCATAAGCTTTTAAATTACTTTATAGGAAAAAATGCATTCTAAACCTTAATATTTATACCAAATATAGGAAAAACCCTAACATTTGGCACTATTAAAAAACAATCCCAGCCTAATATTAACCTCACACTCTCAATCAGGTTGAAGTTGAACCTTGAACTCTTGTCAAGTTTACATTAGTTTGAGATGACGTGGAAAATTTGGTCTGTGTAAATAGACTTACCATTAATAGCTTGGAGAACTCATCCCTATTTGATGGACACTCCAGATTGTAGAATTAAGGATCAAAACCCTAATTATATTTATTAAAACATTCTATTTACTAGATTTTTTCTGCTTAATCTTTCTCCTACATTTTCTTTAATGTTTGACACGAGTGTTTAAATTCCTCTTCATTACTGATGCCTATATTGTCTTCCTTTATCTTCTCTTATTCTCAAAGCCAACCCCATCTTTTTCCACTTCCCAAATTCTTAAATTTCTTTAGAGTAATATGCTCAAAGCCTTCACGCAAACCCCCCTACATCTCTCAACTATAGCCTCATGGATCAATATTAGACTTCAAATACCTTCCATCTTCAGATTAACCATAAACCCTACAAACCCACTAAGTTCCTTGTCCATCCCAAGAATTGATTGATTAAGCAATATAACGACTTTTTTTTCAATCATCGGGGTAGTTTAAAAAGAAGTCCAAAAGGATGGAAATGACTTCAACATAAATATATAATTGAAAGGGAACAACACACTTTGGTCAAAGAGAGGAGGATGACATTAATCAAAGTGTGAGGATATATTTAAGTTGTTTACACACATATCATTTCCAGTACTATGTCAATTGGTTTCCAGCTTTTGATTTTAGTAATAATGTATAATTTATGAATGATGATTGTCAATTTCCTAATTTCGGGTGTATAACAAATAGTAACGAGAAACAATACTGCCAACTAGGTTCCAAGCGAGTCGTATTAGGTCCTATTACACACAATAGATTACCCAAATTAGCTCAATTTATGCAAATTTACAAGATTTTAGGTTCTTCAGTTTAAGGTTAAATATATAGGGTTATTATAATCTTGGAGTTTTTTTTAACATTGTCAGGTGTTAGGGTCCTACCTTTATTTTGGTATAAATGTTAATGTTCAAAATGACTTTTTTTAACCTATTTTTCAGTAGCAAAAGGTTTTAAAGTCCTAATCAACCAATTCAACCCCTATTAGGTGTTATTAAGGAACAAGAAATAGTATCAAAGTGGGTCTTTTTCATTAAAATTTCAAAAAAACTTGATTAAAGATCATCTTGGCACATATAGGCGAATCATCATCTTCGTATATACTGAAAAAGGTCAAACATTAGTAGAGTTTCAGTCTTTAATGGGAATCATCATTTATATTAGAAAACATAAACCAAGTTTTTTTGTTATGGTCAAAGGCATTCACTAGTAGGAAATTATTTTTAATGAACCATTCATTCCTCCTAGAGCTATAAATGATTTAAAAAAAAGTTCCTAAGAAAAGGAAGATTGACATCCACAAGATAAAAAGAAAACTCATTTCCTTGAATAACATGTCTATTCACATTTTAGTTTAATCATTATTAAGAAATAAGTTCAATAGAATATCAAATTATGAGACAGCACATGAAACTTGCCATACAGTAAAAGTCAGATATGAGGCGACTAATTAAGTTAAATAGAGGAAAGTGAGCATACTTACATATTAATACAAATTGTTTCAAATGAAGCATAATGAAAGTATTTCAAGTATGTACACTACATTCATTGACATATAAATGCTCTTAATACTAATGTTGATATTGTAAGAAAATTGTTTAGGCTCTTGCAAAGACATGAGAAGCTAAAGTGACTGTCATATGATAAGCTAAGAATTTGAATGCACTAATATTGGAGGAGCTCATTATATCTCTTCCCCCTTATAAAATGAGGTTTAAAGAAACATAAGAAGAAGAGGTAACTAATAGAATAAAAATTTAATGCCATATTTTCTGAGCTCTTTTATATTGGTCTATACTTGAAGATACTACTGTATATTGATATATACATGGTTGTATATGAGTTCAAAAATGTATTTGAACCCTTTTGGTATATATGTTAGTGATATATAATATTATATGCCCTTACATGAACTTAAAGTTCATCGGTATGTGAAATCTTGGAGATTTCTGACATATAAGCTTCTAAATGTGTAAAACTAAGTCCATTTCATGGATATGGACATGGTGGCCAAGTTAAATGTGTTCTAATGTCTTAGAGGTGATTAGACATGATTTATAGACTTATTGGATTCTTAGAAAGCTTAATTTGAATTTTTGATGTACATAAGGGTTTATTTACATCCTATTAAAAGTTAAGGAACTTAAATGTAATTTTTCAATTTTTGGAAGGCCAATATGTAATTTTATGAAGTCAAGGAGCTTAACTATATATATTGTTCAAAATTTTGGGACCAAAATGAAAATAAAAGTTTTTCTCATTCTCAAATCTTGGGCTTAATTGCAAATTTAAGAAAAGTTTGAGGTGTATAATGGCAATTTCACATAAACTAAGGGCAAAAAGGTAATTCACCAGGTTTGGTCAAAGAAGAGTCAAAATTCTAGACCCTTCTTCTTGTGTGACTGTGCATCCTACCATAAAACATTAAAAACACATTGTTTTTAATTAAAAGAAAGGAGAAGAGAGGAGAAGAAGAAAAATTTTCGGTCATCATCAAATTTCCACCATTCTGTTGATTCTCTAACCCAAAATAAGGTGTTCTAAGTTAATTTGGGGTCAAGGAACTCAAATCTATCATTAGATTTAAGAAATTCTCAAAAGATTTTAAGATATCACTAAAGGAAAGTTTAGGTAAATTTTGTCTCATCTCTCTACATTATGCTTTTGAGTTTGGTGTTGAGATATGTTGTTCTCCGTGCTTGACTATGCATGAGACATGATTTAGATTAATGAAATGAGTCATGGAGAGGCTTCTTTAAGCCAAAACCGAAATTCCCTCTCTTTGGTGAAAGATGGTGAAATTTTGAATATCTTTTGAATTTGATGGTTTAAATAAACTCTATGACGTTAATTGTGTATGTATAATGTGAATTGATGATGAAAAATGACGAAGAAATACATTAGAAGGAGGCTTTCAAGTTTATGCCTTTAGGTGTTTGATAAAATGCCTACGTGAATTTAGCTTAGGATTTAAGGATTATGGTGCGCATTGGAAAGAGGCTTTTATCCATACTTAGAGTAAACTTAAATTTTTGCTTAGATTGATGAGTAGTGGCCTAATGTGCTTGGATAAAAATGTACTTAATTATGATTTGAAAGGTATAAGTATTGAATCAAAAGCATTAAATGCCTTGGAAAATGCAAAAGAAGGCTTATGTGAATAATAAAGGAAGTAACCATGTGAGAAGCTTCATGGTCGAATCCTATAGCTTAAAAATTATGATATTGTGTTTTATACACTTACATGATGGTGTATAAATATGAGATATATGTTTGAGTAGTAAATACACAGCATTTGTACATATAAAGGCTCAGGAATTGTGAATCAAGGAGCTCGTACTAAGGATTGTTGAAGTCAAAGGAGTGTACACCTTCTTTTAAGGTGAGTTGGGGAAAACATATCTCTCAAATAGGATTAGGACATCTCAAGACATGCATGATGACTTCTATCTGAATTTTGAACCTAGGTAACGCATAGTAGAATTGATTCTCAAATAGATGCCAGTATACTTATATATTTAATAAATGACATTGTTTTGAATAAGTCTTTGTAGTTAGAGTGAAACTAATGTTTTTATTTCATATTTTGAGGAATGATATTGTTTTCAACAAACTTACACTTGAAGTGCAAAGGACAATGATTTATTTTATGAAACTACATTTTTGAATAACTTTGCACTTAGAGTGCAAAAGATGACTTTTACTGCATGAAATAATGTTTTGGAACTTACATATACATAACCGAGTCATGTATGTTGCATGATTGTGATCTCTTTTAGCTTAAAGCCATGGCAAGGTTCCATTTTATTGATTGGACTGAAAAATAAAGCCGTGGTACCTTACTTGATGTTAGTATCAAATATTTGTATATGATTTTTTTGTAATTGGTGAGGTAACAATTGGCCAATCATGTGCTAGGCATATAAGATTAAGCGACCCTCGTACCCTTGACGCTGGTACATAAAAGTCGAGTCTTTATAACAATGCCATTCTACAGGACTCACAGGTGATTGCACACCTAGAGGCCTGGTCACTGACAAGGTCGTCACCTAGGGTCAAGATGCTTTTGTCAACCGTAGTCTAGACTCACCACAGATGAAAATCGAGCCAACACTGAAATTGGTGGGTGTGCACACTAGTTTGGTTGACCAGTGGTGACACATATAACTATTTTGGCTTACTCTGAGATTTGGCTTACTAACGAGATTTGATTTTTACCTGTGATGCTTTTCTGCTCTTGTGTACTAGAACTGGAACCTACATTCACTGAAAGATTGATTAATAAGCTAGGCTTATATAGTTCCTAACCAGTATGAGTCATTAACTAGGTCTATGCATTTCTATGTCATGCATATTCACTTCATAGATGGCTATATTCATGTTAGATGTGTAAAACCGACCTTAGGTTATTTAGAACATTTTGGTGTGTACCGAGTTCTGTTTGCGATATATGTCTTTTTCCCGCTCACTGAGTACATAATGCACTCACCCACTCTACTATCCAAGGATGCAAGCTAATTAGGTGAGCTTGAAGTTTTGAGTGGCTCGTGCGGTCTTTTGACATATCCGGGGTTTTACCATACGTGAGTAGTCTCTGTGTTTGTACTTTTGTTGTATAGTGCTCATGACTATGCTGATATGCTTTAAAATTTTGTAAATTAACTCTTGATTGCCTTATGATTTGTAAATGACCTTATGTGTGAACCATTTTGTGATGTCCATATGTTTTTAAAGATATCTAGTTAGCCTTGCATAAATGGTTCAGGGTACCGTAAGTATCTTTAGTGTAGGTATGTGGCAGTTGTCATATGCCTGAGGTGATTCCAAGTCGTGATAAAAAAGTTTAGCATTCAAGGATTCAAAGGAATAGTTAGGTCAAGATTCAAGAGGAAGATACGTCTACAAATGATAGTAACAATGAAGACATGGTACCCAACAATAGAAAATTCAAGTTCTTATGTAGAAAAAAGCTCTCTTAGAGGAAGGAATTAAAAGAGGTTAACTTTAATCCTAAAAGAAAATCAACTAACATCATTTTCTTTGAGTATGAGAAACTAAGTCATATGCAGTCTAAATGCCCTCCTTAAAGAGGGTGAGAAATATAAAAGAAATGAAAAGAAGAAGATGAAAAAAATAATAAAAAAGGCCCTCAAAGTGAATATCGAGATTTTTTTTAACTAATTTAAAAAGTGAACATGTAAAAGAAGTTACTCATATATGCCTTATGACTTATGTTTATGATACTTCTACCACTTAATTTTGTGATAGTGATAGTGATATTGAGTTATCATATGATGAATTGATTAAGAGCTTTGAAATCATTATCATGAAAAGAAATAAACTATCTTTTAAAATCGAAAAGGCTAAAAAAACATTTAGATATATGATAGATGCATATTTGACTATATTTACACACCCATATTTGATGTATTTTGCTTAATATTTTGTAGTTTTATTATATATTTGATACTTACGCTCCAAGTGAATTTATAGGATATAATTGCCTTCATGGAGGCAAAGGAGAAGAATTCAGATGAAAACATGACATAAAACAAAGATTTGAAGCAAAGTAAAGATACTTGGACATGTCTATGCTTGTGTAAGTCTTTTAGTTTGATCAAAATCATGAATTCTAGAGATTTTGGAGTATACATGATCTTTGTACAAGCTAGTGTATCAAATCATGTATCTCCCAGAACCCTAAAATTAACTATAAAAAGATATGAGTGGAGGCCAATTAGGGGAGAAAACTTCTAGAGTTGATTATGGACATGAAGAACGTTCAAAAGGCATGATATTGATCTATAGACATGGAGATTAGAAAGAAATCATGAAAAGTTCCAGTAGATTACAACATTAAACCTTAAAATTGCAAAAAAAATAAATAAATATAACTCTTTGTCTTCTATTCATTTTTCTACCTTTTTATCTTTGATTTTGTTCTCTATTATATGAAACTAAATACTTTTTAGTGTTTAGGTTTGATGAACCCTAGTTGAGATAACAATATGTTTTGATTCTTTTATTTAACGCAATTGTTTTGATTGATCTATTATGATTCAATTATGTTTTTATGCCTGTTCTAATAGATCCAAAATATATGATTTCATGACATAAACATTGAGAAATCTTATTTATGAATAGATATACCATAATTGAAAGGAGTTGCTTGCGAACCTAGAGATACGTCACCATAAATCCTCTAGATTAAGGTCAAACCTAAAAGAGGAATTCTTAAATCAATAAAGCAAGCCCAGAAACTTTATTCTGAATGATTTCGATTAATAAACCTATGGATTAGTTGTTAGTGTTCTCAAGTCAATTATTAATATAAGATAGGAATTTCCACATTTGAATAGTCAATAAAACAATTGTATGAGAAAAGATTAATTATTTAATGGTTTTAGGGGGATTCATTACCTAGACACTAATCTTTGGTATTGAGTTTTCTAAGTGATTTCCTTTATTTATGTGTTCATTATTATTTCCTATTTTATTCTAATTATTTACGTTTTATTTTCTTTATTAAAATCCAAAATCCAAAATCCAATCTGTGGGCTAGATAACAAGAGAAAGGTAATTATTAGTAATCATTGTCTTCGAGGGATCGACCTCTACTTGCTTATGCTAGCTACAACAATGTCGTGAACTTACGGTTAATTCAAATATTGACAATTAAAATAAACCAATCAAGTTTTTAGCACTGTTCCTAAAGATAGTGATATTAGGAACCCCTAGTGCTATTACTCAAGCCATTATTTTTGTATTTATTTTTATTATATCTTGTTGTATTTTTGGCTTATTTATTTAATTACCTTTTAAACTTCTCTACATTGACAATGTGTTTGTGGTTTATTTTAGGGATTAAGGTTTAATGTCATCACCACATTTCACAATGGAATGATGGAGCAAACAATCCTTTTATGGGAGTTAGGGTATGTCACCATAATATGTACATCACCATATGGGAGAGAGAGGTTTCCTGACATGTTTTCGGAGGCTCAAGCAATATCTATACCGTGTTGCAACATTTTTTGGAGTAATTATTACAATTGTGAGTGTCAGACACTAACCTATATATGTGAGCAATCAAGTATATACAACCAACCTTAAAGTGCACTATATGAGAATAATTATAATTCATAGTGGAGCAACTCTTAAGTTTATGAATAGAATGATAACACTCTAGCTAAATATTTATACTACCAAACACCTTAAGTTAAGGAGCTAACTATGGAAGATATGACAGACAATTTTATTAAAGAATTAATCATGAGACATCAAGAAACAAAGGTTCGTATACAAAATATGGTGACACAAATTAACCAGTTGGCAAAGATATTATTTGACGAGATGTAAAGGAGTTTGCCAATTCCTACTAAAACAGACCCTAAAGAACACGTAATAGAAATCATTCCTAGGGTTGGAAACAAGCTTCCAGAAGAAGAAGAAGAAGAAGAAGAAGAAGCCTCTATAAAAAAAAAAAAAGAGGAAATAGAGAAGTGACAAGAGGCAATTGAAGAATATGAGTCAGAAACATCTGTCTAGGAAGAAGAAGAAGAAGAAGAGTGGACAAAGGTGGTTAAGGAAGAACTGGCAGAGGAAACAAATAAGGAAACTACTAATAAAGCATTGGTAGCCACCTAAAGAAAAAAGTTTCCACTTCCTCTAAGACAAACTGCTTTCATTAACTCAAGATTTTAGGAGTTTTGTTATTCCTTATGTTTTTAACATTTTGTTATTAAAAAGGGAATTAATGGAGTCCATTAATGTTATTAATCTAATCTATTATGTCTTTATGATTATCGTGCAATAGGTGGCTTACTTATAGGATACCAAACTACCTTTTGGAGAAATGGGCAAAAGCAATTCACTAATTATAAACCCAGGTTAAAGGTAAAAGTGCAGCGTACATCAAACTAATAATGTTAAACAAGCACTACATGGGAGGTAACCCATAAGTTAGTCTGTGATACACTTTAGGAAACCTTAACCCTTCCAGATTTTCACACTTTCTCTTTTTCTCTCACTCCATGCCATCTCCCCTCATTTTTTCCTTTCAATTTTTCATGTTTTCCAGCCAATTTAACGACACCCAAGTAAGTAACTTAGTCCATTTCAGTTATTTATGCATGTTTAATTGGGTGTTTTGCTTTATTTAGGAAATTTAGAGTTTAAAATGTTATAATTGAGGATTTGGAATTTTGACTGAATTTATGTGATTTTATGCTTAAATATGGTTTAATAGTTGAATTTAAGTCTTACCAAATTGCTTTTATGATTCAATTTGTGTAACTGAATGTGAATTGGGTGAAAGTTCAACTTCAATTGTGAGATTTTAAGTTTTCCTCACTAAGTGTTTAATTGTGAAATTTTTATGGTGAATAAGGTTAATTAGTTGTTTCTGACATTAATTGATAATGGGTTTGTGTTTAATTGCATGAATTTAATGTTTAATTTCGTCAATTTTGTATAATTTTTAATTTAGGATTTTTAATTTCAAATTTAGGGTTAGAATTTGTAATTTAACAATTAGGTAGCTTCATTTGTTAATTACAATATATCTAATTTTAATTTTGAGATTAATTAGTTTATTAGTTAATTTTGTAATTAAATTTATTTATTTATAACTTATTAATTTTTATTAATCTATTAATTATTTCTATGTGTCTAATTTTTTATTGTTAGTTTACTTTTACATTTAATAATTTCGCGTGCATAATCAAGTTTCAGTTTGGGGAAAAGAGTATTCTCGTAATTTATCTATAAATTTTCTCGCACTTATTCAAAGTTGCAAGTACAATGACAAGATTATGGTGAGAAAGGGAGACCCCCAAAAAAAGACAACGAGGAGAAGGTTCTTCAACTATGGTTCAACCCCCATAGTGGCCACAGATGTTATTGTTCAATGTCACGGCCCAAGAGGAACAATACCGATGGTTGAAGGATAAAAAAGTTTAAAACAAATAGATTCATTGACTAAGAGGTGTTGGAGCAAGTTGACTTAGCCTAATAAGTTTAGGACCATTTTGAATTTGACACATGGTCCCGACTCTTTAATATTGTGGAACCTTCTTATAAAAAGCTTATATTAGAGGTCCTCTCCATATTCTTCATGGAGAGAGGTAGCTATGATAGGGATTGACCTAACACAATCCAGTTCCAAATAATGGGAGACATGTTCTGGAAGAGCTATTCAGAGTTTTCCATCATAGTGGGTCTATACAACCAGGAGTACGTAGGGATAACAAAGTATATGAAATTACAGACTGACTTTTTGTACAAATTATCTCCTTAGCACTTATGGCAAACAATTAGCATAAAGAACAACTACGACCTAAGCAAATCAAATGTATCTACACTGTAACATCCTGCACTCAGATACATCCATGGTATTCTGAGCCATATACTGGATCGTCAGAGTGACAGCTAAAATTCATTAAGAACATAGATTTGTATTACTTATGGAGCATGAGTGAGAGGACGCCAATCAACTTAAAGAGTGCACTTGCCCAGTTCATCATATGTTAAAGCAAAGATAGAAAGGTCAACACAATTTGTGTTAGGCCTTATATGATCAGACTAGCACAGCAGATGGGAGCATTTGATCGCTTAGCATCGGTATGGTGTATGAGCACTATGGTTGCACTTATAATTACAGCGATGTAGCACATATGCATGGTACACAGGCATTGGTGTACCACAGGCAACATATATAAACTCATTAGGGAACCTGAAGAGCCAATAGTCATGGGTGGATCTAGAGTGGAGCTAAGTCGAAACATTACAAACTATATATCGTTGTAAAGATAAGAATAAGATCTACAACTTTTATGAAAATAATTTGGTC
>JAOSBN010000179.1:35210226-35232421 GCA_027563595.1 Erythroxylum suave
GGGGGGGGGGGGGGGGTGTGCAATACTAGAGCTAGATATTCTGAGAGTTCCTAGAGTTAGGATGCAACACCCGACTTAACTAAAGATATCACTATTGGAAAGATAGGTGGGTCAGCTTTTAGGAACTTAGAGTAATCTCTGACTTCAAAAGGTAGAGCTTCTGAAGTAGGTAGGATAGTTGGAGACTTCAGTTGAGCAGTTAGCCAGGCTCCAAATTACAATTAGATGGATGGGAGAGCTGATGTTACTAATGGCGAGTAGTTTAGGGAATAATTTCCATCCTCCACCATCTAGTGAGGGCACTTCTTTAATAGCTCCTCCACTGGTATAGGATTATCATCTTGAGGATCCTCTTTTATTGAACCAACCAAGGTCACCTAATGAGGAAGATTCTTGATTTTTGCTAAGTTTGTCTATTTCTTTATTAATTGTGTATATCTTATTTTCTTTTATCTAACTTAATAGTCAACGATATTTTTGCATCTTAATTTTTGTATTATTTTTATTTCTATTTATTTTTATCATTTTTTTGTTTATTTATTACAAGGATGTAATCTAATATTAGATGAATCATAATCAAATGATTGTCTTACTAAAAAAAATACCACTTATCCTTCTCACTTATTCTATATACTTATACTATGTATGTTAAGGAAAATGTAAAACTTTGAGTCTAAGGAAGAGGTTAACAATTTTAATGATTTTCTTAAGCTTAATATAATCTTAGATATTAAATTTTATGAACTAATATGTTAAATTAATTGAAATATGCCTATCATTACTTTACTCAATTATTGAATATTTATTTGAATTAGTATGTAAAAGGAAGATAGTTAAAACAAAATTGTTTCTATAATTCATATTTTTAATAATCATTGAAATAATCAACTTGAATGAAATTGCATACTATTTACACATATATAAACCTATCTTTTTCGTGAGCTTTTGAGCCTAAGAGAAAATTTTGAAAAAATTTTAAGCTCTTTTATTTCTTTCATATGTGTTATCATTTGTAGTTGTATAATTCTAGAACTTATTATTATTATGCATATTGAGACCACAATTGCTAAATCAGAACCATTTAAATGATGAAAGGATTTATTTTAGCCTATTTCTTTGATTATTACCTTAGCTTAATTTATCCCTTAAGAATAACCAAGTTGAGCCTTAGCCTTTTTCATTGTTTATAAACCCAATTACTAGCTTTATTCCTATTTTACTTTGAAGCCTTTTATTGTTTTTAACCCCAAAGGTTATTTACATTACTTGCATGTTTGAAACTTGAAATTTTGAACGGTCCAATATTTATTTAATTATGGTACATGATGAATGCTCAAAATGATTGATAAAAAAGATGAGCTTAGAAAAGAAAAGAAGAAAAATATATAGTACCAATATGAAAGGACCTATTTGTATTGTAAAAAGTTTTATGTAATGTTCTCTTTAGTAAATTCACTTACAATCAACCCTTTTTATCATCCCAATCATATCTTACCTAAACCACATTACAACTCATATAAAGACCTTTTAACTTTTTTTTTGGTTTATAAATAAATGGTAAAGGTGATAATTTTACAAGCCTATAGTAAGAGTTTTACTATGCATTGATTAAGAGTTTGATACTTTTTGCCGTAAACACTTAGGTGTATTAAGTGAAATCTTACTGAGGGTGTAAAGGTTTATGCTTTTGATTTCAATGAGTTTATCAATGTGATTACTATTAATATAGAACTAGGAAGTTCGTTTTAGGATAACTTGAACCCAATTGTATGTTAATTTGACTAATGTGATATTTTAATTTAGAGTATGGATAGACAGGTTGAGATTAATGAAGGATGGATGTTGTATGATTTATAATTTTGATTATGATTTGCTTGAGCACAAGAAAAAGCTTAAGTGTGACGATGTTCGAGATGTATATTTGACTATATTTATACACTCATGTTTCATGGATTTTGCTTGATATTTTTTCTTTTTATTATATATTTGATACTTAATTCATTCCAAGTGCATTTGAAGGTTATAATTGTCTTTATGGACCAAAAGAAGAAGAATTTGGATGAAAACATGACATAAAATAAAGATTTGAAGCAAAGTAAAGATCCTCTACCATGTCTATGTTCGTATAAGTCTCTCAGGCTATTCCAAAACATGAATTCTAGAGATTTTGGAGTATACATAGTCTAGTACACTCCCCTATATCAAACCATGAATCTCTCAAATCCTAAAATTTATTGTAGAAAGACGTAAATGGAGTATAATCGGGGGAGCAAATTTTTGGAGTCGATTCTAGACATGAAGAACATTCTGAAAGGATGATATTGATCTAGAGACGAGGAGAATGCGAAGAAATCATTAAAAGATCTAATAGATTACAACATCAAACTTCTAACTTACAAGAACATTTAATAAAAGAGAAAGGGAAATTTAAAATTATGAACTCTTTATTTCCTATTCATTTTCTTCTTATTTATCTTTGATTTTGTTATCTATATGTGTAACTAAATGTTTTTTAATGTCTAGGTGTGATGAACCTAGTTGAGATACCAATATTTTTTATTCTTTTATTTAATACAATTGTTTTGATTGGTTTATGAATGTTCTAATATGTCCAGAATATTAGTACATGATATGATTTCATAGCATAGAGATTGAGAAATCCTGTGTATGAATATATCTACCATAATTGAAAAGCTTTGATTGTAAACCCAGAGATAGTTCAACATAAATCCTTTAGATTAAGGTCAAACCTTATAGTAAAATTTACAAATCGATAACAATCTTAAAAACTTTAATCAGAAAGATTTTAGTTAATAAACCTATAGATTAGCTGTTAGTAATCTCAAAAGAGTTATTAACATAAGATAGGAACTTCTAAGATCCAGTAGTCAATAAAACAATTGCAAGATAAAAGGTTAATTATTTAATGGTTTTAGGGGATTCATTACCTAAACACTAATCTTTGATATTAAGTTTTCTAATTAATTTCCTTTCTGTATTCATTGTTGTTTCCTACTTTATTTTAATTGTTTAATTTCTATTTTCATTATTAAAATCCAAAATCCAATTCATAGACTAGATAATAGGAGAAAGGAAATTACTAGTAATCACTATCTTTGTAGGATCTACCCGTACTTACCTGTGCTAACTACAACTACCTCATGTAGTAAGGTTAATTTAAATATTGACAACTAAAATAAGTCAATCAATACATAATAAGCGAAAAATGAGAATTTAAAGAGTAAATTGCATAAAATCAAAATATTTAAGTGTATGACCATATTTGACAGTCATAAGTTTAATGTGTTAAAGTGTAAAAGTAAGATATTAAATAAAGAGATTGATGCTTTCTAAAACTCCTTTCCTAAGTTCATTAAAGGAAATGAGAAGTTATAGAGTGTGCCACAAACCTAAAAAGATCTCTAGTGATATGTATAAGATTAGATATACTTATGAGATTACATCTAACACTAATAGTACATTTGTTAAAGGGAAACATTTGTGTAATGAAGATCCTTTGCCTAAGGCATAGAATGATTATGTTGTATCTATATCCAAATATGCACGTAATTTTTATGCACATAATTCATCTTCTAATCTTTATTTAAGAAACAAGCCTCATACATCTATATTTTGTTCTTAATATAGGCCTAGAGTTTAAAATTGCTAAAGCAAGAATAAGCATTATCTTCAACATAAAGCCATAGGGTAGAATGTAATATCATTCTCTTTCATTTAATCCTTAACATTAATTTAGTAGTAAGAGCCAAGCTCTTACTTATGATAGGCCTCGTTTAAAGCATAATGGTATGACACATATTTATAATCCCTATAGGTATCAATCTATTAAAGGAATATGTATCATACAAA
The DNA here is from genome assembly GCA_027563595.1 of Erythroxylum suave. Classification (NCBI taxonomy): domain Eukaryota; kingdom Viridiplantae; phylum Streptophyta; class Magnoliopsida; order Malpighiales; family Erythroxylaceae; genus Erythroxylum; species Erythroxylum suave. Next base: position 35,214,097 of record JAOSBN010000179.1, read on the forward strand.
ATGTTACGTCATTTTACTTTCATAAACTGTGAAAATGGGGTTTTGGGAGAGCAATATAAGCATCATGCTACTCGGTGAAGCGGTGGAGTGTTGCATCCTAGATGGAGAAAGTCCAATAGCCAAAAGCATTACTAGCTTACGCTCTAACCCGATTAGCATGGGGCACGTGGAATCCCATATGAGACCACCTTGCAAGGCTAAATACTCCTGGGTGGGAGGCAGTTGGAGGAAAGTAGACCGAGTGAATTACAGTGCATGGATCTAATGGAAATGAATCTACAACTGGTTATGGAACAGGAAGAGATGCTACAAGCACTTAGTTATTGCCTATCCGAACCCACCTTTCCTTCCCCTGGAAGGGTATAAAATTCCAATAATATCTAAAAGAGAGCTTTCCATCATTCTTCTATCTGCCTAAGAATTCATTTATCCATTAAAGCCATAGGTCTCACAATCATAAAATCAATGCACATCATATATATAAGATAAGATGTTATTATTATGGCGAACAGAGGCATATTGATAGTTTGTTATAGAAAAGATTAATGAGTAAATCCTTAAGAAAATTGATTGAAAAGAACAAAAATTCACCAATTATTCAAGTGATTTGGTAATAAAAAACACACTAATTACTTTATTTTATAGGTCTTTAAAAAAAGAGTAAATGATATATAGATATTGGGTGCTTAAGGCACATAAGTAATGATGCATCTAAATTTGCAACTCTTAAAAATAAATGTAGAGGATTCTTTAATTTGGAGATAATGAAAAGGATAATTGGAATTGTAAAAGTTTGTAACAAAGAGCAAATCATGATTGATATTGTGCCATTCATGGTTTAAGCACAATCTTTTAAATTTGAGCTAAGTTTGCAAGAAAGGTTATAGAATATGTTTTGAAGGAAAATTATGTAACTTTTCAGAATTGATGACAATAACATTACTTTTTCAGGTAAGAGATACGAATATATATATATATAATTGTTTTTAATCTCTCTAACCAAATTGTGAAGTGTTTAATGTCTATAAGTGAAGATATATCGATTTGGCCTAAGAGGCTTTGATATACAAGTTTGGAACTCATCTATAACCTCAACACTAAGAAAAATTTTAATAAACTTCCAAGTGCCAAATTTGAGAAAGGAAAAGAGTGTAGATTTTTCATATGGGAAAGCAATATAAGAGCTCATCAAGAGCAAAATTTTGGTGACTTCTAATAGACTTTGTAATTAATTCCTATTGATTTGTTTGAGTCTACTAAACTTTTTAGTTTATGTGGTAAGTTCTAAGTATTTATCATAGAATATGATTTTAGTATGTTTACATTGGTTTTGTTCTTAGCTAGTAAATATTAATGCTTCAGGGAATGTCAATTTTATCAAAGGTTTAAATGAAAAGAAAATTCCTATTGCATTAATTAAAAGTGGTCATTGTAGAGAGTTTAAGAACCAAATATTTGAAGCTTTACATAGGAAGAAGCAAAAGATTAACTACTGAAAAAAATTTCATTGCAAATGTTAAATTTTGAACACTTAGGATAATTTAAGAAAGTATGTTTCTGAATCAGATGAAAGGATTTTTATTATCTCCTATTGAACTAGTAAAGGAGGAGTCTTGTTATTGAAGAGTCCATGCATGTTATTTTTAAGAATACAACTCTCTTACTTTCAAGAAAAGTCTTAAAGATGATGATGTAAGTATATCCAAGGGTGTGGATAAGTTATCCTTTAAAGAGAACATAAATGATCATCGAGGAACTTCACGTAATCCAAGTAAAGGAGAAAAATGATAAGGAGCTTTAAAGAGATTGAAATTTTAAAAAGAATCATCCCCCATATCAAAATATAGGTGATATTTAATAAAAGGTATTTACTAGATCACATCTTAAAGAATTATCTCATCTTTCTTTCATTCTCAAATTGAGGTTACGATTATAATAAAAGCCCTTATTGATGAGATTTAAGTTCTTATTATAAATGAAGAGTTGAATCAATTTGAGAGAAGTAAGTGTGAATCTTAGTACCTAGAACAAAACACAACCAAATTATGTATACCAAATGGGTGTTTAGAAACAAAAATAAAAAAAGGTTAACAAGATACCATTGTGAGAAATAAACCAAGACTGATGAATAAAAGGTTCAATTAAGAAAAGGGTATAGATTTTGAAAAACCTTTTATTTAGTATCTAGATTAGAAGTTGCTCCTTTATGACCATAAGGTCATAGGTTTAATTCACGAAAATAGCTTCTTTGTGAAAATACAAAGGGAAGGTTGCATACATTATGACATTCCCCAGACTCCACAAAGCAGGGATCCTTGTACACTGGGTACGTTGACTTTGATTGTCTAGATTAGAAGTTGTTATATTAGTGCTTACAATTGTATACATAGGTTTATTTTAAATGGTTTTATTCAAAGAGACGTTTGTTGATCAACCTTTTAACTTTGAATTCATGATGCAACTAACCATATTCACAAAGTTTCTAAAGCTTTATATGGATTAAAACAAGCTCCTAAAAGTTGGTATAATAGGTAAAGTGATTTTAAAAAAAAATAATTTAACAATTAATCCAACACTTTTTATTAAAAAGCATAAGCATGAAATTTTAATAATTCAAATGTATATTGATGATATTATGTTAGAGCTACTAATGAAAAATTACGTAAAGAATTTTCTGAGTATATGAGTAGGAAATTTAAAATGAACACGTAAAAGAGTTCAACTTCTTTCCTATACTTTAAATCAAGTAAACGAAGGAGGCCATCTTTGTTAATGAAGACAATTACACTAAGAAACTACACAAGTGCTTTAGGATGGATAAATCTAAGCCATTAGAGAAACCCATAAGTTTCATATCCAAGTTAAATAAGGATTAAGAGGGCAAGTCAATTGATGTAAAGCTTTACTAAGGTATAATTGGTAGTTTACCTTACCTTACCATAAGAAGGCTTTATATTATGTTTAGTATATGAAGCAAGATTCTCATCTATTAGCCATTAAATCCGTATATTTGTATGGTATTAATTCATTAGGATTTGGTATTCTAAGCATATATTCTTGATTGCGAATATATTGTTAGTCTCTTAAATAAAAATATTACTAATACATATGAATTATTAGGAAATGCATTAATCTAATGGTTTACTAATAAATAAATTTTGGTTATAATATTAATTATAGAAGTTGAATATATGGTAGTTGATAGTTGTTGTGCATAATTTCTACAGCTTAGGGAATGACCTAGAGATTATGGCAGGAAAACTTCAAGATGTTTATTAGGTATGACAAACACTGCCATTCATTCCACAAATAAATTTATGCATTATAAAACCAATCACATAAAAATAAAGTATCATTTCAATAAAGTAAAAATATAATTTGTTGAAATCTTACATCGATAGGCCCATTAATTGATGATAATTATTGCATTATTATTAGGAATTCAACGTGACGAATGCATATTCTATTTGATTTATTGATAATTTATATGTTTATATGCATGTTTTATCACTTGAATTCCATGCATGTTTTATCACTTGAATTCCATTTAATTTAAGTTATTGTTATTTTATTTCATTTGTAGGTTTTTTTAGGTTTAGGTGCTCTATTTTAAACATCTTTGATTATAATATAGGTTAGCATAAGCCAACTAAAGTTCATAACCAATGCATTATAAATGCATCATAAATGATGAGTCCTTCAATTTGACATTATCTAGCCAAACATTTGAGGTTTAAACTTCTAACTTTCCCTCTTCCCCCTCATTTCATCATATAAAAACTCTATTTCTCCAAAATTTTCACTTCAATCAAATTTAGCTTCTCTCAAACTTCATTATTCAAAGTCAAATCATTGCTTTCTCCTATAGTTTCTCAGTGATATCCGTCATTTCCCATTACATCAGGATATGTTTTATGTTTATTTTATTTTATTTCTTATATAACAAAGGTGATCTTCTCTTGCTCCAGTAAGTCTCAGACAATAATAACCACTCTAAAAGATCTCAACAACCCTCTAATATTGGTTTTCATAAACACCTAGCCTCAATTTGATATTTATTTTGGATAAGCCCAAACCACCCTTAAATTGGGATTTTTAAGACTTTATGGTTTTTTATTGAAATTTTTATTAGTTGGCATTTCTTTCATGACTTAGAAATTGTTTATCCTTTCAATTTGATGAAAACTCATTTTACATTGTATCAATTTTGAATTTATAACATTTTCGGGCTTTAGAATTGGGTATTTTCGAAATTCCTAAAATTTATAAAGCTTTTAATAAAATTAAAATGTGTTTGATTCAATTGGAAGTTATTTGTTAAGGTCCAATTTAGTATAAATTTGATTTTTGTGTCATTATGAAGTTATTCATTTCAGAAATTGTTAAAAATCATGCATTTTTATGAAATCACTAGTTCGTTAACACAATTATAGGAAACTATAAAGTTTTATAACATTCAATTTCATTAAATTTTATTGATTCATCCTATAATTGAAAATATTTTATTTAGGCATACTGTCACAAGTGGAACTTTCTCAAAAATTTATTGTTTTGGTTAAATTAAACATATTTAGCTACTATTCCATTAAACTAAAAGTTCAATTGATATTTTACATGGTTAATTTTACTTGATTTTGACCAATTATGCATTAAATTATTTAATTTTGATTTTTTAGTCGACATTATATACTTTATAAACTTTTTTAATAATATTTTATTTTATTTTATAAATTTAACTTTTCTCATTATTTTTTACTTAAGATTAATTGAGGAACAAGAAACATAAAAATGTTGAAATTGTAAGAAAATTACCCAGATATGTTATAAAGACTTGGAAAGCCAAAGTGATGATAATCCAAGAAGCGAATGGGTTAAATATGCTACCATTAAAGAAGCTTAGTAGATCTCTATTCATATATGAAATGAAAATTAAGGAAAAGCAATAAGACACCATACCTTCAAAAAGGAAAAACTTATCATTTAAAACTTCAAATAACGAATCAAGTAAATAAGAAGGGACATCAACAAGTGGAAGTGATCAGGAAGATATTGTCTTTACCACTAGGAAATTTAAAATTTTTTTTTAAGAGAAAGAACTTCTCCAAAAGAAACCATTTCAAAAAAGAAAACGTAGATACAAAAGGCAAATCAAATGACATTATCTAGGCTCAATGTAGGAAACTTGGTTATATGAAGTCTCAATACTCCCTCCTCAAAGGTAATGAAAAATATGAAAATGAACATAAAGAAAGAGAATTGGGATAAAAACCAAAATTAAGGCAATTAAAACCACAAATTAGGATGACTCAAATGATTATGAAAGTGAGCATTCAGAAGGAGAAGTAGCTAACATATGTTTTATGGCTGATGTTGATGACAAGGTACTCTCTAACTCTGGATCTTATAATAGTGATAGTGATGTTGAATTATCACATGATAAACCAGTTGAAAGCCTTAAAATTATAAGTATGAAAAGAAATAAGCTATCTTCTAAACTCAAAGAGGCTTAAAAGTATTTAGATGTATGCATAAGTGAAAATGAAAAGAAAATTTGTGAATTGCATAACATTAAAGAGTCTAAGAGTATGGCTATTATTGATAATCATAGCTTACACACATTAACGCAAGATAATGAGACATTGAAAAGCAAGGTAAGTGCTCTCAAAAAGTCCTTGTTGAAGTTCACTAAGGGAATTGAGAAACTTGAAAGCATGTTGAGATCTCAAAAGAGATTAATAATAGGCATGGGGTTAGATATAACTAAAAAAATGCATATAATACCAAAATCACATTTATCAAGGAAAACATTTTCATATTAAATAACTTTTTCCTAAGATGATAAATGAGCATGATGTATCCAGGTCTACGCATATACCTAAATGATATACATATGCTACATCCATTAAGCCTTACTATAAAAATAAGTCCCATGCATTCATGTATGGTTCTTAATCTAAGGCTAAGGTTTAACATTACCAAGATAAAAATAGGCATTATTTCTATGTAAAGATATAATGTAGCATGCAATCTCGCTAGCAATCATTTAGACCTTAACATCAATTTAAAAGGAAGCATCAAACTTCCACTTATAATAGACCTTATACATAATGCCATAACACATGTTTACATCTCTTTTAAGAATCAAGATAATCAAATGAACATTTCTTATGCATTTAATAATGCTAGAACATTTCATTACCCATAAATACCATTTAATTCATATCATATAAAAAAAGGGCTCCATATAATTCTTAGATACATAAAAGAATCAATAATGCAATTATGAATTAAAATAATAGGTTTTATTATCACGGAACCTATTAATATTATGCGTATAACATGGTATGTAATTTTCATTTTAAATACGGGCATATTAAAAAATTTTATTTCATAAAATGAAACTTGATGGATAAATTATCAAAGAATTAGGTCAAAAAGAATGTAAAAACTAATAATCAAGGACACAAGTTTATTTGGGTGCTAGGACACATTGATTATTTTGTTTTATAGGTCCTTAAGAAAAAGAAGAGAAAATGGTATATAGATAGTGGAAGCTTAAGGCACATGACCAACTATGCATCCTAGTTTATAACTCTTACAGACAAAGAAAGAGGATCTGTTACAATTGGAGATAATTCCAAGGGTGAGATAATTGGAATTAGTAAATTTGGAAAGGAAGATCACACATTAATTGATAATATTCTTTCACTTGATAAGTTAAAGCTTAATTCATTAAGTGTGGATAATTATATGACAAAGATTATAAATTATGATTTTAGGAAAAACTAGAGTAGTTAACTATAATATTAAATTTATGGTAATAAAGAAGGAAATATTTACACAATTTATCTTATTCATCTCTTTGACCAAAATATGAAGTTTTTAATTTCTACAAGTGAGGATGCATGGATTTAGAATAGGATACTTAGACACACAAGCATGGGTCTCATATCCAACCTCAAAGCTAAACAATTTGTCAATGGGCTTTTAAGTATCAAGTTTGAGAAAGACAAGGTGTGTGGAGCTTGTAAAATAGGAACACAATATATGAGCTTATGTAAGGGCAAAAGGTCAGTAACTTTTAGCAGACTTTCGTAGTTTTCTTGTAAAATTTTTTTTCTTACTAGAGTTGCTAGTTTAGGTGGCAATTTTATGCTCTTATAATAATATAAGACTTTAGTAAGTCCATATGTAATTTTTGTCTAGAAAATATGAACGGTTTGGGAAATTTTTAATATTTTTAAGAGACTTCAAAATGAATAGGAACTCTCTGTTGCATCAATTATAGGTGATCATAGTGGGCGGTTTGAGAATAAAACATTTGAAGTCTTTGTTAAAGAAAATTGTTTCATTTACAATTTCTTTTCTTAAGGATCCCTCAATAAGATTGAGGAAAAAAAGATGTCATAAGATATGGTTTGGAATATGATAAATAAGTATAAGCTCCCAAGTACTTTTGGAAGAAAGTTATAGTAACTACATGTCACATCTCAAATAGAGTTTATATAAGACCAAATTTGCAAAAAACAATATATGAGCTTTAGCATGGGAAGAAGTCAAAGATTATTTACTTCAAATTTTTTTGTTGCAAAAGCTATATTATTTAACACTAAGGATAACCTAGGAAAGATTGATTCTAAAGATGATGTAAGAATATTTTTAGGTTATTCGTTAACTAACAAACCATATAGAGTATTTAACAGGATCATTATTGTTGTTCTTTTTATGGATTTAACTCTCTTGCTTCTAAGAAATATTTGAAGATGATGAAGTATATCTATCTAAGGATTTAGGGAAATTAACCCTTGAAGAGAACAAGATTGATCTCTAGGACACCTCACATGAGCTAAGTAAGCACATTATTAAACTAAATGAGGGAGACAAAAAGGATGGTGAGCTTTAAAGAGATTGAAAATTAATAAGAATCATTTTTCAGATCTTATTATAGTTAATGTTCAAAAAGGGTAATTACTATATTACTATAAAGGTAATTACTAGGTCACTTCTTAAAGATATATCTTCACTTACTTTATTTCTCAAATTGATCCTAAGAACGTAAAAAGAAGCCCTTAATGATAAAACTTAGTGTTCTTACTATAATGGAAGTTTAAGCTAGTTTAAGATAAGAAAGGTGCGGAATTTAAAACCTAGACCTTAGAGACCATAAAATCATTGGTACCAAATGGGTGTTCAAAAAAATTGAGATGAATTGGGTACCATTATAGTAAACAAAGGTAGATTGGATACCAAAGGGCATAATTAAGAGGAGGGCATAGATTTTATAGAAAATTTTACACTTATAGATAGATTAGAATCTATTATATTATTACTTGTATTTGTATCTTACATAAATTGTAGATTATTTCAAATGGATGTTAAAAGTGCATTTTTAAATGATTTTATTTAAGAAGAAGTTTATGTTTATCAATCTACCAATTTTGAAATCTATAATGCACCTAACCATATTTATAAACTCTCCAACTTTATGTGGTTTGAAACAAGATCCTAGAGCTATGTATTCAAAAAGAAGTTTATGTTGATTAACCTCCCAATTTTATAATTCATAATACACCTAGCTATGATTATAAACTCCCTATAGATTTATGTGGCTTAAGATAAGCATCTAGAACTTAATATGATAGGACAAGTGCATCACATTTAGAATTTTTGCAAAAAGTAATGTTAATATAACTATTTAAAAAAAAAGCATAAGCATAAAATTCTAATTGTTCAAATTTATGTTAATGATAATATTTTTAGTTCAAGTAATAAAATGTAATCAAAGGAATTATCCAAGTGTATGACTACGAAACTTGAGACAAATATGATATAAGAGCTTAATTTCTTTCTTGGACTTCTAATTAAGCTAATGAAGGAGGGCATCTTCATCAATCAAGTGAAGTAAACTAAAGAACAACTCAAGTTCTTTGAAATAGATCAGCTCAACTAATTGGGGACATCTATAGATCAACTCAACTAATTGGGGACACCCCTAAGGATCACATTTAAGCTAAATGAAGATGAAAAGGGCAAGACAATTAATGTAAAGCTCTACTGAGATATGATTGGCACTTTATTTCATTTTACGACAATTAGGTATGATATTATGCTAAGTGTATGCTTGCGTGCTAGATTTCAATCCACTCGTAAAGATTCCCTTTGTTTATTTTTTAAACACATACTTAGATATTTATGTTGTACCATGTCATTATAAATTTGGTATCCTAAGCACATATTCTTTGACTTGATTGGTTATCCAAATGCAAACTATACCAGTATTTTTTTTATAGAAAGAGCACATTTAGTACTTGCCAATTCCTAGGAAATGCATTAGTTTCGTAGCTTAGTAAGAAACAAAATTTAGTTTTCTTATTGGTGTACTCTCATATGATGTATATATAACTCAATTTATAACGTCTATAAACTTTCTAAGGCAAGTGCATCTATCATTCTATATGATAAGGCTTAAAGTTCCAAGTGCCAATCCCATAAAGACTATGAGTAATAGTGATGATGCTTTTCCTATTATCTAATATAAAATTAAGGTGAATGTGATAATTCAAACTTAAAATAAAATAAAATAAATTGAAAACAATTTAACACAATTAAAGAAACTAAGGTAGACAAAAAATGAAAAATAAAGTAATAAAGTAATGGTACTTAGACTTCAAATAGCTCTTAGGATTTCTCATCCAATTTTGATTTTGTTAACCAATTTATTCTGAAATTTATTAGACTGTAGAAATTCATAAATTAGGCTAATATCTTTCTTAAGACTATTAACACCTAATTCTAAGTTGATTAGATAATTAAAGTCTATAGAATTTCATTACTAGGTTTGACCTTAATCCAAAGGATTAATGTTGATCTATCTCTAGGTTTACATGCAACTCCTTTCAATTATGTTAGATCTATGGCATTGAATTTCTTAATCTCAATTGCTTGCAATCACAAATGAAATAATATGCCAACAATATTAACAATATTTCAATGATAAGGAGAATATATGAATTATTGATAAGTAAAATATGGGAAGATATAAAGCATGTGCATAATCCTTCAGGGTGAAAAAATAAATATATTGCTAACATTGAAAATTTGGTTATTGGCTTGTATTAAGGGTAAAATAATAGAAAGAAAAATGTTAAGGCTCAAATTGGTTATAGCTAAACTAAAAACAAGGTATGTTAAAATCAAAGAAAAAGGCCTAACAAGGATGTAATTTAAATGCCTTTATCATCTTAATGCCTCTATTCTAAAAATTATGGTCTCAATATGTATAATAAAAACAAGTTCTAAAATCATTCATCATTATGTATGATAGTCACACAGTAGCAACAACAACAACAACAACAACAAGAATATAATAATAATAATAATAATAATACTTATATGCGCAGAATCTCATAATTTAGGCTCCAATATGAAAAATTCTACGCACTTTCGTCCAAATTGATACCGTAATATGTAAAAATCCATTTAATCATGTTTTTTTTTTCCTTTCTTATTCTAACTTAATTCCTTAATTCATAACAGCTAAAAATGCTTCAAGATATGAATTGGCAAATTGAAGATTTTTATAAAGAAGAATCAATGCATAAAAATTAACATAAGCTTAAGGCAACATTAAATATATAAAATTACTATACCCCTTCCCCATACTTTAAATTGTACATTATCCCTAATGTACACACCAAATCACATAAAAGAATAAATATGTAGAGAAAAGGTAAAATAATCTAGTACTTCCCTAATTTATCTAGTACTTCAAATTTGATGCATGATGTATATCCGTCATCATCCTTACAAATAGAACATTAAACAATGGAAAGAGAATAAACGAAACATATATCAATTATATAATTATGGTTTAGTATATTCATAATAAAAGGAACAAGAAAATAAACAGCATCTTATGCATTTAACAAGGCTAATCCCTTGCTAATTACTATGAAAAATAAAACATATAAATATGTTTAAAAAAGACAAAATAAACAAAATGTTATATTAAACATCCTAGGTCTTTGTAGGTGCAATAAGGGTATTTGTATTATAGAGTTATGAGGTATTATCTCTATAGTAGCTTGAGCATCTAATTTTTAAGGACTTGGTAACAATATGGCGGATCTTGTCGGTGGAAGTGGTAATGTCACTTCAAGGGGGTCTTATGATCTTAATAAGTACCTACTTCATCCATTGACCCTATGCGTTCAACCACACCACATGCTTTCTCAACTCCTATCATCCCTTTCGGATGGTGCATTGCACTCATAGATTTACCCCATTTATCTCTTTAATAGGGCAATCTTCAATTGATCCTAACGTGGAGGTGTCTATGGTCTCCTAGGTGTTTTAGTGCTCTCTCTAAGGAGTCTTATTGATTGAGCTCTCCTAGTAGCTATTGTAAGGGATCCTGCCTCTATTGTCACTCTAGCATATTGGGGCAATCCCCTTCTACTTTAAACGCAACTGTAAGTTGGTAGGCTCCCACTTGGATGTTGACCAGTCCCTACTTACCTAGCCTCCTCTATTATACCCATTGCTTTTAGCATCTTGAGAGTGATGGATACCATCTACCTCACTAACGTCATCCAAAATAGTCTCTCCAACAGTCCCATACGTCACACTAATCTTGTCTTAATCAAATCCATAAAAATGGAGCCTAATTTGGTGTCAAAGATCGAATGCTTAAAGAAAGAAGCTAAGGTGTATCTAAGGCAGGGGACTTGATCCTCTGTCCCAGTAATCCTGGCCCAATTCTGTCCCAGTCCATCACAACCATTTATTTATGTGGATCCATATAAATAGACGATTAGGATGGACTGGGATAGAGTTGGGCCAAGATTACTGGGATAGAGGATTTAAGGGGCTAAGATGGATGGGGGTTATCTCTACCATGCTATAGGGATAAAACATGTCAGTTGTCCCCACCATTTTGCTGTTATCTCCTCTTTTAGCTATCACGTGGCTAATTAGTGTGTGCATGTATCTCACCATAGGAGATACCAATTGTGTTGCTTTAGACCTTGCGGGCTAATACAACTACTCCTTACTAATGATGCACCACAATGAATTATTATTAACTCCTCATGGGAAGCGCTCTGGTAAAGCTATTTACCCTTTTGTTGTGACGAAGTTCTTCATATATAGGCCCATACATAGTGAGAAATAGGTGTAGCTCATGTTGTGCATCTCCTCGATCACTCCAAATTGAATTGTATTCTCTATCCCCTAGGTTTAATGTCACTTCTCGAACATTAAGGTGGTGAAGAACTCTAGGGTAAGCTATCTACATGTGGGCTCCTCAGTCGTGAAGAAACAATCTCATCCTCGGTCGTTAAGCAAATTTGATCTGCTTTAGCCATACCTAATCAATGCTTCAACTTTCCTTGAAAGGTGTTATCGATGCTATTAAATGCAATATAAGATGTGTGGTAACCATATGCTATGCTATTATTATTAGCAATTGAGGCAATTATTTTGAACTGCTCCCACTTTGTTTCCTCTTCCTTGATACCTCTTTATTTCGATTCATGTGATCTCTTTATCACTGTTCCCTAAAATTTGAAAATAATAAAAATTACCAAAATAAGGGAATAGTATATATCAATTAAAAAGTTCCAAAATAATATCCTATAATTAATTAGTTACAAATAAAAAACATTAAAGATCTAATAAATTAGAACTAATTCTGTAACAATCACAATTGTGATGGCATTATATCCCAAAAAATAAAATTAATCAATTAAAAACCTTATAAATCAACTAACCATAGAAATTGGAATTAGATTATTACACACCTTAATTAAATCAAATAAACCCAATAAAATCAAAATTGTCTGTATTGTATGCAATTAAATGCCAAAAATGGTCTAACAAAATCGTAAAAAATTAAAAGCATGAGTAATTGAATAATTAAATTCATGGAAAATCAATATAACAACCCTAGGGTTTAGATTTCACAAAGATAACTCTAAACCCTTAGGCAACCTTAAATAACCCAAAAAACATTTAAAGTAACAGAATCCCAAACCTATCCCCTTAAAAATCTACATGACAACTTAAGAAGAAATAGAATGAAACAAGAAACATACCTTTGATTGATGAAATCTCAAAGAAAATAGGTTGTAAAAGAGTTTATGCACAATTTATGGGTAAAGAAGTATCGCCTAGATTAGATAAATGAGAGATAAATTGAGGAATGCAGTTTTGAGTTGTGAAAAGGAAAATTTAAAATGATTTTGTTCAACACAAGCAGCAACATAACTGTTAGCTAACCCATATTGAACATGTTAGGGCTAATTTTTACCAGAAACGGGGGTGTTGAACTACCATACAAGCATATTGGGTTGTTTACATGGCATGTAATCTAAAAATGTTATAATATGGTTTAACACGGACATGTGTTTCAGCCATGTTAAAAACAAAAACAAGATAACAAATTACATAGGTATATTGGGACTTAACACAATTTTGTTGACATTAAAATAAAATTAAAAAAATCTATACAGTTGCTAACATAGATGTGCATCTTTTTGCAATTTTGCAAAAATAAGGAGGAACATAATTCAACATGGGCATGTTGATGACTTTGTTTCCTTTTGTTTCTTAAAAACTTACCTAAGTTTGGCAACATGGATATGCTAGAGGGCGTATAAGTGACTCACAATGGATATTTAGTAACACAGTCACCAATATGGACATATTGGTAGGCATGTATCTTTTTATAACTCTTTGGCACTCTTGTTAAGGTAGAACATAACCCTGCATTTGCTCAACATAGGCATATTACTCTACATGGCCATCAACACAACCATGATGATAGTTGTGTAACTTTTTAACTTAGCTAATTTTCCACCTACTTCCAAATCTGTAAATCTACATACAAATCCAAAGTGGAAAAAAGGAAAGTAACACCTATAAAATTGTAAGCCAAATATAAATCTAATAAAAAACCATAAACTTTAACATAGATACAAATGAAATTTCAAAAAATAAAACCTAAAAATAAAAAATAAAAGCCTAATTGAAACAAAATTACCAAATTAAAAAGACTAGGTTACCTCCTAAGGGACACTTGTTTAACATTGTTAGTTTAACGTTCTCACTTCCGCTTACTTCATCATCCTTTCGAAGATTAACCTCCTAGTCCTAGGCTTATAATCGTGTCTCTAACTCTAACTTTGGCTATAACTTTTGATTCTATTTGCTTCTTTTTTACCTCATCTTCTTAACTACCTTTTATGTTATGAAACTAGGGTTTTTTAATTATTCATGGTCATTTGAGTGATCGTATATCTCAAAATCAATTCATTATCATGACTTAACACATTCTAAGTTACCTACACAGGTAAGGAACATAGTCATGTATGTTAATTACATGTGCATCTCTACTCGGACAAAAACAACCTCTGCAAAGCTTTGCATGTTTATCGTCTTTTAAACGATCCATTTACACGACTGTGTATGTTACTCACACATATATGTACGTCTTCACACAAACATGTATCTCCAAAACAACTCCAATTCTTCCATTTATGCCACAATTTTCCCAATTTCTCCTCTTTTTGATCCATAAAGGCAATTAAGACCTAAAAACGCACTTGAAACTAAATAAATACTAAAAACACTGTAAAACTCTCAAATAACAAGCAAAACATAAAACATTCATCATTCATCATTCATCATTCATCAAGTTTCAATTTATATTTAATAACATTAATATTTTAATCTACAAATTTAAACAAATTATGAAAATTAGCATGATCTCTATCTTTTAGAATTTGATATTTAACTTCTCAATTTTTTTTTAATATAATTCAATTTTAGACCAAGTTAATGATCGTTATTAACTTAAATGTATAGTTTATTATATGTAAAGTTTTATTTCCTAAAAAATAAAAGGATGTTGTTCTTGTCTTCTTTAATTAAATAAACCCCCAATTTAGCCTCGTATAGATGGAAAAATACCTCTTCCTTTTTACCTTATTAGAGATATATAACTTGATAGGAAGCTAAAGAAGAATATCCTCTTTGAAGTTTTTCAATTTTATATATGATTCTGAAGGATTTCAAAAGGCATTGGATAAAGAGTTGGCTTTATGTATCCATAGGAATGAATCATTCAAATTCTTTAAGTATTTAACGGGGATTAAAGTGGACCTATAAAGTCTCAGGGTCAACAATTATACGAATGCAAACAAAGAGATGGATAAGTTATGGAGAGTCTTTGCTAAAGACAAAAGGAACTCTATACCTCCCTCAGAGAGCCATCTTGATTGTTGAATGAGAATCATGCTCTATGGAATTATATCAAAGCACTTGAATCTCATTTCTCACTAATTAGGAAAAAGTCAAGGGTCCTACGATTAAAGAATGGTGACAACAATACTGCTTACTTCTATAGGTTAATCCTATATCATCAGGGTAATGATTCATTAACCTATTGCTGCTTTTTATAAGGTGCTAATAAGAGAATTTTTTCTTGGAAGCCTAGTCATGAAGGAAAGGTCTTCATTTGATTAAAAGTTTCCTATTTTTATTTTTATAATTAGAATGAATTGTATGGACTATACCTATCTAACAATCGAATATGAGTGACTCATGATAAATCTTTAAATGGGGAAAAAGAAGCGATCTGTATGGTCCCAAATAAATTGGATTATCTCTTCTATTAAGAAGGAATTTAAAAAAAGTCACTTCTCTTTCCCTTAAGGATAGTAAGGTAGTTGATGATTAAGCTAGATGATGAATTATGCAGTTGACTACTTCCCAGCTTCCTTTGGCTCCTCCATTAGGAGCTTATCAAATAGCAATACTCTTAGCTCCTTCATCCCTAAGCTGATTAGTGATTAAAGAGATCTTTTTGCGAGGCATTTCACTGAAACTGATATTGAGGATGCTTTTTTCAATATAAATCCCAACAAGGCTCTTGGTCACAATGGCTTTAATGCCTGCTTTTTTCCGAAAGGCTTGGGATTCTACCAAAACATATATGTGCAAGGCAGTTATGGAATTTTTATCTAGTTCAAGATTAATTAAAATTTGGAATAAGATACATATTTATTTGGTTCCTAAATCCTCTAGCCACAGGTGTTCACGGACTTTATACCCATTTTTTATTACAATAGCTTTTATAAAATCATTTCTAAGCTCCTAGCTTCTAGGTTAAAGTTAATGTTTCCCTCTATTATTAACCCTTTTCAATCATCTTTCATTGGGCGGAGATCATATGAGACAATATCTTCCTTATATAGGAGTTCTTTAAGAACTATCAAGCCAGATCCCTAATGATAGACTTTAACAAGGACTTTTACTCTATTAATTGGAATTTTATTCTTTATACTTTAGAAGCATTTGTATTCCCATCTCTTTTCAACTCTTAGGGTCAAGAATACATTACTACTCATTTATTCACTATACTTATCAATGTTGAGGCTTCTCTAATCTTTAGGGGTTTCAAGGGGATAAGACAAGGAGATCTCATTTTTCTTACCTATTCATCCTGTATATTGAAGTGCTTACCCTACTTATCCATCACAACATTAGGGGGGATACATTTTCAAATTTTATAGCAAGTGCAAGCTATTGAATATTTTTAATCTCTCTTTTGCTGATGATCTTCTCCTTATTTATGAATCATGTCCTAGTTAAGTTGCTTGTTTAATCAACTCACTAAACATCTTTAATATGGTCTCCTATTTAAGCATTATAAGGGGAAAAGTCGCCTTATGCTTTTTATTAATGCTTGTTACTTAGCTCCTAGGCTTACTAAGATATCTGGACTTTCCACCAAGTCTTATACTTTCATTTACCTGGGAATACCAATTATTTACAAAAGATTATCCTATATTGATTGTCAGTCTCTCTATGATATGATATAAAGGAGAATAGGATAGTAAAGCAACAAATGTCTCTCCTTTACAAGTAGATTATAATTAATATATAATATGTTTGGCAATCTATATATCTACTAGTCCTTTCACTTGGTGTTGCTTAAGAAGATGAATAAGGACATTGAGAAACTACTTAGAAACTTTATATGGTCTGATGATGCAACTAGGAAGCCTTATAAAAAATTAGATAGAAAAGTATTTACTCAACAAATCCCCAAAGAGGTATTGGTATCCTATCAATCTCTCTAGTAATTAAGGTATTATTGCTAAAAGAATACGAGAATCCTCTCTGACATTGAATCATTATAGGTTAGGTGAATATATGACAACTACCTAGGGGGAAAGAATTCATAGTACTTGAAGCCTAGAAGTGATTCTTCTTAGTGCATGCTACAACTTTTTAAGCTTAGAGACACTTTACAAAATGTGATCAAAATCAAAATTGGTAATGGAGAAAATTCCTAGTTGTGGTTTCACAATCAGCGTGATGTAGGCTTCCTCTATCTCCTCACCAACTTCTAAAGCATAAGGCTTGTACTTCCTAAAAGTGCCTGGGTTAAATTACTCATCAATGGTAATGAATGATGTTAAAATGTGAGGGATAGTTGCCTTATATAAAGAAACATTCCTTCATACAATCCTTGCTCAAACAGAGAAGATAATGTTGTACGGTTGTTGTATTCCTCTAGAAACTTCACTGATAAACCAAGTCAAGATCTTCCAGGCTCCAAGCTCTTGTAGTTAAATGTTTCAACTTGTTTGGCTCAAATATCAATCCCCCAAGGTCTTCTTTATTTTGTAGGTCGTAATACTAAACAAACTTAGCACCTTAGATAGATTGAAGAGGCATCCTAACTTGAAATCAAGATGCTACTTTTATTTACAAACTCCTAGATCCACAAATTACCTCTTTTTCAGCTACTCATATATAAAAGGGCTTTGAATAAACATTTAAACATTAAATTACCACTTCTGTAATGATTTTAAATGGGAAAAGATCATTTGATGTGCCTCAAATCCTCAACTTCTATCCCAGGATGATCATTCCCTCTTTAAGGTTGTATTTTGGATGTCCAATCTAGTAAATTTAGAAGGAGAAGAATGTATGCCTATTTGGGATGACCAAGTGGGGATGCAGAGTCTAATACATAAGAATTTGGCCTATATAAGAGAGTTGATAATGGCTGAGGGCAAAGACCTCAAATTGTTCTCTACAATTATACAACATAGGCCTCTAGCTTCTTTTGTCTTCCAGCATGGCTCCAGATCATATGCTTGATTGACTAAAGATGAAGCTTTGCTACCAATCTCTACCATTGACTAAAGATGAAGCTTTGCTACCAATCTCTACCTTTCTGGTTAAGGAAGTAGGTTCATAATTCAACTTGTGTCTTCTCTAACTCCATGAGATAGATGTAGTTTTCTTTCCT
>JAOSBN010000179.1:35246537-35260514 GCA_027563595.1 Erythroxylum suave
TCAATTCGTACCTAAACATTATAAATATTTTCATGTACAATTGATTTTTAGAGGTGAAAATGGAACTCTCAAAGTTGGTTTCAGAAGATTAATTCAACTATTATAATAAAAATAAAAGATTATGTAACTATTATAATAAAATTAAAAGATTATGTAAATAAAAATAGAAAACATTATATTATTAGTATAAATATAGAAAATTATGTAAAATGATTTTATGGATTCATTATTTTGAATATATGCTTTCTGAAATCATAAATTTGAGAATATCACCAAACCACTTTAGAACTAGTTTTCCATTCATGCATACATTTGAATCCCAACAAGAATATTATAGGCATATTTCTTAGAATTATATAATTTTTATACTTATGTTCCTAGACTTTAAAACATAATATAACGATTTTTTAGATCAAAGGAAGCAGAAGGTAGAAAGAAATTCCTTCTTTTTAACACTAAAGAACTCACCAATATTCTTTGCGACGTGGAGCTAGTGGATCTTTATTCTACTGGTTGACGACTTACTTGGTCCAATAATCAACAAGGTGCCATGCTAATCAGGAAAAAATCTGGATAGATGTCTGGTGAACTCGGAATGGCTCTACAAATTCTCACAATCCTATGTTCATTTTGGGGAAAATATGACTTAAGATCTTCATTCGTTATAGTGAAGTTCCTAGAAGACATAGTGTTCCTTTTTGGTTCTTACGGTTTAACTTAATGAGAAGGCTTTATGGATCTCATACATAGATCTTGGAATCAGGAGGTTAAGGGGTACAAGGTGTTCCAGTTGATGCAGAATTTGAAGATGATTAAACAAACTCTTAAAAGCTTCACTTATAACAACACACAAAATCTTTCTACCCTGAAGCTGCAAGTTCAACATGCACAAACTATGTGCTATAATGATCCTCATGATACAAACTTGAAGGTGACTAAATTGAACTTACTCAAAGAGTACCAACAAGCATTACAGTAGTATGATTCCATACTTAAGCAAAAGATTAGAGTAAATTGGCTAAGGGAAGGGGATGAAAACTCTCAGTTCTTCCATGCATCCACTATGGCCTAAAGAAACGCTAATAAATTTGTAGGTTTGTAGGATAACTATGGTTTTTTTTTCACTCGAAATAAGAGACACTTCTTAAGATGGCTAGAGAGTTTTTTGCCTAGTTGATGGGACCTAATCAAGTTGAGCCACTATCAGATAACATGAAAAGGATTCTAGTTGGAGCCATTAACCAGGAAAGTAGGGCAGCTTCGACTGCCCCATTCGTTGTGCAAAATTAAGAAAGATGTGCTAGAATTTTTCCAGAACTAAAAAATGTTGCAAGAAATGAATCATACCTTTCTTTCCTTGATACCCAAAAAGAAACACCCTATTTATTTAGAGGATTTTAGACCTATCTTATGCTACAACATAATTTACAAGGTTATTACCAAACTATTGGTAGAGAGATTGAAATGGGTTATGATGAAAACTGTGGGAACTATGCAAAGGGCTTTTATACTTGGTAGAAATATAAGAGATAATATCCTCCTATCATAAGAGTTGCTAAAGGACTACTCCATTGGAAGGTGTATTAAGAGCTATATGCCGAACATTGATTTCTACAAAGTCTATGACACTGTCACAAAAGTTTCAAACGCAATTTTCTAGAAATTTTGGAATTCCCCTTTGTATTTGTGACATTGATCATATAGTGCATTCATACCTCTTCCATGAGTGTTTTGGTTAATGGAATCCCTTATAAATCATTTAAGAACTTACAAGGTATTAGGGAAAGGGATCGTCTATTCCTTTACCTCTTCACACTAGTCATTGAAGGCTTGTCTAGACTTCTTAAATCTCTTATTGCCTCTAATGGTAATTTTAGGTTTCACTAAAGTGCTCGGGGCTTAAACTCTCTCACCTCATATTTGCAGATGATCTCACGTTATTTTGCATAGCAGACAGTTCCTCCATTCACATCTTGATGCATTCTTTATTAGAGAAGTGCTTTAAAGGCAATCACCTTTAGCATTTGTTGTACAAATCTTTTTAATTAATAAAAAGGATTTTTTGTTAATTTGATATTCATGTTCTTTATAAATTGATAGTAACCTTAAATCGAATTAATGAAGTCCTTGATACATTACATAGCATGAAGGAAATCATAATGAGATCATGATAATGAGATTCCTATCATGTGTAATTATGTTAGTATCTAAATTACCCCTAGTCATAGGATTAATGTGATAAGACATTATTAATCCAGATAGACTAACACATATTATACTCCTTACTTAGATCAAGCAGTAGATCTCATAAGCTGTAACCATTAGTTGTTTAGAGTTAACATGTGGATGCTTGCTAAGAGTAGTAAGTACATTAAATGATTTGTCATAAGATAATCATATGGATAATTTATTCTAGTGTCAATGAGTCTCATTATAGCAATGGTGCAAATATCCTTATACTTGAGGCGCTCAAAGATATCTTGGATACTAATCATACACTTTGACTCCATTCCTCGTTGCCTCTTAAAGGTTGCTCATAAGATAGTGATTGGGTACAACTTGAGGCATTCGAAGGCAATTAAGTAGCCAATGAAGGATTCACTACTTCTGATAGAAGTAGATGATACCCACGACTTCTTGTCGGGGTCATTACTTAGGAATCTTTGGTCATAGTGGAAATGTCATAAAGATAGTCTTCAGTGACATATCCAATTGATTAATGAGCCTTAGGGACAAGAACTAACATTACTTAGGCTAGATGTGACGTGGTACTCTGAATCAAATGGGGTATAGATGGTGAAAGGATGAATTGCATAGGAACATTGTTTATAAAAGGGTTCATAGTCAAACCACTGACTTTCTGGTCAATTGAGGATCATGTGTTGCTAGATATTGCTCATGAATTGCTTAAATTAAGTATTAATTCAAATAGCCAAAATAACTGGGAACCTAATGGGTCATAAGCATTGAAGATGCAAAGAATGAGTAAAATGGTTTTGGATGGGGATCGAAGATATGAGAGATGCATGACTAAGCTACATAAGTGTGGTAGTTTAGGGTCATTTAATTGTTAATCATATGACACATGTGAATCTTGCTTATTAGGTAAGATGACAAAATTACCTTTTAATAAGCGAGACGACAAAATTATCCTTTAAAGGAGTGGAAGTTTAATGCTAAATTAAGTGGGATTAAAAGCCACTTAATTCCCATTAACTCTCCATTGATGTGGGTTGTTAGAGGAAGGCCAAATGGTGTAAGAAACATCAATTTTTGTGCAAGTGTTGTGTGAAAACAAGATTTTTTTTTTGGTGAAGTGTTCAACATCTTCTCTCACTCTCTATAAACAAAACTTTATGTGTATTCTAGCCATTCTTCCTAAGAGGTTTTCGGCTTCGCTCTTCGCATGGATATCATTAGAGACGTCCTCCTTTGATCATTGTGATTTACGACAACCCAAAGACGTGAAGACAATGAACAACAAAGGAAATAGTAAGGTACACATCTTGAGTTCATGTTTTGTTAAAGTTACATCTAATGGCACTTGAAAGTTCTTGGCTTTTTGGGTTTTGTTTTATATTACCACTGTTGTTTTCTATTTTTGATGCATGTGATGCAAGATCAAAACCCATCATTCTTTGGGGTTGTTCTTGAAGTGGTCTAAGCTAAAGACAAATAATGAGGAAGTAGTATATGTATTTCAGTAGATGTTAGAAATTCCTTGGAGCTTAGCAGTCTAAATGGATTAAACATCCATCCCACTCTTCTCACATAACTTAGGGCGACTATATCCTCTTTAAAGTTGAAGGATGCGGATTGTATACCAATTCTGGAAAGAATCAAAGCTAGAGTCCATTCTTGGAAAAATCGAATGCTATCTTATTCTGACAGGGTTACTCTTATCATATTAGTGTTGCGTAGTCTACAAAACATTTGCTAACGTATATGACTCTACCTAGAAAGATTATAAGAGAGATTGATAGAGTGTTGAAAGCATTTCTATGGTCGGGCAAAGGTGAGTAAGGGAAAAGTGCAAAAGTTAAATGGAGAACACTCCCAAAGAAGCAAGGAGGGTTAAGCATCATATCTACCTCATCTACGTAAAAGGTTTTACTGAGTAAAAGAATATGGAGATTGGTTGCAGACAAGGATGCTCTATAGACAAAACGGGTGTTTATGATCCGTCTCCACAATCAAAACTTCAAGCAATTTGCTCCTTCCACCCATTTTCCTTCGTTTTTCAATCAATTGTTGTAGATGCAGCATTTGCTAAATCCCTATATCAAATATAGGATCAATGGAGGAGGTAATACTTAGATTTGGTATGATAACTGGATGGAGACCAGTCCTCTCATCAACCATACTTCTTTCTCACACCTGAGAAATAGACTACCTCTAGATACTAGAGTAGCTGATCTCATTCAAGATGATGTATGAAAGGGTAACTTTAGAGGATTTTTCTCTTTGCTTGAATACCTTCTCCCATTGGGGGATACCACAATGGAAGATTCTATTTATTGGACCCCAAACCTACAAGGATACTTTACAAATGAGTCTTGTCATAACATATTCTGGATTGAAAGCATGTGGTTCCCTGGTACAATTTGTTATGGTAGAATTCTCTATACCCCAAGACTTCATTCATTACTTGGTTTGCAATCAAAACTAGGCTCAGTGCCAAGAGAAGATGGTTCAATACAATTGATACTAGTTATGTTTTTTGCCACAATGCAGATAAGGATTGAAATCATTTATTTTCTACTTGTGCATTTTCTAAATCCATATGGAGCAATCCAACTTGTTAATGAGAGCCTACATTAAGGTGGTTTATCTTTCATTCTAAACCAAGTAAGGCGAATGTTATCCTTCTCAAGGTCATTTTTAACACTTTCATATACATGTTATGGAAAGAAAGGAATGGTAGAGCCTATAAACAAGTTGAAGAAGATAAATATCAACTAGTTGACAAAATACTAAATTGGATTTGAGTTGCTACACTAGCCAGGAAAGTTGTTATCATAATTAACCCTTGTATGAGAACTTCGTGGAATCTTTGGTAGGTGGATGCCATACAGATTTGCATGAAGTAGTTAGATTTCTCTTTCTTATATGGTAACTTCCATCTGAACTTAGATAGACAAGGTTAATTCACCTTGACTATGTTGATACTTTTGTAATGTTTGAGATTGTCGTTCTATAGTAAATATAATACTTTATTCAATTTTTTCAAAAAACAAAAGCAAAATAAAAGAAATAATGGTGAGGTGATTTCTTCACCTTTTTTTTATATTTAATTTGTGACAATCTTTCTTGCAAAATCATGAAGTGGGAAAAAACACTTGTTTTTAACTAAGCAGTAACCACAAGCTCTAGTCTAGAGTTTGGCGGCTAAGGAACCAGAGAAATCAGTGACGTTAGGGAGCAAATAGAAGCGAAGGGATTTAGGTGAATGGAAAAGAAGAGCCCAATTTCTACAATGACGTCTTCATCGGTGGGAAATAGTGGCGGCTACGACATACCATGGGTGGAGAAGTACCGGCCGAGCACGGTGGCGGAAATAGTGGGGAATGAGGACGCAGTGTCTCGCTTCCAAGTCATAGCTCGCACTGGCAACATGCCTAATCTCATCTTATCTGTGCGCTTCCATAGCATTACTAACTTCTTCTCCTACTTTTGCATTAAACCCTATCCCTTTTGCCATGATTTGAATTGCTTTGCATTTCAGGGTCCTCCTGGAACTGGTAAAACTACAAGTATACTGGCTCTTGCGCATGAGCTCCTTGGTCCGAATTATAGGGAGGCTGTTTTAGAGTTGAATGCATCAGATGACAGGTATATCTTAAATCTTTCCTATATCCACCCATCGGGTTATTGTTTATCAGTCACTTATATCTTCTTAATGTTATTCGAGGGGTATTGATGTCGTGAGGAACAAAATCAAGATGTTTGCTCAAAAGAAAGTTACATTGCCTCCTGCTCGCCACAAGATTGTCATTCTTGATGAGGCTGACAGGTATTCCCTTTTCATCATCTAACTTAGTCTCCATTTCCACTTGTTAATTAGATTCCATTTCCCCAAAAATTACATATTCATACGTTGGACCGTCCTTTGCCTTTGCTCAAAAATCAGCATGACGTCTGGAGCGCAACAAGCCCTTAGACGTACAATGGAAATTTATTCAAATTCTACTCGTTTTGCTCTTGCTTGCAATACATCCTCAAAGATCATTGAGCCAATACAGAGCAGATGTGCCCTTGTTAGATTTTCAAGATTATCTGATCAAGAGATACTTGGTCGTCTGATGGTGGTCCTTGAAGCAGAGAAGGTATATAAGTATTTGCTTCTGCATTCTTTGTTGCATGTGGAAGTATCAAACAAAACTCAAGGCATGTGGAAGTATCAAACAAAGCTCAAGATATGTACTCACTGTTCTCATGTATGCCTTTGTTAATTTTCAAGTTTAACCTAAATGTTAGGTAAAGATCAACTATTCTTCATTCATTAATATTACTTTGCTTTCTTATGCTTTGTGGATGTCATAAACTTAAGGGAATATGTTCCAGCACTTTGATCGACTTCTGAGACTTATCTAGTAAACTGCCTCTTGCCAATCCAATTCTAAAATTACTTAACTGAAGACAAACATGAAGCCTTGCTTGTAAAAGTTGTTAAGAGCTGTGTCGTTGGGGTGGTTCTTTCATTGCATTGATATCAGTCTAACTAGAAAAAGATCTCTCTATTACTTTGACTTTGAGAAAATTGTTAGTTTAATCAACGATCTATTTGGGAAAGTGATCTTAAAAGCTGTATCATTGGCAAATATCTTAAGTGTTGGGAGGGAATCAATAATATTCTTGAAAATTCTACAGTCAAAATGTCCATTTAAAGGCTGTGTGAAATGATACCAAGGCATTGATAGTATGGTGGATTTGCTGAAGATTAAGTGTAAGTTTACATCTATTGCATGGTGCTTGAGTTTTATGATGAAGCATCATAGGTATACTGAACTCACTGTTTGGACTTTGTGATGACTCTTTTTGATGTTTCATGTCGGTCTCTTTTCTCATATCCCGAGATTAATTCCTGATGTATTGTTTCTCTAGCACTGGGGCAAGTATAGCTGAGTTATCTTTTTCCATCTATGAAGGTGCCTTATGTACCTGAAGGTCTAGAAGCAATCATATTCACTGCTGATGGAGATATGAGACAGGCATTGAACAATTTGCAAGCCACATTCAGTGGTTTCCGGTTAATCAACCAAGAAAACGTTTTCAAGGTTATGGCTTAATCCAAAACCTTTAAATACGTTACAAGTACCATGGACCTTGTCAACTAAATATGTTTTGTAATTTTCAGGTCTGTGACCAGCCTCACCCATTGCATGTGAAGAACATGGTACGACATGTGCTTGGAGGAAAATTTGACGATGCTTGTTCTGGTTTGAAGCAGCTCTATGATTTAGGCTATTCTCCCACTGACATAATCACAACTTTGTTCCGTGTCATAAAGAATTATGATATGGCTGAATATCTGAAATTGGAGTTTATGAAGGTAATTGTAGTAGTGCAGGCTTTTTGTTCCTCTATTTGAATAGCTAAGTATTTTTTTTCAATTAGTCTTACCTTTATCCCTGTTTATATGTATTTCCCAGGAAATTGGGTTTGCCCATATGAGAATTTGTGATGGAGTAGGTTCATACCTGCAGTTGTGTGGCCTTTTGGCAAAGCTAGCTCTAGCTCGTGATACAGCCAAAGCGGCGTGAGCTGAAATTATCTTCATCCTGGTAGTGAGTTAGTTGTTAATATGGTGGCAAGATTTTGATGTTAGGAGGCAGTTATTGAGTTGTTACGGAATTATCTTGTTTGTTTGAGTTTGACGCTTGAATAGCACATGCTTCTCTTTGTCAAGTTGTCAAATATGCACTCAGCTACAATTTGGCACTGGTTGAACATCAGAATCGCAGGCATTCTTGTTCAAGTTTGCACAATTTGCGCCCGAATCCAATTTTACTCCTGCACCTGCTGAAACTTGCGGAGCGAACCTTTTGATAAGCAATAATCTTCTAAACAAAATTAACTCGTATTTAAGTATCATTGGATTATGAAAAACTATCCTAGTCGTTGAGAAAATAACTAAACATGAGATGCACAGATTAATTAATCAGATAAAATACTTATTTTCAGAAGTTTTAGTACTTTCTGTATCAATTTCATCATCAACTTCTAAGTTCAAGTAGGGATGGCAAGAAAGTTCAAACTTGGTTCGGTTTGGTTCAGTTTAAAATTAACAGATTTAGTTTGAATTGATCAGGTTTTCGATTGGACTTAAGTTTATTTATTAAAAAAATTGGGCTTCTAATAAAGCTTGAAGACGGATTTTATTTTATTATTCCTCTTTACTACGTTAAACACGTCCATATTCTAAAAGTCGATTCGTACTTTTATCAAATATATAAAATCTATTTAATTTTATCCATTGATCAAGCTTTTGATCTTCCGTTCCTTGGTAATAAAAAAATTTAACGTTCGTTACTATATTGAATCTTCGACAGACACTTACCAAGTCACCGCTCTTTTCTTATGTAATTGGATTTGTTTAGTCTTATGATAAAGAGAGATCCTGCATTAAAATGAGCCAATCAAGAGTCGAAGAAATTATTGGAGTGCTAAAAGGGATATTTATTGGAAAATAGATTCTTTGTTTCAATTAACCAATTTATATTCTGTTCCATTAAATCCCATCCATACAAATGTGTGGTTAAAAGTGAATGACACAAGATTGGAACACAATAAATGACACAAAAGATCTTGCGCTATTTATTGGAGTTATGGATGCTTTTAGATGTTATTAGATCGCGATTTAATTTCTTTTAATAGTTAAATCTAGAAGAAAGAGAAAGTGAGAAAGAAGCTAAAAGAGAGTTTATAAAACGAGAAATTCAAAGAGTTGTGGTTAGGCTATGCAATTAAGTTGTAGAACTACTAGATGAAGAAGAAAGCAAGAAAGGAAAGTT
The DNA here is from genome assembly GCA_027563595.1 of Erythroxylum suave. NCBI lineage: Eukaryota > Viridiplantae > Streptophyta > Magnoliopsida > Malpighiales > Erythroxylaceae > Erythroxylum > Erythroxylum suave. The sequence goes on from JAOSBN010000179.1 coordinate 35,255,552, forward strand.
TAGCATCAAGGTGTGGCATTTGAGTAATTGGAGAAAAGAAACTTTTTTGGGTTTGATCCAACTCTTCTAAAATTTGATTCAGGCTTAATAACTCAAAATTGATAGAGTTTTTGGCTAGGGTCAAGCATGGTAAAAAGGGTTAGGCAGAGCTTGTGATATACATAATTTAGGCCCAACCCATTATCATCCTTAAGTTTAAGCGTAACTACGAGCTTCATTTAGTTAATCAAAAGGCTTGGATCCTAAATATAATTACTTTACTAGCCTAGAGGCTAGAGATGGAAAAATAGCATAAGTTCAGCTTGACTTGGCTAGGCCCAACTTGATGTTAATGTGCCCAACCTGAGTTAATTAGACTTTGGGTCAAGTTTAGACTTTTGTTTATAAAAGTTTTTGAGCTTTAGGTTAGACTCAAACCCTGTAGTTTAGCCTAACTCAAAGCTCAAATAGTAACTAAATTAAAAATAAGATTATTTTATTTTTTAAATATTTCTTTAATAATAAAGGTATTTAAAACAACAAATGTAAAGTTCAATTGAGTAAATGAGTCTAATAGCATAATCCTTTAGAAATTGTGTAACTGGGTTAAGGAGCCAAATGTTTTCTTTATAAAGTCACCTTCCTCCAACTTTTCTTTTCACTTTCAATATGGGAATTGAGATATTGGAAGTAAAAAAAAAAAAAGTTGGAGAAAGGTAGCTTTGTAAATAAAGGATTTGAGTCTTTGCCTCAGTCACACATCCAATGAGATGGACCTTTAGCTTGACTTGTCTCAGTTAGGCTTTGGAAGAATAATATTTTTTAAAAGGGTTAATTTTTTAGGCTTAACTTGGCCTAAATGAGCTTCAAACTATTTAATATTATTTTAAAAAGGGTTAGACTTTTAGGCCTCTCTCATGCCAATTAGGTTATTCTAATTAAAGCCTAATTAAGCTTGAATTTGGTTCATACTACTTTAATTTGATTGGGCTTTATGCTGCCAAAAATCTTTTCAAGTTTGGGCTAAGATTCTTATTAGGTCAGTCTAGTATTAGGGTGTTATAATAACTTATGTCCATGTGATAAAGGGAAGAATTTAAAAAACAATGTGGTAATTTTCAGTGAATTGAGGATGTGTCTGAATCTTATAAGTCTTGTATATAGTTTCTTCAATTCTTTGGTGTACTAGGATAGTTTAAAAGGGGATAACTATAGTTAGAGAGCAAAAAAAACTCATATAGTTTGGTGCTTGTAGGTGATAAAATGGTAGGAGGCCGACTTTTAGACCTTTAAGTCCAAGTTACAAAATTATGCAATTTTTAGGGAGACTTAACTTATACTTGACACTCGAGTTGATGCGAAGATGATTTGTTGACAATGAAATAAGGCAAAAATTTACGAGAAGGCGAAGTAAAACGGACAGTATTGATAAAATCTTGAGAGTAGTGAGTGTTGACCTGCATTAGTGTGCATTGGTGAAAATCTTTAATGAGAGGCGAGATTCAGATATGAATCGAAGACAAAAGGTGCAATTAAGTTGTAATAAATTTGAGGGTGCATGAAAGCAGTTAACTTCATCTAGGAGGTTGAAACATATGTAAATCTATAAGATTTATTATATTGTGACTTGGATTATTGCTAACTTGGTCTTAGAGTAATGTGATTGCACCATAAATGTGTTTAGATGGACCATACGCAAGATTGTTTCGGCATGGTTAAACTAAAGGTTCATTCAAGACATTTATCTTCAAGAGGCAATGAATTGGTGACACATGACAAGACATTTATCTTCATGAGGCAATAAATTGGTGACACATGACAAGAACATGCAAATGATGGGTTAAGAAAATTGGAGCAATATCTTAAAAAGTGGGAACACTTCTTCAAGTCATAAGAAAGTGATTAAAAGATGTAGCAATTGAGTGACTATTTCCTAAACACATTTTTCATGTGCTAAAGAGGCGTTAATGACTTAAAGTGGATAACTTCCTACTAAGTTGGTGGAGTTAGTGGAAGAAATAGTAACACTCCATTAACTTAGTGGGTTAGTGGAAAAAGTGAGTATTTTAACTACTTAATCCCTCAGTAAGCCCATATGATGAGATCCTTTGTAAGTTTATTTGTATAACATTGCATATATTCATATGTAAAAGAGTTGAGAGCTTTGTAAGAAAGTTTTTATTGAGAGTTTCGAGAAAGGATGTTTAAGTAGTTTTATTGTAAATTGCCTAGAGGAGGAAGTCACTTAAATCCTTTATATTGATTATTATCAGTATTTCAATAAAATGATGGCTTTTGCATGTCTCTCTCTTATTTGTCCCATTTAATTGTTCGGTACTAAACATTTATGTATTGATAGTGTGAGAAAAATACCTAAGCACAAGTGATGTTAGGTGTCGAAAGCAAATGAATTTGTTAATTGACAATCGGAAGGGAATTTTTAGTTAGGTTTTAAGACTTAAGCTTAATTATCAAACGAGAATTTTCATTAATTTTATCCATTTTTGCTATGTCCAAGAAAGTCTCTAAGACACTAGCCATAATAGATTCAAATGATTATTAGTAGTACTATAGTTGATTTTTTAGTTTGACTTAATAGTTATTTACTATTTAAAAAAGTGTAAAGTGTATAACCTGAGTATACCAAAAATTTTGTGAAAGAAAAAAGAATTAAATTTTTGTGTGACTTACAAAATAAATAAAAAGAAATAAAACGTGAAAGACTTAAAAGTTGAAAGCGAGCTACAATTTCTTGATTAAGAAATTAATAACCAATGCTTTCAAATTCTCTTTATGATGAAGGGTTTATAAAACATAAACTAGTATCATGGTCATTAAATTAGTATCATAGTTCATTTTTATAAACCTATATTCTTAACAATAACATGCTACAACTTAGTTACATATTACTATCATGTTTATAACTTATTACTAGAACAACTTGAGATATTAAAGTTGAAAGAGAGCTATAATTTCCTGATCAAGAAATTGATAACTAATGCTTTCAAATTCTCTTTATAAAGGGTTCATGAAGCATAAACTAGTGTTATGGCTATTAAATTAGTATCATAGCTCATTTTTATAAACTTATATGATTAACAATAACTTGCTTCAATTTTGTTACATGCTACTATAATGTTTATAACTTATTATTAGAACAACCTGAGATTCTAGTGATAGGCACTAGGCTTCCTTTTCTACATCACTTGATTCATTATGTGATGTAGAAGTGATATTTTAAGTGGGATGTAGATATAGCAATTTTATATAAAAAGATAAAACTCAAAGCTGTATAAATATATAAAAAATTACCAATCAACTTCTTATTTAATTAATTTTAACCATGGTTCATTTAGTTCTTAATTAGAGTTGTCAAACAATCTAAACTTTAGGTAATATTAAGATATCAGAGAAAATTTTCTATTAGTATAATGTTAGGTTGGAATAATAAGAGTAAGGAGTCAATGATATTGTTATGAAAATATGAAGGAGAAAATATGAAAAACATATGAGAGAAGAGGAGAGGACAAGAAGGAAGAAACAAGGAGGAGGAGAAGGCATAGGAAATCACAAGAGAGAGAGAGAGAGAGAGAGGACAATAGCTAATTCATATTTTTCTTTTTATCCCATAAATGGTTACAATGGTTGTTTTATATTACTCTCTTGCATTTGCAACAGTATAACTGATGTATAAAAATTATGTAACTATTCCTCCTACTTTAGAAAACCTTATCCACAAGGTTTGACAGAGAAAGAGAAATTATTAAGGAGGTTTACAAAATGGATAAAAAAGAAACAACCATATTTTGTTTTTGACGAAACTGAACTTCTTTTCATCACCCTTCTCTAAATGTCCAATAATAATTTGATTGTTACTCTCCAAATATTCCAGTTGGTGACAATGAAGGTGGAGAATGATTTTAATTTCTCTACCAAATTGTTCTTTATTAGTGTCGATGGTGAATAAATTAACAACCCGAGACTTCCATATGTGTTGCTCCTTATTATTAGCAACCATGGTGAATGAATCAGCATATTGAGATTTCCATATGTGTTCTTCATTGTACTATTTTATAATTACCACAGTACTCATGTTAAAACTCAAGTTGCTCCTAAGCTTCTCTTTTTCAACATCATTACCCATCTTTCTACCTAATGTTGTTATTTTTCTGATGCAACAATTCCTCTTGATTTCATAAATTGATTGAACATTGCTCTAATTTCCTGCATCCATTTCTCAATTTGAATATGAGTTTCCTTAATATTTTGGATAGTTTCTTCAAGCTTCTCAAACTCTTGAATCCAATCCTCTTCTGCCATTTTATGGAATTTTATGGCAGAGAATCGTAGAGCTTTGATACCAACTATTATGAAAATATGAAGAAGAGGGAGAAAATACGAAGAATAGAGGAGAGAAGAGGAGAGAATAAGAAGGAAGAAACCAAAAGGAGGAGAGAAGGTAAAGGAAATCACAGGCTAAATTCTTAAATCGTTATAAAATAAAATTTCAATCCGTAAAATGGGAGTCAGTTTGGAGGTGTTGCTAGAGGTAGGACACCCCGCCAACGGGGTTGGCGGGGTGTAAACCAACCCGCCATCCTCATTGGGCCGCATGGATCACCCCGCCATTGTGAATGGCGGGGTGCGGCCAGGTGGCCACCCCGCCAATGAGGTTGGGATGGCACGGTGCAGCCTACCCCATAGGCTACACCCCTCCTGCTGGCTCTCGGCAGAGCTAGCAATAATGCTGGCTCTTCGGCAGAGAGCCAACATTATTGCTGGCTCTTCCCCCCCAATCTGGCTATTTAAAGCAAGAAGCACCGAAGGCTTCGGTGCTTCTTGCTTATTAAAAAATTGTTGCCTAAATTTTAAGTTTCTTCAGTTTTTCTTCATAATCTATTTTACAGGTTGGTATTGGTTCGTCTTTTGCTTGGTGTTGGTGTGATTTTGGTAGATTATCAACGAATCAACTAGCATTTTTTGC
>JAOSBN010000179.1:35260614-35287907 GCA_027563595.1 Erythroxylum suave
AAGCACTTAAGATAATAAAAATGAAGAAGCACAAGCAGAGATGAAGAAGCACCGAAGAAAACAAATTTGAAGAAGCACAAGCAGAGATGAAAGAAGAATTCTTCGGTGGTGTTTATATAGGATTTAGTAAAGACCACCCTGCTATTGTGGTACCAGAGCCAGCTGGAGCTGGCTCTGGTTCGAGGCAGGGTGGCCCTACAGCTGGCGAGGTGGACCACGTCACCCCGCCATCCCGCCAACATAAATGGCGGGGTGGTAGCCACGTCCTCCCACCCCGACAATCTCATTGGCGGGGTGTCCTACGCCCGCCCAACACCCCCGATTCTCCCCTATTTTACGGATTGAAATTTTATTTTATAAAGATTTAAGAATTTAGCCGAAATCACGAGAAAGAGAGAGAGAGAGAGAGAGAGAGCACTAGCTAATTCATATTTTCCTTGTTATCCTACAAACGGTTACAAGAGTTGCTTTATAGTGCTTTCTTGCATTTATAGCTGTATAATTGCAGTATAAAAATTACGTAATAGACAGAGTTGTGGATAACGACTCCTAGTAAGTTTTAGTTCCGTATTAAATCAAAAGAGGAAAGGAAAGTTCATTGAATCTTGATGAAAATATCGAAGATTCAAGGAAAAGAAATTGTTATATTTCACATTAGAGGTGAGAATTTGAAAATTATAGATCAAATAAAAATGTAAAAGAATTAGGAATACAATCATATAAAAAATTAAAATAAGAGTAAATTTATGAATTATTAAAATAAATAAAACTAAATAAGGCAATCAATCCAAAAAAAGTTGAACTTTGTGTCAACTTCTATTTTTTAAATACTAAATCAGCTAGAATTTGTGAAAAGTTTATTGTAATTTGATTTTAATTGAGGACTTGAGTTTATTTCTCCGATCCTATCCATTTTTGACAATACAAGATCACTTTTTGTCTTGGTTGAATGGTGGGAAATAACCATTGTATTCTCACTGTCTTGGGTTTTAGCTTGACACGAAGTTGAAAGACTTGAAATTCTTCTGGTGCTCACGGTGGGCAACTAATACTGAAGCTTTCCCTGAATGTAGAAGCTAGGCAGAAGGTCCTCTCCATTTAAACTCTCGGTGTGGATCTCCTTCGACCTGACTAGCTGATATAGTTTAAATCAAAGCCCGTATGTTGTTGCAGAGGCTAATGTGAGATTTGGAAGTGGACGCTTTGGTGAGAGGTAGCTTCTACGCATTAATCAGCTTTCCAACTCAACAACCAAAACTGATGACAAGAACAGCGACAACTCAACACTTTGAATAGTTGGGACTACTTATAGTGGGACCGGTTCTGGTTGGTACTCGGTAACCAGACAAATGTCGGTTTCTTTTATGCCTCACAATCCACCGCACGCGTCCTACGCGTTTTTTATCTTGGTTTAATGATAGGTTGTCGTTTAAGTATTTAGAAATCTGAATATCCCTATTGTCGCTCACTTCTGCTGGGCAGCAAGTAAAATCAACGTAGCAAGATATATTGTCTTCATGTTTAATTAAATGAAAGTGTCCTGTACAGCTGAGTTTGTTGCATTGTTTGCATGTTTGATTTGGAAGAGAAAATACTTTGTAATTCATTTTAGGGCTTACAGCAAATTAAAGTAGAGTTTGCTCGAAACGATACACTTCTTAAGCCAAGATCTCAGCTTACATTTTGAACTTCAATTGAAAACGCAAGAAGTGGTTAGGTCTTGATTGCTAAAGGATTACTTCACTACACCCAAACAGTAACAGTATAGACATTTCCTTGCTTGTTCATTTTTTATATGCTTAGGTGGTTATATATTCCAATCTCATTCAGCCAAATGTTGCCAATTTTATTTCTTAATGATGCGAGTGTTATATGTTATTAGTTGCTTAGCCGTATATGAACGTGTCCTCCAGTATGAAATGCTAAGTCAAAGAAATAGCAATCAGAATTCTTACAGTAGAAGTGACAATTACTTGCGATTCCATTAACACATGCGGACAAGTAACACAAGCTAGTTTCTTTTTGGAACAATGGTTTTACTAATTTTGATATCGAATGACATGCAAGAATATGGAGAGTTCAGTTTTATTTTTAAATAAGCAACAAACAGAACTACATATAAATCATCTTATCCCAATTACCCAAAATAAGCGTTACTTTTATAATTCAATTCAACTTCAAATGGATAGAACTTGAGCACAATTCTTCTCAAACAAGAAAAACGCAATTTGGCCTGTTGTGAAAATGCTAAGAAGCCAACTAGAAAGCAAAATACAAGCAGCAACACGTAACCCACACCGTGTTACCGGGTGTTAGACTTTGCTGTACTTAGATAAGCACCTTTTAGAAAAAGAAACTCTGCAATACACAGGAAGGGGGGTCCGGTCTTGCCGCTTGAATCTCTTATCTCATGTATATTATATTAGATATACTAATTTGGTTAATTGATCAAAATTCATTACAACGGTTAAATAAAACTAAGAACTCTGTTAGAAGCTCTCCCTTTCCTCGTTTGTTTTTCTGCTTACCTTGCAATTCACTTCTCTTTCACCATAAAACTGTTCTCAATCCTCAGCATCCGCAAACAAAGCAGTTTGAAGTTTGAATCTTTACTGATAGAATAACTTTGAGAATGGCAAGTGGGGATCTAGAAAGGGGCTCCAAGAACCGCAACAATAATTCCAACTTCGCTTCCTACTATGTGGAGACCTCCGACAAGACCTGGACCTCATGGCTGATTCCTATGTTTGTTATTGTTAATGTTGCCGTGTTCGTTGCTGTCATGTATGTCAATAACTGCCCCAGAAAAAGTCTGGGTCTTGATGGTGATTGTGTGGCCAAGTTCCTTGGTCGCTTCTCGTTTCAGCCCTTGAGAGAGAATCCTCTCTTTGGTCCATCTTCTTCCACGTAAGTCTTTTCTTCTTTGACTTGCCATGGTTTAACTGGAATCTTGATGTGGGTTTCGATTGGTTTCTGTCTTTGAGTTCTTCTATGTCAGTTTAGGCTGATAAATATAGGACCTATTACATGTTTTATCTCCCTTGTTCTTAGTTACTCATTAGATGTTGGTATTCGCCTTCTGTTTTGTGGAATTACGGATTGCTTGTTCCTATATGGTCTGTTTCGCTGTTGATTTGACTTTCTCTTTAGTCAACGAGCTACCAGTATTAATAGAAACTTATGATGGAAACTTAAGAATTTGAACTTGCTTTGTGTTCTTTCTGACTGCCCATGGGAAGAAAAACCGTTATTTACATCCGCTAGCTTTCATTTTCTGAGTGAGGAAAATACAGCTTAGACACTCAAGTATCGAACTTTTGCAACTCTCTCTCCCGTCCCGTTAGGGGCACTTTGATATGAGAACCTTATTTTTTAGTTAAACCATCAAGATGTTGCAGCTAGCGGGACAATTTACAACCAATTTTATGGCTCTTGAAAAATGAAAAGGAAGGTAAGGGAGGATAACGAATTAGGTAGTCTGGTTTATCTTGTGGGGAAGTTACCTGGTGTCTCGTTCTATCTATTATTTCAGAGTTACCTTAACTAAACACTTGCTTGTTTTACAGCATTTGAGCTTATACTGAGCTCATTTGGTTCTATCCCAGACTATTGCTTTGCTAGTTCGGTTGTTAGACATCTGGTTGCGCCTAGGAAGTTCATTTTAATTTATGAGCATCCAGAATGTTTCCCAGCTTCTGTTGTCTGCTTCTCTTCCTATCTATCTTTGTGAGTGTATAGGTCTGACTTTTAATGTTAATTGCAATGTCATTTTACTGTTGCAGACTGGAAAAAATGGGGGCTCTGGATTGGAACAAGATAGTGCATGAGCATCAAGGATGGAGACTTGTAACTTGTATGTGGTTGCATGCGGGTGTTATACATTTGCTTGCAAATATGTTAAGCTTGGTCTTCATTGGGATTCGCCTTGAACAACAATTTGGATTTGGTATGTTGTATTCTATTTTCATGTCTTCTTACAAAATTCAAACAATTGATGAAGGATGTAAATAGGTGGCTGCTTTACATTTCATGAAGAACGGGCATTCTTTTCTTTTTCCCTTTTTCCTATTTTAATTCATGCAAAAATGCTCTAAGTTTTTACTTTTGTGATTGGATGAAACATCTTCACCAAGCAGTTTAGTGGATATTGCTAGCTTTTAGGGTTCAGCAGTGAGTACGAAAGAACATTAAATGAAGTGTAACATGCGATCTTGGATATCAAACTTCGATCTTGGCTTTTCCCGTGGTTTTCAAATTTATTCGATATGTTCCTATTAATTCCCAATGCTGTGAGAATTAATTCCCAATCATATGAGGCTGAGGTACATGTGTGTTCAAGTTTAACAGGTTACAGGTTGGAAGTATCTTGTTCCTGTGAATTATTTATTTGTCAGTATCTCCACCATAGTATGAAGTCATTGTTCATTTCTTTCCTCTTTGTACTTGCTGCTTTCATATTTCCTAATGAATTCCTTTGGATATATATTGAGGCAGGGCGAGTTGGGATTATCTATCTCATAGCTGGATTTGGTGGGAGCATACTGTCTTCACTTTTTATTCAGCAAAACATATCCGTTGGTGCATCTGGTGCTTTGTTTGGACTTCTTGGAGCTATGCTATCTGAGCTTCTTACAAATTGGACAATCTATTCTAATAAGGTATGTTTCAAATTCACATGTTATAAAAACTTTTGCAAGTGCCAATTTGTTAACAAGTTAAAAATTTTCATTCATGAATAATCATAAATAGCGATATGAACAAATATAAGAAGCATGAAGTGTTTTGAAAAATTACAAGTTGACATTTTGATGAGCTATTAGCATTGCAGTGATTGCATCACACGTCATCATACAATAGAATTAAATGGATACAACGATACTTCGTGGTACTTTGATGTAAGATAATTCCAGGGAGTGCTTTGAAATTCGTGTTTGAAGAATGGATGTGATCATACGAACTCTGTTATGTTGAATTCCACAGTATTAATAGGACTAGGTGCAGCTGTAAATTTTTCAATGTTGAATGAAATTGACACTTGGAGGCCTGTTACCTTTTCTGGACATTCTTCCTTCTTGTAGGTTGCTGCTTTAATTACACTCCTATTCATCATTGTTATCAACTTGGCGGTGGGGATTCTCCCACATGTTGACAACTTTGCACACATAGGAGGTTTCTTAACCGGTTTTCTCTTGGGCTTTGTACTGTTACTTCGTCCTCAATTCGGTTGGATTGAAACTCGACATCTACCTGCTAGTGCTAATGTAAAATCCAAACACAAGGCCTACCAGTATGTATTCTGGGTGATTGCTGTGGTTCTTCTTATTATTGGGTAAGGTTTGATATTCCCTCTGTAGCCAATGTTTTATGTTTCCTTTTGAAGAAACTCAAATGTCTCCTTTGTCAATGCATAATGCAGTTTTACCCTAGGATTGGTGATGCTGTTCAGAGGAGAGAATGGAAATAAGCATTGCAGCTGGTGCCACTACCTAAGCTGTGTGCCAACCTCGAGATGGAGGTGTGACAACTGATGGTCCATTTCTATAGTTTTGATTTCTTATTCCTATTCTTTTTCTTCCATAATATAACATGCATAGTATATCAATGTAAACTCGGATTGTCGCTGGACATGATCCAGAATGTTATTTGTACAGGACTACTCACACATTGTATTCATGCTCGTGTTTAATCTTATGCCTCTCATGTTTGTTTCTGTGGTCTGACTTGTATTGATCCCTTAAATTTTGAAATGCGATTGTAATGTCCTAATCAGTTGCCCTAATTGACCAATCAGTAGTTAGATATAGGAATGAAATTATTATTATTTTAAAACATCTTTTACCTTTTCGCTACTTCTGTTTTATCTTTATTTTAGTCAAAGCAAACACAATGTAAACTCAACCCTATGGTGACATTATTACATAACTTTGAAGCAAAACAATAAGTCTGAAAAGGGATATCAGAAAATAACTCGAAATATGAAATTAATTCTAATCAGGAACGTAGTCATATTTTTGGAATTGTATCGGTAGTGGTTTAAATGCTTTTTCTTGAGTAAAAAATTGAAAAGAAGAGGTAAACTCCAATTTACTAAAATTTAGATAAAGAATGGAGAGTAAATCAAAGTATTTTACAATCATTAGTTGACATCAAACTTTTATTATACAAAATCCTAATCATATCATCTAAATGTAGTTTGGTTTTACTGCTCAACAAGATCACCTTAATCTTCTCTTGACTGTTGATCCATTCACACTTGTTTTATTCAACTTTTAACTTTTGCAACTAAAGTTAGTGTTGATTTGGACAGTTAAAGAATTTGGATTTAAATGAAACCTAGTACTTGTTACTAACAAGCACATAACTTTTAGTTAAAAAGAAATGATTTTATTAAAAGAAAGTTCTAATAGATAAGTTGAAGTTTTATAATAAATGTTGATGATGAAGTCTTTAAGGTTGTTTATAGCGAGGGCCTGTACTAACTATGTTATATATTTCGAATCTTTTCTTTTGCCTTCTAATGGTTTGATTACTATGTAAGTTGTTGCTATGAATAAAGGATTTTACGTCAACATTGAATTTAAGTTATATGATACTTGAAATTGATAATCATTTTTGTTATTTAATCAAGAGATGAGTGCCTTACTGATATTAGATCTATTATTGACGCTAGTTGATGTTATAGTCACAATTCTTGTTTGTTAATTTGTCTTCTATTCATAGGACCGATAATTCGATGGGTCATGTCTTAAATACTTATGACAATCCTATTAACTTTATAGTATTTAATACTACGAATTACTTTTTTTTTTAATCTTAACTTACCAACAATAACAACAACGTATGCAGGGTTTGGGGAGATGTATAACTACAAAGTTTTACCCCTAATTAAGAGAGAAATTGTTTTCAATCAACCTAAAAAAGAAAAAAAATTGAAAACATTTCGAAGAAGACAAAATCTAAAAACATAAGCAAATAACTGCATAAACTAAATTAAATAAAATAAAAAAAATAAACAGATAAGAAAGAAGAAAAATGAATAAATAAAACAAAAAAGAAATTGAAAGTGAAAAAATAAAAAATAAATAAAAGAGAAAGTATTACAAATAGAAGTATTTAAGCTAAATACAAGACATCAAAATTAAAAAAAAAAGGTTTAAAAGACCTATAAAAAGAGAAGAACTTTTCTATGTAAGATCCTTTACTTATATCCTAGTTCACCAAAGTTTTCTATTAAGGGTCAAGTCCTTGGTAAGCTTTAATAGGGCCATATCATAAGTGATTATCTCCCATAAATTCTTCTTAGGTCTTCCTCTTCTTCTCTTATAGTCCCTACATATAATCTTTTCGCATCTTCTCATAAGGGTGTCAGGATATCTCCTCTTAATATGTTCGAAACACTGAAGCCTTGTCTTTCTTAATTTACCCTAAATGTTAACTAACCACCCCCAACTAGTCTCTTACCATTATATTCATAACTTTATCTCTTCTTATAAAGTTACACATCTAATGAAGCATCCTTATCTTTGCTATTATTAACTTATGACTGCGTACTTGTTTGATGGGCTAACACTCTGCCCTATAGAGTATTGTCAGCCTAATTGCTAAATTGTAGAATTTACCTTTTAACTTAAGTGATATCTTTTCATCACATAAAACTAATGCATCTCTCTATTTGAGCCATCCCGATTTGATATGCTGAACTATGTTATAATCTATCTCACTATTTCTTTGGATGATATATTCAGGGTACTTAAAATAATCTTTTTGTGGTATAAAATTTGAACTAATATTTATCTCTATATCAAATGCAGTCTTATGACTCCAAAAGTTACATTATAAGTACTCAGTCTTCGTTCTACCCAATTTAAAATCTTTGAATCTTGCCTTTCTCATCAAAGTTGTAGCTTGACATTAACTCCATCTTATGTTTCATCTACTAAAATAATGTCAGCTAAAAATAATAAACACCAAGCCACATCTCCTTAGATATTCTTGTGAGTTCATCCACAACTATTGCCAACATAGATGGGCTTAACCAGGATCCTTGGCGTAACCTGATATTGATTAAAAAAATGTTATGTATCTCCTACTGTCATCCTTACGCTAACCTTAAGACATTCATACATATTCTTAATAACCCGTATATACGTCACAAGAATTCTCTTAAATTCTAAACACCGCTATGTGACTTACCTACGTATTCTGTCATAATCCTTCTCTAAGTCAATGAAAACTATATGTAGGGCCCTCTATCTATCCTTGTAATATTCCATTAATTCTCTAAAGAGGTGTATAGATGACAGTGTGTGTCGAGTGCACTGCAAAATTTACCAACTCTGTATTCTAAAAAATTGTAGCATGGTGTGTTATGGTCATATCCACAGAGAATATTTAGTTAATTTTTGCAATAAAAATAATTAATGTAAAAGGAATAAAATGGGGGGTTTAAGGTTGATGCAATCAAGAAAACAAAATAAAATTAAACTATATAAAAGTAACTCGAATTAAATAACAACAAAGTGATAAAATTGATAAATGGTTTGAAATCCTATTCTTTGCTTTAATCTCATCCTACACACAATTTCACATATGTCGTTGCATTGTCATCTTCCCACCTCTCTTTAGACTAATGATTGTTAATTAATAATAAGCTCTGTTAATCCCGATTTTTCTTTAGGCCGTAGTTAATCAAGAAGAACTTGTTAATTAACCCTAACTATTAGATAACCTAGAATAAGTTCTCTAAGTTTAATCATACAACCACCTTATGAGTGAGAAAAACAAACCAATCTAAGCAATAATCACATAAGCTCAGATTATTTAACCTTGGTTATATTATCTATAATGATATTATACCGTTAGTTGCCACAAACGAATTTAGACACGACTATTACCTATCGTATTCAAAGTTCTAGCAATGGATTCCCATGAAAAACAGTCCGATAGAGCATCAAGATTATTCTTACACAATACCCAATTAATAAACACAAGATAATGTAAACAATTTGAAAAGAGGGAAAGAGCATGATAGACAAAGATGATATGCTTAAATACACTCCTTGGTGTCGACTTCACCTTTGAACGATCATTGGGAAGGTTAGCCCCCCCATATTCTCCATTAATCTCCAAGAAAGAGCCATGAATCACCTCTGGAGATGTAAAAAATAGAAGAAAAAATGAAGAAAACCGCTTATGTTCCAAACCCCCTTTCCGCTGTCACAAAACAATGCTTTTATAGTAAAAAAAAAACTAGTTTATAGGAGCAACAGGTGGCAAGTTCATGAGCGTGACTTGGTGTGTCATGCCTGTGAGTATAAGTCACAGGCATGACAAGGAGTGTCACATGTCTCACGGCCATGACTATTTTGTCATGGTCGTGTGACACATCCCATGGCCATGATGTTGCATATCTTTATTCCTTTTGGTATTTTCTTGTCTCCTCTTCGTTCTAACCCTTCTCCTTCTTGCTCTATGAAGCCAAGTGAGTGTAAATCTTAAGAATATGGCTCAACGAGTATGCTTTCTGATAGTTGTGAATTGCGTGATGTTACTTTCTAATAGTTGTGAATTGCATGATGTTTTAGGGTTTAATTTGTTATGTATTTAGTATGAATTTGAGTGTTGAGTATGCATTTATGTGTTAATTGTGTTAGTTTAGGTTTTTAAGTGTTTTTATGGGTTAGTAAGAGTCTTTGAGCTTAATTGTTATGTATTTGAGGTACCGTGATGGGTTTGTTAGTGTTTTAGGGTAAGTGGTGAAGAACAGAGAAGATGCTAAGAGTTTCGAGCTAAAGACATAGCCCACGATTGTGCACATTAGGCCACGATTGTGATAGAGAGGGATGAACCAGTAGTAGCTTGCCCATAATTGTGCACATCGGGCCATGATCGTGATATAGAGCTTACAGTTCGGCCACAGTCATGCACATTGGGCTATGATCTTGACAAAAAGGTTTAGGCACTAACCACAATCGTGGTAGGTGGGGCCATGATAGTGGCCTGTGTTGGGCTGATGTGAAGGGTTAAGTTTCCCAAGATTTTAAAGAACGTTTCGACCTTGACTTTAACCTAAGGCTTCCACAGAATAAATAGAATATGATATGACAGCAGCCAACAGACTTTGAAGAGCTTAAAGAGTCATGCAATAGAGCTTTGATTCAGCCAATTATGAGAGAAAACCTAACGAGAGATCAAGAGATTGAGGAAGGAGACGAAGGAAGAGAAACACAGAGATGAGCTAGAAGCAACGTACTTCTCAGAATAGATGGTTTCTCATTGTCGTTGCTTCCAAACTTTCGTTCCTGACATTATTTTCCATTTAATTTAGATTTATTCATATATAGAATTGAATTATGTGTTGAGAATAGTTGTATTAAATGTTAAGTTTATGTTTATGCTCACCTTCAGGTTTTTAATTCTTAAGATTAATAAAGTCAAATTTTTTGTGTTTTTATTGAATTAATTGTGATTCAATTTCTGCTCTTAATAACTTGGCAATAAACTGAGAGGGTAAGCGGGTGAAAAATAATCAATTTGGGCTAACGAGAGTTAGATGAATTGATAGGTAAAGAGTTAAATCAACTAGCAAAGTTGTGTAACAAGAGATCGGGCATAGATTCCTGGTAGGTTAGTGGACAATTTTAGAACTAATTTAGGTTTTGGGTTAATTGTGAATCGTGATATCGCAATTCCATCATTTGAATTAAGGATTATCAATTAGGATTAAGAATTATAACTCGAGAGAGAGTAATTCACCCTAGGACTCTCTAGACCCATTAATTTAGTAATTGCATAATTGGTTAGGTTTTTATTAGTTTCGAATTAAATCTACCTTTCTCTCACTTGGTGATTTCTAGGTTAATTTATGGTTTGGTTGTGTGATTGCTATTTTGTTTACACTTCGGCACTTTAAATTCTTATAGTTAATTGTTGATTGATTTAATTTCTTCGTTAGTTATTTGTTTAAAATTATTGTAGTTTAGGGCGACCTTAGATTTTAGGACCAGATTACCCTTCCTAGTAGAATCGACACCTTAGGTATTACGCGAACATCCCGGGTGCTTGCATAATAGACCAAGGTTAGTAATTAGTAAAACTTAGAGTGTATCAGAAGAACGTGGATTAGGAAGTGAATGCTGGATGGCAGCAACGGAACCTTATGGACTTTATAAGGTCAAGGTTTAACCACAAACCAAGGAGTGGTAAGACAACCTATTCAAGCGATCTCATTCGAAATTAAGCCAGCCCTCCTGAACATGCTTCAACAAAACATCTAATTTTATGGACTGGAGAATGAGGATCCGTATGCACACATCGTGAGCTTCCTCGAGATCTGTGATACTTTCTAATATCACTAGATGTCGAAGGATGCGATTAGGATCAAGTTGTTTCCCTTCATGCTTAGAGATAAAGCGAAGGCTTGGTATCATTCACTGAGCCCTGCCAACTTCATGATGTGGGAGTAGCTTGTGCGTGCCTTTCTTGACAAGTACTTCCCATTAACGAAGATTACGAAGATCATAAAGGAAATTACCAATTTCCAACAAGGTGACGGGGAGTCCATTTACAAAGTGTGGGAGCGTTACAAGGGCTTGTAGAGGAGATGCCCACACCACAACTTACCTAGGGCTTCTACAAACTTTTTACAACAGAGTAAACCCAACTACTAGAGGCATGATTGATGCAGCGTCGGGAGGATCTTTAATGTGAAAGAATGTTGATGAAACAAAGGAGCTGATAGAGGAGATTGTGAGCAATAGTTGCTTATGGGCGAGTGAGAGAAGTAGAAAACCTACTACTTTTAGAGAGCAGAAGGGAGTTGTTACAATCGATCAGATGACAGAGATGCAAGATAAGATCAAAAATTGACACGACAACTCAGTAATATGAAGGCATTGTCACTAGCTCAAGTTAAAGTGGCGCAATTGAAGTGTGAGTTATGCGGACAATCAAATTATGATATCGTGGACTGCTACATGATAAGGGAGGATAACCAGGAACAAGTCAATTACATAGGGCCACAATTTGGACGAGGAGGGGGTAATAATCCCCACTCCAACACATACAACCCCGGGTAGAAGAATCTCCCTAACTTCTCCTAGTCAAACAACAACAATAGAGAGCAGTTCAGGCCTCAAGGGTAATCGAGCTTTCAGTAGGATAAAGCAAGCTTGATAGAGTCAAAGTTGGATACGATTTTGGACAAGATTAGAGGCATAGAAGAGGCACCTAGGAGGCTCAAGAGTAAATTCGAGTAAGTCATGAAGAATCATGCCTGTCCATACACAATTTAGAAGTTTAAGTGGGCCAGTTAGCAGAAGTAATGTCGACTCAGAATGCTGGAACTCTTCCAAGCAACTTCGAGTCCAATATGAAGGAACGCATCATGTTCATAAATCAGACTCAGGATGGAAAAGTCATTGAATTGGAGGAGAAGGAAGAAGGAAAAGAAGAAGAGAAAGAAAACCTTCCAGAGGAACCCATAAGCAAGTCAGTTAAAGTAACCCGATGGGTATTTCCACATCAATTTTTTGCTCAACAAGAGTATTATGGAAAGATGGAAGTAGAGAAGTTATAGGAAATTGAGCTGAACAAGGTCAAGGAGGTGATGGAACGAATACAGACAAAGCTTAATTTATGGGAGTTCGTCGCAAAGAAGGGTAAGAAGCGACCACTGGAAGATGACCCCAATATCGCTATAAAGAAAGGACTTTTTCATCTCCTATAGTATCAATATGATCATTATAGATAGGGCATTCGCGGATTTAGGCGCGAGAATAAACATCATGCCATACACTTTCAGTCTAAAGTTAGGATTGGGAGAGTTAGTACCCATTAAGTTTTTAGTCAAGATAGCTGATAGAACTTCACATAAGCCTTTAGGAATTATCTAGGATGTACCAGTAAAGGTTGATAAATTTACCTTCCCCATAGACTTCTTTATTTTGGATATTAGTGAAGATGAGAACACACCAATAATTCTTGGATGACCGCTCTTGGCCACTGTATACTCAATTATTGGCGTAGATGGGGGTGAATTAACTCTGCGTATAGGGAAGGAGCACATAACATTCAAGGTGACCAGTAGAGAGTATGTAGCTCCTTCACCTCTAGTGGATCCTAAGGAACCCAAACCTTGAGGAGAATAGGAGGACATTGAGGATCCTGCAAATCTTTTTCGAA
The DNA here is from genome assembly GCA_027563595.1 of Erythroxylum suave. Lineage (NCBI taxonomy): Eukaryota > Viridiplantae > Streptophyta > Magnoliopsida > Malpighiales > Erythroxylaceae > Erythroxylum > Erythroxylum suave. Next base: position 35,273,797 of record JAOSBN010000179.1, read on the forward strand.
AGAAGTGCTCACGACGGAGGAGGCGAGGCAAAGAAAATTGCACAGACGGTGGTGATTGTAGTATGGTAGCTCAGGTTCAAACTTTGCTATTAATGGTGAAACTATCATCAAACTAGTCATTCCACCCACATTGAGCTAAAAGGAGCGTCGAGCTATTGACGTTAAAGGAAGCGCTATATGGGAGGCAACCCATGGGAAATTTAGTTTCGTTGTTTAATTTTTGTTAGAACAATTAAGTTCCGTAGTTAGGTTTATTTTTATTTTTGTGTTGAATAAAATCGAGGAAAGGATAGGTTTTCAAAATTATGTGGATAATTGGGCAAGCACGAAAAGAGAGGTGAACGGGGCCCATAAAAGAACTAGAAGTGAAGGAAATAAGACTAGAAAAAACACAAAGGACAAAAATTTAGAAGTGGTGACACACCGTTGGTCATGATCATGGCTTACTTGCGACTATATAGAGATAAGGGGATGCGAAAATTTTAAACCATTTTTACCTTTTTACCCTTTTTATCACTTATATATTCAATTCTAACTTCATTTTCACTTTCACTTTATCTCTCTAGAATTTTAACATTCAAACACTCCTAAATTCTACTCAATCATGCCACATATCAAGCAAACAACCCGACGAGAGCCATATGGATGACAACAAGTCGCGAGATAGGGGAGAAGGAAACAAGCAGCAGACTTTGGAGCACCATTTCCTATCTATACTAAGGAGGAAGGTACTTGTTTCCAATTCCTTTGTGTTAGACAAGTCGTAGTGCCTAAATATTTTGATTTTGATGCATTGGATAGGCTAGAATTGAGTGAGTGAGTAGAAAACCTAGTCGAGAGGATTCAATGGGCTTAATTCATTAAGTTTCAATTCCCTATTTATGAGGAGCTTACACTAGAATTTTTCACGACCTTGACCTATAACCCCTAGAATCCAAAAGAATTATGGCTTAGATTGGGAGGACGAGCATATAAATTTAAATGTAGAAATCATATGCGAGATGTGTTGGTTCTCCAAATCCACCATTGTTGTTCAACACGATGATTTTCGTCCTTCTCAGTACTGGAATGAGCTAACTGGGATTGAGCGTTTCTATGCCAAGAATGCACACAACAACATTATCAGGTCCCATAAACACTTGTTGCTGCATAAATTTATGTGTCAGCTAGTTTTTGACAAGTCAGAAATCAATAAGTGCTCCACCAAGAAACTTTCGTATTGTGGTGCATGGATCATAGTATTCTAGTATGCACATCTACGCATGTGCTACAAGCTATCGTTGCGACTTTGCTTAAGCGGAGCAACCATCTGGGAATGGATACATAGTGACAACCATTGTAGAACATTTTGGTGTGGAACGGAGGGGGTTAACAGTTCACCCCCTTGACTTCGTCAACCATCATCACTTATTTCTGGTTATGATCATCCATTCCACAAACATAGAATTGAGGGAAATCAGTTAAAAGACACATGTTCAAACCAGGGCGGTCAAGCGAGTTCAAGTTCATCGCTACCTCGGCAGGCACAGGAGGAATCAACAAGTGAAGAGTTGGAGGAAGAGGAGGAAGAACAATGTTGGAAGAAGGTTTTGGATGTAATATCCAAAACTAATAGAACACTCATAGAGGTGGTGTGGACACAACAACACCAGAGCTGAGACATCAGATGGCTCATCGATATTTCGAGTCTCAAGGCATTCAATTGCCACGTTTGACACCATCACCACCTTCTTCTCCATAGGATTTATTTCTAACCCATTGTTTTTAATTTTTCTTTCCCAAATATTAGCCTTCAATTCTGTTTATTTTTTTGTCTATTTTTAAATGTTTTCTGTTTACTTTAATTATGTCTTTCCTTTTCGTTTATGTGTTTGTGTGTGCTCCTTCTCACGTTGAGGACAATGTGTTGTTCAAGTGTGGGGAGGGATTTCGTGTTTTGCTTTTGGAATGTGATTTTGCATATGGTATGATAGTGTTAGGTTGCATTGTGTGAGGTATTTGAATGTGACAATGACTTAGATGGAGTGATTTTTTTTTTAAATTTGACCATAGGCTATTAAGTTGTGAATGATCATTAGCTCGCAAAATTAGTAAAGTAGGGTTCTTTGGATAAATATGCAGCTTAATTAAGACTTCGTGTAAATTTAGCACCCTCTAGGTTGTCACATTCATTCATAATTTTAGACCTTTCAATTTAAGTAGCTTTGCTAGTATTTTTTTTCATGAAAATGAATAACTACAACAACAAGGTAGGCATAAATAGCGAAATTTTTTTTGGTTATTTTTGTGTTTAATAAATTACTATTCCATTGACCTTCGGGTTATAAATAGAGTTAGTAGTCAGTTGAAAATGTGATGTAGCTGAGTAACCAGATCGACACACATAAAAAATGTGTGCCTTCGCGTCAAAAGGCTATAATGACGGTTCAACCAAGCTGTTTAAACATGAATTAGTTGAGTAACCAGATCGACATTCATTACCAATGTTTGCCTCTGCGTAAAAAGTCTAAGTCCATGTTCAATAAATAATAAATAATAAAAAAGTGTTTCCCTTAATAAAACCTACCAAACTTGTAAACAACTTGACTTTTCATGACAATATACTTAGGAACAGTTACAAAGTCTGAAAGACCAAAGATTTATTAATGTGTGTGCATAACTAAAAATGGTAAGTGAATTAACACTTATATCTTGATTAATTTGTATATTTAGCTCAAAGCCCTTAGATATAGATTTTGTTTCTTAATGATTAGATAAAACTTGTCAGATTTTGTTCAAACTTAAATTTATTTCATGATGTTAAAGTCATTGTCTCATTATTGCATTGTGTGCTTTGTGTTTATTGTGTGTTTGAGGTTTTGTTTGCTTGAGGACAAGCAAACAATTAAGTGTAGGGATGTTGATAGTTGTAAATTGCATGATGTTTTAGGGTTTAATTTGTTATGTATTTAGTGTGAATTTGAGTGTTGAGTGTGCATTTATATGTTAATTGTGCTAGTTTAGGTGTTTAAGTGTTTTTATGGTTAATAAGAGTCTTTGAGCTTAATTGTTATATATTTGAGGTACTGTGATGGGTTTGTTAGTGTTTCTGGGTAAAAGATGAAGAATAGAGAAAATGAGAAGAGTTTTGGGCCAAAGACATAACCTATGATCATGCACATTAGGCCACGATCGTGACAAAGAGGGATGAGTCAGCAATAGCTAGGCCATGATTGTGCACATTGGGCCATGGTCATGACAGAGAGCTTCCAGTCAGGCCACAATTGTGCACATTGGGCCATGATCATGACAAAAAGGTTTAGGTGATGGCCATGATTGTGGCCTGCGTTAAGTTGATATGAAAACTCAAGTTTTGCTAGTTTTTTGGACTGTTTTGACCCTGACTTTGACTCAGGGCTTCCATAGAATAATAGAACATGATGTGATAGTAGCTAGCAGTTTTTGAGAAGCCTAGAGAGTCGTGCAAGAGAGCTTTGATTCAGCTAATTTCGAGAGAAAACCTAGAGAGAGATCAAGAGATTAAGGAAGGAGATGAAGGAAGAGAGACATGGAGATGAGCTAGATGCGACATACTTCCCAAAATAGGTGGTTTCTCGCTATCATTGCTTCCGAAATTCCATTCTTGACAGTATTTTCCATTTAATTCAGTTTTATTCATGTATAGAATTGAATTAGGTGTTGGGAATAGTTGCATTGAATGTTGAGTTTATGTTTATAATCACCTTCAAGTTTTTAATTAGATTAGTAATGTCGAATTGATTGTGTTTTTATCAAATTAAATGTGATTTAATTTCTACCCTTAATAACTTGGCAACAAACTGAGAGGGTGAGCCTGGAAAAAATAATCAATTTGGGTTAACGAGAGTTAGATGAATTGATAGGTAAAGAGTTAAACTAGCTGGTAGAGTTATGTAACAAGAGATCAAGCATAGATTCCCGATAGGTTAGTAGACAAATTTAGAGCTAATTTAGGTTTTGGGTTAATTGTGAATCGAGAGATCACAATTCCATAATTTGAATTAGGGATTATCAATTAGGGTTAAGAATTATAACTCGAGAGAGAGTAATTCACCCTAGGACCCTCTAGACCTGTTAATTCAGTGATTGTATAATTGGTTAGGTTTTCATTAGTTTTGAATTAAATCCCCCTTTCTCTCACTTGGTGATTTCTAGGTTGATTTTGGGTTGGGCTTTGTGATTGCTATTTTGTTTACACTTCGGCACTTTAAATTCTCATAATTAATTATTGATTGATTTAATTTCTGCGCTAGTTGTTTGTTTAAAATTATCTTTGTTTAGGGTGACCTTCGATTTTAGGACTAGATTACCCTTCTTCGTGGGATCGATACCTTAGGTACTACGCAAATGACCCATGTGTTTGTGGAATTTACCAAGGTTAATAATGAGTAAAACTCAACATATATAACCTTGCGGTCACTTTCGACTCACTTTAGCGATTATGCTTCCAAATTGTACCTAAAATCAAATATGAACCAAAGTGAGTATCTTAAACATTAAACACTAAGTGTCAAGGATTAAATGTATAAATAGTTAAGCACATATCAAGTTCCCCACATTTAGCTTTTGACTGTGCTCAAGCAAATCATCAAATCCAAAGTCACAAACTTAAACACTTACTAATTTTCCATATTTTTAAGAGAGAGAGAGTCATAAGCAAAGAGAAATAACTTTCCAAACCATAGCAAGAACTCAACATTAAACTTATAACTCTTTATTGGTAGGCTAACCCTCAAAATTCCTTCTGTAATTCCTCTCTCAACCCTTTTCCTAAAGACAGTTTAGCTTTGAAAATTTCAGACCACACTGACAATCACCGTCCTCTTTGCATATTTTCTCCATCTTCAAGATGAATATAGAAGGAAAGGCACTGTAAGAAGAAGAATACACTCATGTTTAATCAACATTTATCACCTTTAGAAACTGAACAATCTAAAGGTTTATTGGATAAAATGTGTTTAAATAAGATAGATCCATAGGTACACTCAAACACCATCCATGATCATAACATTCCACAACTTTGTATATCTTTTCATTTCTCCACCACTAAGATACAAATGCATAATCATGAATCAAAGGACTTTTCTAAGGTTGTAATGTGATCAAGGGTAAGGTTAGATGTATTAGGGTCATGTAGCATAAAAGCCATCAACTAGCGAAGCAAAAGTAATAGTCAATAAAACATCAAGCGCACACGCTATCATTCATGCAAAACTGGGCACCATAAGTTATGATGAATGTAACAATTATATTTCACAGCTCAAATTCAAGCTCTCACACCATAATCCACATTAAGCATAACCAATTAGAAGGAATCACTTGTAAAAATCATTGATGACAATACATTTAAACTATAAGGAGTGATCCTTCCAAACAACATCTACTTCGTTTGCAACATACTCAATTCACCCCTTCAATACAACTCTAGGAGGAGAAAACAAATGGACAATTTTTCAACACAAATGTAGTTCGTCCTTGATACTTTTATTCAAACGTTTTTTTCTTTTGATTTTCTCTTTTTCTTTTTCTCTCTTTTTTTGTAATAAAAATTGAAAGAAGCTACGTCGACATGGGAATTTCATTGATAAAATGTAAAATGGCATCCCAATAATAATAAGCATCCCACAAATATGCACACCCCTACACTTATATTTTTGTACATCCACAGTTATCAACATTAAAAAATGCTCCACTAGCTTTAAGGTTTGGGTAGGACATTTGGTTCAGTTTAAAGCATGTAATATGGTTAGCATAAAAAGAAAGACTAATAAAGCTCAAAGGCGCTTATCAAAGGAAAATTCATATCAATGGGTAGGCTATTTGGCTAATATAGCTTGTAAAAACAAAGAATGTTTAATCATTTTCATGTTAATACATGTGATAAAAATGTGGGCTTGAATAGAAAATCAAAGCAAAGTCAGGATGTTCTTTTCTTGAAGGTTACATATAAACAAGAAGACAATGACACTAATGTGGATGTGTCAGTCTAATAAGGCTCAAATTCTCATAGGCTTTTGTTAACCACTAGTTACCAATCTTCTAAAGATACTGCATATTGACCAATAAGAAGAGCAAAAGTACATGCTAATTTGCCATGAATTCTTTTAGTTAATTCACTCTCTTATCATGACTATATAGTCTTAAAAGCAATAGGAAAAGAGAAAAATGTTGGATTGTTTGTTTGATTTTGAAAATTGCGTGAGAATCCACACAAGAAAAAGTTAAGCATGAAAGCATATATAAAAGTTAAGATCTCCACCGCCACACTTAAAATTTACATTTTCCTCAATGTAGCAACAAATGCAAGAAATGGAGCATTTAAAAAAAAATAGAAAATGCATAAATAAAAAGAAATCAACATCCTTTGGGTTGTCTCCCAAGTAGTGCCTTTGTTTATTGTCGTTGGCTCAACTCTATGTTGCCTGCATAAAGTGACACCATTCACATCTTCTAACATTAACACTTTTATATCCTTTGTTTGGAAGCCTTCATAATACGACTTTAGGCAATGACCATCCATTTTGAATATCTTGTCATTTTTCAAACTTTGTATCTCTACTACACCAAAAGGAAAGACATGAGTAACAATAAACAGACTAACCTAATGGGAACGCAACTTACCTGGGAATAATTTCAACCTGAAATGATATAAAAACACTTTACGACCCATAACAAAGCTTTTCCTTGAAATCATCTTGTCATAAAAGCCTTCATTTTCTCCTTATATATCATTGTGTTTTGATAGGAGTCATTCTGCATCTCCTCCAACTCTTGCAATTGCAATTTCCTATGCATTCCTGCATCATCCAAATTCATGTTGCATCTTTTTATAGCCCAATTCGCCTTATGTTACAATTCCACCAGAATGTGACATGACTTCCCAAACACCAGTCTATATGGAGACATCCCAATTGGTGTTTTATAAGTCATCCTATAAACCTATAGTACATCTTCCATCCTCACACTCCAATCCTTTCTATTGGGCTAAACTATTTTCTCTAGGATTGATTTGATTTCTCGATTTGACACTTCAGCTTATTCGTTGGTTTGAGAATGGTTAGAGGTGGAAAAATCTTATGCATCATGTGATATTTCTTGAATAACGTTTCCATCATCCTATTGCAAAAATGGATTCCCCTATTGCTGATGATTGCCTTTGGCATCCTAAGCCTAGAAAAGATTTTAACGTTAACAAAATCTCCAACAACTTTGGTATCATTAGTTCTGGTGGCTTTAGTTTTCACCTATTTGGAAACATAACTAACTACAAGTATTATATAATTAAAACCAAAAAGATGGAGGGAAAGATCTTATAGATTCAGTACCCTAAACGTCAAAAATTTCATAGAAAAGAATAGGATTTTTTGGTAATTGATCCTTACAGTACAAGTTACCTGATCGTTGGCACCTGTCACATGACTTGTAGAAGATGTATTCATCTTTGAGCAATGAGGACCAATATAAACCACTCTCCAAAACTTTATGGGTCGTCCTCTTTACTCCAAAGTGTCTTCCACACGCATACAAATGGCAGAAGGCTAAGATCGAGGGTGTTTCACTTTCAAGCACACACCTCCTTATGACTTGATCCCTACAGTGTCTCTATAGATATGGATCATCACAAACATAGTATTTTGCTTTGATCTTCAACTTATTCCTCAGATCTATTGATAAAGCAACATGTAATTTATTAGTAACTAAGAAATTTACAATATCCGCATAACATGGTAGTGTCAAATTGACAAAAATAGTTGTTCATCTAGAAGTGTCTCGTAAAGGGATGTCATGTTCTTCTTTGATCAAGTAGCTGAGGTGATCGATAACCTTATTTTTTGTCCTCCTTTTATCTATTATCTCTAAGTCTAATTTTTGAAGTAGGAGAATCCATATGATCAACCTCAATTGTGCTCCTTTCTTTGTGATTAAGTATTGTAAAGTTGCATGATCAAAATAAATCATCACTTTATCACTAAGTAAATACAAACAAAATTTTTGTAAAGTAAAAACCACAGATAAAAGTTCTTTTTTGGTCATCGAATAATTTAATTGAGTTGGATTAAGAGTCTTAGAAGCATAATAGATGACATGCAAAGCTTTGCCCACTTTTTGTGCTTGATCAGCCCCCATTGCATAATTGTTTGCATCACATATAATCTTAAAAGGTAGGCTCTAATATGAGGATGTAATCACCGGGTGGGATGTCAACAGCTCCTTCAGTTTGTTAAAGGCTTCCTTACACTTATTATCAAACTTAAATGAGACATCTTTTTGTAACAACTTGCATAATAGTACGACTATCTTCGAAAAGTCCTTGATGAATCTATGATAAAAACCTACATACCCAAGAAAAGAATGCACTTCTTGCACATTTGAGGGGTAAGGTAAAGAAGAAATGAAATCAACTTTAAATTTATCTACCTCTATATCGCTGGGAGATATAATATGCCCTAAAATTATACCTTGGTCTACAATAAAATGGCATTTTTCGTTATTAAGCACAAGGTTAGTTTCAATGCATCGTTCTAAGATAAGAGAAAGATTCTCAAGGCATTTATCAAAGGAACAACCATAAATGCTAAAATCATCTATAAATACCTCTATGATCTTCTCAACATACTTTGAAAAAATGCTTACCTTACATCTTTAGAACATGGCGAGTACATTGCATAATCCAAATGGCATCCTTCGGTAAGCAAATGTACCAAATAGTCAAGTGAATGTGGTCTTTTCTTGATCTTTTGGTGTCGTCGGTATTTGAAGATAACTTGAAAAGCAATCTACAAAACAATAATAGTTATAACCAACCAATCTCTTAAGCATTTGATCAATAAAGGGAAGGAGAAAATGGTCTTTACGAGTCACCGAGTTCAATTTCCTATAGTCAATACAAACTTGCCACTCGATTCATAGTCAGATGGGAACAACTCACCTTCCTAATTGGTCACAACTATGATTATAGACTTCTTTGGAACCACCTAAACAGGACTTACCCATTTACTGTTAGAGATTGAGTAAATAATCTCAACATTGAGAATCCTCAGCACTTCCTTCTTCATGACTTCCATCATTGGATGGTTCACCCTACATTGAGCTTGCTTTGTGCACTTGGCATCTTCCTCCAACAAAATAAGATGCATGCATATAGATGGGCTTATTCCTTGGATATTTACGATCATCCATCTAATGGCCTTCTTATGCTCCCTCAACATTCAAATCAACCTGTCCTCTTGATCCCAAGTCAACTATGCTGAAATGATAGATAGAAAAGTCTGTTTATCTCCCAAATATACATACTTTAGGTGGGTAGGAAGTGACTTTAGTTTAGGATCCTGCACATCAGAAGGTAACAACTTCTAGTGAGATTCAGATCAATGCATGACAGCTAAATCATAAGTTTTGGGAGAGTGCTATAACGAATCCAATGCAACTACTATTTCCCTCAACTCTTATCCCATTTTAACATAATTACTGGCTTTTGCTTCATATATTTAATTATGACTGTTTCTAAATGATCCTTGCAACTCAATGTAAACATTTCCTACACCAGAGGATCAATCACATTAATATAGAAAACAAAATGATCATCATGAGGATGTTTTATGACATAAAAAATGTCAAAATGAATCACTTCCATATCAAATTCCATTATCAGGGTACTCTTACGAACATCTATCTTAGTCTGAGTTGTATTAAGAAACGGTCTCCCCAATAAGATAGTTTTTGGATTGTACAAGGTTCCATCATTAATATCAACAACATAAAAATTTGTAGGAAATACTAACTTATTCACCTGCACCAAAACATCCTTAACCACACCATTAGGGTAAATGTTAATGCAATCAACTACTTGCATGATAACACTTGTTTAGTTCAAAGGACCTAGATTCAAGGAAGCATAAATTGAATGAAGCATAACATTAATTGAAGCTTCTAAATCCAACATAGCTTTATTAACCGCATTTGATACCAATTTTGCAGGGAATAGTGAACATACTTGGATTCTGACATTTTGGAGGTACCTTCTTCTTAAAAACTGTAGACAAATTCTCACCCATCATCACCTTTTCATCACCTCTCAACTTTCTTTTATGTGTACACAATTCCTTGAGGAATTTTGCGTACCTTGGTACATGCTTAATTGCAGCTAAAAGTGGAATGTTCACTTCCACCTTTTGAAAAGTCTTTAATATCTCCTTGTCTTTCTCCTCCTTGTTCATTCTTTCCAATCTGCTAAGAAAAGGTGAAGGGTTAGTATTAATGATATTAGGGATTTAGAAGTTTACCTTTGTGCTAGATGAGGGGTTTTCTTCCTTTTCCAGCTCCTTCTCAATTTCTTCTTCATCTGTAATCCTTAATGAAGTTCTCTTGGGATCCTCAATCTCCTTTCCGTTCCTTAAGGATATAACACTAACATTCTTCAGGTTAACCTCAGGCTGAGATAACATTTTTCCTCCACTTTGTGATTTTAGATGGTTGAGGGTTAACCTCAGGTTGAGATGACAGTTTTCCTCCACTTTGTCATTTTAGATGGTTGAGACTCATTTTGATTTGACCCATTTGGTTTTCCACGCTCTATATGCTCGATTTTGTCTTTTGCTAAATCTGTTATACATTTTGTTAAATCTATCGTATACCCTGTTGAAATTGAAGATTGTTAGCAATAAAAGTCTTGATAAAGTTGTCTAGAGATGTACTTAAATTGGAAGAGGAGGGCTATGGCTTGGTTGAAATTTTGTAATCCTTATGGCCTATTCTGGAAGTAATTATGTTGCCTATTCCCCTCGTAATTGAGGTTGGGATGATCCCTCTAGCCTAGGTTATATGGTTTCTAGTATGGGTTGTATTGGTTAGGAAAGTTCCCTCTTACAGCATTCACGTACTCTACACTTTTCCCTTGCAATGTTGGCCACTCATCAGTCGAATGAATCATGTTTGAAAATATGCCACATGCCTTTACTTATGCCTATCCAACTGCAATTTGTATAACAAAAGATGTTAGCTCATCTAAATGATGTTTGGTAGATGAAGTACTCACCTCATTTAAAAGGTTAACATCATTGTGAGTGCCAAAATTTTGAATATTAACAGCCATGGGCTCAAGTAAAATCCTGGCTTTGATGGGAGTCTTCTCACACAGTGCCCCACCACTCTCTGTATCAACTAGACTCCTTTCCATCGGTAGTAGTGCTTCGTAGAAATAATGGATAAGAAGTTGCTCTGGAATGTTGTAGTGCAGAAAACTAGCACTTAGCTTCTGGAAGTGTTCCCGATACTTATAAAGGAACTCTAGATTATTTTACTTTATGCCATAGATTTCCTCGCATATACTTGATGTCTTCGATGCTGAAAAATATTTTTCCAAAAGCAACTTCTTCAACTCTAGCTAAGTGTTCACACTCCTAGTAGGTAGATCAAACAACCAATCCTTCATTGCATCTTTTAATGAGAATGAAAAAGCTCTCAACATGATTTGCTCATCTGTCAGCCCTGAAGACTTCATGCTCAGACACACCATATCGAGTTCTTTAAGATGTTTATACGCATCCTCACCTACAAAACAGTGAAAATTAGGCAAGAAATGTATCATCCTAAACTTATGCTCAAAAGTAATATGCTCGGCAAAATTAGGAAATGTAATGCATAAAGGTCTTCGGGTTAAGTCTAGTGCAGCCAATTCCCTTAGTGTTTTCAAATTTACCTTTGTTTTTTTGAAATCAAGTTTCAGTTCTACTTTCGAAGTTTTTATTACTTTTCTTTTTAATCTTAGCAATGTCCTCTCGATCTCTAAATCAAATTGTACAGGTTCTCTATAAGGTGATTTGGTAACTACTATACACCAACACCAACAAACATTTAAAGATTAACAAATAACTAAAGGAAACGATTATAAACAAATATAAACACAAAACATCAACTAAAAGAAAAAACCAAAATTAAGTCACGACACTCCCTGGCAACGACACCAAAATTTGATAATGCGTGTCGAGTGCACTGCGAAATTTACCTAATTCTGCACACTAAAAATTTGTAGTTATGGTTAGTTGGGATCGTATCTACAAGGAATGTTTGGTTAATTTTCACAATGAAAATGATTGATATAAAAGGAAAAAAATGGGGGCTTTTAGGTTGATGCAATTGAGGAAAGAAATTTAAACTATATAAAAATAACTTGAATTAAACAACAATAAAATGATACAATTAATGAATGGTTTGAAATCCAGTTCTTCGTTTAATCTCAACCTATGCACATTTTCACATACGTCATTGCATTGTCGTCTTCCCACCTCTCTTTAGACTATTGATCATGAATTAACAATAAGCTCTGTTAATCTTGGTTTTTCCTTAGGTTATAGTTAATCAAGAAGAGCTCGTTAATTAATCTTAACTATTGGATAACCTAGAATAAACTCTTTAAGTTTAATCGGACAGCCACCTTATGAGTGAGAAAAACATACCAATCTACGCAATAATCACACAAGCTCGGATTATTTAACTTAGATTACGTTGTCCCTAACGATATTATAACATTAATTGCCATAAACAAATTCAAACAAGACTATTACCTATAGTATTCAAAGTTCTAGCAATAGGTTTTCATGAAAAACAATCCAGTTGAACATCAAGACTATTCTTATACAATACCTAGTCAATAAACACAAGATAACATAAACAATTCAAAAAGAGGGGAAGAACACGATACACAAAGACGATATGTTTAATTACGCTCCTTGGTGTCGACTTCACCTCTGAATCAACGTTGGGAAGGTTAGCCCTCCATCTTCTCCATCAATCTCCAAGCTTGAATCGCCTCTAGAGATGTCAAAACTGAAGAAGAAATAAAGAAATTTGCATATGTTATAGTTCCCCTTTCTGCATTCACAAAATAATGCTTTATAGTAAAAAACTAGGTTACAGGAGGGACAGGTGGTAACTTTATAGGGGTGACTTGGTGTGTCATGCTCATGAGTATGAGTCATGGGTGTGACAAGGAGTGTCAAATGTCTCACGGCCATAACTAATTTGTCATGGTCGTAAGACACATCCCATGACCATGATCTTGCATATCTTTATTTCTTTTGGTATTTTCTTGTCTCCTCTTCATTGTAACCCTTTTCCTTCTTGCTCTGTAAAGCCAATTAAGTGTGAATCTCAAGAAGATAGCTCAATGAGTATGCTTTAGGCTCACTTTAGCTATTATTCTTCCAAATTATACTTAAAATCAAATATGAACTAAAGTGAGTGTCTTAAGCATTTTAAAGTATTAATAATCAAGTGTCAAGGATTAAGTTTAACAACAATTAAGCACATATAAATAGCTTCTTTTGTGGACCTCCCTGGCATAAAACCATATTGGTTCTTTAAGATAGGTTCGCCTTTTCTCACTTTGTTCTTAATCACCTTCTCTAATAACTTTATAGTGTGGCTTAGTAATTTAATGCATCTATAGTTGTTACAACTTTAGATGTCTCTATTGTTCTTGTAGAGAGGCATTAGAGTGCTACATTCCCAGCCATCTGATATTTTAGCAGAATTGAGGATTATTTTAAAAAGTTTGTTCCAAATAAGACCCTTTTCTCTTAGGCACTTTTACACGTCTATAGGCAACTCTTAAGGTCCTATTGTTTTTCTACTATCCATCTCCTTAAAGTTCTATTATCGTCTTCTCTCATGATCTGTCAACAATAAATGAAGCTCTGACAATTCTCAGAAGTACAAAGTGTCGGATCACGTATGGCCCGAGTATTCACAATACGCTGCAGAAAAGACCATAACACAACACGTTGTATAATAGAAAAATATAGGATGCACAAAATACCTTTTGACAAGGATTGACACGGATGGATGATCGTTATTTTTGGATTCGTAAACACTGCTACACTCGAATGTCCTCTACCGGTATCCACACGAGCATGCACGATCTGGGCTACGGCTGTCATGTGCTAGCACGTTCTGAAAGAATGCCACACGTACTTCTCTCTCGGAAGGTGGCTAGGGTTTTGTGGAATAATGGTGTCGCATCTTATGAGACCTAAGTTTCTCTATTTATAGAGAAAACCTAATCCCATTAAAGCCCAATAAGTTTCGGCCCATTA